>NW_019775180.1:1006226-1054793 GCF_001039355.2 Lingula anatina | reverse complement strand
AAAAAAAAAAAAAAGGATAAAACTGAGAGCAAATCAAAGATGACCAAGTAGTGCTGAAGTACAATTGTCATCAGATGACATACAGAGGGACATTGTTAGTAATTGTGGTCTATGTTAGTTCTCGACAACTTTCAATAAAGATCGTTTAAATGTTTAAGCCATCATTATTTCACCTGTTCTCATCAGTTTGAGAGCCTCCAACAGGAGGATCCCAGATGTGCAGTTGTTTCCTCCACAAGCGCACCTGCATGTCCCAGGAACGACGACTGACCTTGAAGTTTTTGTTTGGTGTACGTGGATGAGCCCTGGTACGTTTGTTCCTGAAATTAGCATTTACATTTTCATACAGCTAACGGGAAATCTGCATTTTCCTACTTTCATATCTGTGCTGTTTCAGTTTATTAGAAAAAAACTTTGACAAGTTGAAAACTGTGCACTAATTAGACTAAAGAAGTTATCAACAGTAAAGTAACAAATCAATTACTAGTACAGGTTTTAGATATAGATACAGGTTTTAGGTTATAGATGCTTTTGTAAAATAATAAATAGATATGAAATATCTCTCTCTTCCCATTCACTATAATTCTGTTTGCTCAAAAAATTAGAACGGTTTCTAACCTAGGCACTTCTTCAATATATCTATCATATGCAATGGTATTCTTTCCATAGTCAATCTGCTTCTGACGTCTCAATAAAACATCTTCATTTCTTTCATACTCAATTTTCTCTCTGAAAGTAGGAAATACCTTGTCAGATGTAAGGCAATAGTTACCATTTAAAAACCTAAATATTAAGATCATATAACAAGCTTCTGATATGTGTTAAATCCTTTGTGCGGGTAACTGTTTTTATGCCCTTTTCTTCTTCATGAGAATATTGTTTAATATAATGTTGGGGAAAAAATCCACTCACTTGCTTTCACTGTTCCTTCTTCCACCTTGATCTGCAGACAGCACAAGTTTCCTCCGGTACCTGAAAAACAAATAAATTAATAAAGTATTGGGAAGAGCAGTAACTCGGATGTAAGTGGAAATAAGCCAGTCTTAGGTATCAACATGCAAGGGACTATTGGTTGCAGTATATTATAATCTAAAATTGTATACTTACTTCTGCATTCTCTCTCTGCTTTTTTCTTGTTGAATATCATATTCATCCATTTGAGACCCCCAGTCTGTAGCAGGACCAAGACGACTCATTGCAGAGTGCTCTGGGGTGAACCTGTGGCAGAAACAGAAATGTTACAATAAATTTCTATTCAGGCAACACTCTCCACATTACAGATATTTTAATCAACACTTCATCTCTGAATGAATTTAATAGTAAATACCTTGCTAAGAAATAATTTTGCATAATTTTTAAAGAATTGATATACAGTTGATGCCCATCCCAAATCTGTTAGGGTTGATTTGTTTGATTTAATTGAAAACCTTTTTGGGTCATCTCTAAGATACTGTATGAACAATATCAAAAGGAATGCATACTTTACAATAATCTGATTTTGGGGGTTACAAATAACTAAATGAAGCAATTTCTGACAGAGAAAAATACAAGTATACCTAGCTTCATGAGGAGTTGGGAATTCTTTCTTGTCCACAAAATCTAGCACTACATTGTTAGGGACTTGTCTCCAACTTCTTCTTTCTGAGCTGTTAAGGTTTGATTTTTGCTGCTTGGGGCTGCATAAAGTAGAAAGTAAAGATATTTACAACAAATGTACTACTGGAAATGTATCTAATTCATGGATATAAAATTATAATCTATCCTAATTATATATGTATACATTAGCATAGATTATGACCGCATGACCATGAATTTGATGTTTGATAAAACATAATACTGACCATTGATGTCATCACCAAACATAATATTTACCTATGACATTGTTCTATCCAATCATAACTGAAAGTTTGAAGAAACTATACCCCCATCATAAGCAATAGTTGTCTTATCCTTTGCTATTTCCCAGTCTGTATGTATTTTGTAGTTACATATCTGTTATAAAACTAATAGTAGATTAGAGAACCTGTAAAATGTAATCTGCACATATTTTAATGCACCATTTGTAGTATAGAGGGCTAACTGTTACAAATGTAACTGTCACATTTAATGCCCGAATAAATTATTATGTTATTATTATATTATATTATATTATATTATATTATATTATATTATATTATATTATATTATATTATATTATATTATATTATATTATATTATATAGAATTATTATTGAGCAGAGAAGAGGAAACTCATCAACAATGAGAAAACAACAAAGTGAGCGCACTTTCCAAAAGAATGGGTTCACTTTGCCAAAAAAATAAAAGGGTACATCTTATTTCTGAAACCTGTCAGAAGGTTGGGAAGGATGGCTCAATTCTGATCTCTCTTCTGATCTGCCTCTGGCTGAGCTAAACATTAATTCTAATCCAAACAAATAAATAAATGTAGCTTCACTCAGGAAATCTTAAGAAAAATGGAAAGCCTAATCTGAGATCCTCGTGAGAAACTCACACCAACTTGACTGATTCACTTAAGATGTTTATCAAATACAGATAAGCTTTTTTTGATTGGCTTATAATGCTTTCCCTTGGATATAGCACTTGACCAGCCAGGTAAATGCTGACAGCTATCAGTTTGTATTAGGCTAGAAACTTGTAAACAAAAGATTCCATAATACAAGCATCTCCAGTCAACACTGTTCAACTTACAGTAGACAAACTGTATATCAAGTGAAAGCTGACATTTATGTAATAGAGGTGAGATAAGCACACCTATTGCCACTTCTTTAAAGTAATAAGACTTTTCAACTGAGCCCAACTCATGACAAACCTGCTAGATAAACTTGACATCTGTCACTGTAAAAATCAAAGCAATGCCAATTTTGGAAATGAAATGTAACTTTAAACTGGCATCTTTTTGAACAATAAAAACTTCAAACCAAGGAACTTCTTTGCTTTAGAGAAGTTTTTTAGTGGTGGTGCTTTTTATGTATATTACAAGCTTGGGCATAACATATAATAAACAAATCCATACTCTGAAAAACTTTATCTAGGTTAACTGTAAACCAGACCAGAATTCCTATTTCAAATTAGATTACTAGTATAATATTGCCAAACAGGCAGGGTTTTATTACAGGCTAGATTGGGTTGGTTCAGAGACCCAATTATAAATTAAAATATTGGTTTAAAAAATACTTTCTTGGTATTCTAATTTTTTCAGTGCTTAGTTTATTAAATTCATTCTTACATGACATCCTATAAATAAAATTGTCTTCTTTTCAGGATGTTAGCTGAGTGAATTGCACTCATTGTATTTCTATTTCAGTATATTCCTTTGTGTCAAAATAATATGTAGCATAAATAATATCTATCATCATTTTAGTTATAAGCTCAGATACAGTGAAAAAATCTAACACATAAAGTACACATCCACTTATGGGAGAAGAAACAAATAGTAGTCACTTTAATAATATCTAAGTCCAAAAAATCACACAAGCTCAAACCAAAGGAGGGGGGGGGTGTCTCACATCAGAGAACAGATAACGATCTCCAGACAAGCCAGTGTGAAACTTGAGCACAGACTTCATTGAGACTTGTTTGCCTATCCTTTCAAGCAACAACCTGATGACAAATGACTACATGAGTTTCAATTTCTTGATGGAACAGATAACAAACACCAATCGTTAGAGACACAACAAACAGGCATGAACATCAATAAATGACTTCATTCAAACACCTTTTCTTTAGGCCATTCAATAATGTACAAACAATCAAGGTGTTCATCTGTTGATCAGTAGGGCATTGCAATTAGCAGTTACACAACACTTAGCAGGGTGACCAGACACCGACTGAAGTAGTTTTATTGCCACAAACAAGACCATTGAAAGAGAGTTACTGAGAATACAAATAGCTAACAAACATTGAAAACTGCAGCCATCACAGTAGGAGAAAAATAAATTGGTGTGATCAAAAGAAACAGTGGTTGGACAAATACTATTGTCTTTGATACCAAGTGACAGACTGCATATGGACCAGAGACAGTTTGGTGTAGAATAAAACACTAGGCATGCCCTATTATACAGAAAACAAATAATTTTTTCACATATTATGAATAATGGGCATTACACATAAATAAAGGTATAAATCTTACTTTCCCCTATTTTTGGGTTCATTTCCCATCCTACACCTTTGAATTTACATTAGAAGTAAAAATTTTGCCTCCAAACCCAGCCCAATGCTGCCATATGCTTTCAAATAGTATACAAAAAATACTAAAGGACATCATTTTATATTTCCCCAGAAGTGATATATTATTCATATGTACGTTTTCTGCTGTATACATACTACTGCCTCAACAGTCTCAATTGAGTAGGTATGCAATTGTGTGCTGTTACATTTACATATTGAAGTGATAGTGAGGTTTATGCAGTACTATGTCATTTAGTGGATTTTTAGCAAACAAGATGGGATGGATAAATAGGGGAATTCCCAACAAGAAATTGTAAGAATTTTTTTCAGTGTGTGAATGGTGTGTAGAAGGTGTCTTTGTCTCTCATTGTGTGGTAAATGTAGTACTGTATTAATTTTCCTGAATAAAAAAAGTTTGTGGTAGGTGCAGTTTTTAAGTTATTTTTTGCCTTTATTGTTTATCAATTATGACTTGGTATGTGGACTGTATTTTGGTGGTATAAGAAACCAGTAGAAATGGTTCACATGCATTACTGAGATCCCAGCTCGATTCATATGTAACTTAATTATAATGCTACCGGCTGACATAATTGGTTCAAGTAATAGGTAACCTTCATTTGATAAAACGACAAAACATAAATGAAATCTTCAACTGGGTTTTCTACCATGGAATTACCTGTGTGTTTTCATATTCTGCCTTCTATTATCCCAGTCTTTTTCTGTGCGAAGTGGACTTCTCAAGGGGCTTAAATTTCCTTCGCGATGATACCTTTCATCTTGACCTCTTCTACAAATAAGAAAAATCCTTTACACAGTAAACATTAAATTTTTCCCTGACAGTTTCTCTGATGATGAAATATACTTAAGAAATTTAACATAAAAGTGCATCATATATTTGCCTGCTGCAATATCTTGCCTTTACCTTTGGTCACTTTGTCTTTCGCTCTCCGGGCGATCCATATATCTCCCGCGACTTTGCCTAATCTCACATCTCTTAACATGGGCATTTCGATGACTAGGCATTCTTGAATATGTGATGTTTACAGATTTTCAAAATTTTGCCTTAAAAAGATTATTATATTAAAAAGACAAAAGTTTTTAGAATATAAACAAACCACTCGAAGATGAGAAATATTCAGAGATTCGCGCCAACCTAACGCGCATGCGTAGGCTTGGGTGCCCCTTAGTGCTTTTTAACTTATAAGAATGCAAGTGTATTATTTTGGTTTAAAAACATATTTTTTGCAAATTGACATATTTTTATTTTATTCTTTGGAATGTTAAATATCATTTCGCTGTAAACTTGTGTTAATTGTAGTAAATTCCTGTGTATAGTAATCGCGTATGGAGTGCGCATGTCTAGGCGTCACCGCCATGATTGGCCAATCCCTGTTATTTTTCAAATGGAGTGGCGGTGCTTCATGCCGTACACCTGATGTGCAATTAAGTCTTTGTCTTCCAGTCCTCCAGGCTGTAAACCTTCATAACAGGATGCAATCATAGCAGCAGGCACATGTCTTCATAGATGAACGAGGGTCGAGTGTCTGGAAGGCTGCTAGGGAGAAGTTGGTGGACTGGATAGGTTGCTTAGTCAAGGGAACACGAAAGATTTGAGCCGAGTCTTGCTGCTTAGTTTTTCATATTGATGAAAGTGACAATTATCAACAATTTTACCAAGAAACTTATGCTGTTCGTCGTAATTCTGTAATTTCTACCATGTGTGATAGATTGGAGAAACCGCTGCCGTTGTCCGAGAGTCAAAATATACCGCATCAACACAAAGGCAAGGGATCTACAGTAAAAGAAAAGAAATTTTTAACACTGCAGCTATCAAAATCATGTGTGAACAGTTTTTCGCCACAATTTGCTGAAAGTCATAGCAATATCATGTTCTCTCCAGTGACAGATCTAGCTTTGAATCTGCATGAACTGACAACAGCAAGGTAAGAATCTTTATTGCAAATTTGATACATGAAAATTTAAGATTTGTATTTTATTATTATTTTTTTTATTTTTTGGAAGGGGGGAGGCGAACTTCATCATAAGTACCTTAAATTTTGTGAAAAAGTATGTTAAAACAAATTGCTACAACTTACGTTGAAAAAAAGGTGGTAAACAGATTTATAGACTTGTTATTCACATTCAATGCTTATAATATTATCACATTTATAGGTCATTTGGAAAAAATGAACTGTTTGCATTGACATAACAGCTGTCTTTACTCTTACTGCCATTGGTAACTTTTATGTAAATTGATATTGTATTATGTTGTATCAACTCTATGAGATACAAAGATGCATGGGTCACTATTCAGTTTACATTTTAAATTGTTTTATATATACATTGCCAAATACAGATTTTGCCACATGTTCGTTTGTGTGAGCAAAAAGGTATCACTAAATTTTTCATCTGATGGACTGCCAACTTCCTTGCATGAATGTATAATTGCTGAAGTAGTACTGATGGTAATTGAACATTTCAGTCTTTGTGGCACACCTAAGCGGAGATTATCATTATCAAGCACCGGAACTCCTACTCCTCCTCCTGTGAGACCATTATTTAGACAGCTTTCATCAGTAGATGGAGGTAAGGCCCATTTTCATGTGATTTCATACCTGTTATGTTACATAATAAGTTATATGCCAATGAAGGGTTTGTAACACTGAATATCGCAGTGGACTCCCAACTTTCATAAGTATATATGATGTATGGATATTGTTAAATTGTTTGGTTGTAACTAAATTGTGAGTGTTAGATAAGGTGTTTATGCAATCTCTGTAGTGAATATGCATTTTCTTCAACAAAATTTGAATAAGAATGTGTTATTCATAACTTCTGTATTGCTTTAACTAAGTGCCCAGGTAAATTGTTCTTTAGCCATGGGCAATTCTGTGTAAATTCTTATCTGACATCCTGTTTGATAATAATAATAACTGTTGAAACTAAACTGTGTATTTTCTCACATATCAGTTAGGTGCATTTTCTCACATATAAGTAAGGTGCACATTACAGCAGTAAATTTATGTATGTTCTCAACTGATAACTTTGTTAAGTTAAAAGCTCTATGGTAATTAAGACATCTAAGGTCTGCATCTCATTTCAGGTTGTTTCGTAGATTCTCCAAGTCCTTTAGATTCTCCTACATATGAACAGAGGTAAAAAAAAAATACATTGTTTTGTTACTATATCATAGTAATAAGGAAACAGAAAAAATGAAAGTTGCAGAAAATATTTACTGAAATTGGCAGGTTAAACAGTTATTTAATTCATGACCTGTGTGGGTTCAGATAGAATTTTCTATAGAAAGGTGAGCTTCCCCCTGAAAAGGTGCACTTGGGGTCGTTAAGTGAGGTCTTTGTAAGTTTCTATGCAAACATTGATCGGTGAATATAGTAACAGCTGTTCCAGATTTTGGCAAATGCTGGTCACCTTTACAGCTGGCTGGGGAATATGCATCAATTGAAAATAAATATTTGAAGTAATTTTACTGTGTTGTATAGCAAATGCTTTTTTTCTTCTGAACTGTAAGTTTACTGAAGTTTAAGGGATTGAAAGAATCTATATATTCCTTGTGTGTTTCTACTTAATTGTTTAAAAGAATTGCTAATGTTTATGTAGCAAGCAATGCAAGTAGACAACTGTTTGTTGATTTCCAGATTTGAAAGTGTCTTTGAAAGTCTAGAGAGGGACCAAAATCTAAGGTAAATAACACCTGGCAATTTCTTTGTTTGCTCTCACCTTTACTTACAAGTTCATCAAGTTCATAGATGTGCATCCATGTGTGTTATGGTTGTAATTAAGAATTGAAAACCACCCTTTATGCCTTTGTATTGTTCACTGACTAAGTAAAAGAGAAAAATTTGACTTTTCAAGTTTTGTTGTGAATCTTCATGATCAATAACCAAAAAGTAGACAGTGGAATGGTTTATGTTAAAACAAGTCCAATGTTATCTTTGAAATAACATAACCAGCAACTTATACCCATTTCTTGCCTGTAGTTTTATGAAATGTATTTGTTGTATAAATGTAAATAGGGATGTACTAGCAAGGAAAAAAGCATTTCAAGTCGATGTCTTGCTATATATTAATCTTAACACCACCTTGAAAACAAAAATGATGTAGAAGAAAATTGAATTAAGTATTTGCTGTTATCAAGCTTTTTATGGTTAACAGACATAAGTGAGTGGAACTGACCTGTATTAAATGTGACCATGGGGTGGATAGTGATGAAGATATAAATGTTATGATTCATAGATGGAACTTATAGATTGTTCTCTATCCTGTTCTTATCTCCTTCCCATTCAGGTCCTCACGAGAGGGGAGTGCTTTCAAGAGATATTCATCTGTACCTGTAAGTTATTATCATTATTTGTATAGATATTGGTCTAAAACAATGGTGTTTTGATAAGTGACTATTTTAACAAGTTACATGTAAAAATGTGGTGTCAAGCTTTTAATTTGAGGTCATAAATAAGTGACATATTGATTTTTTTTTCAGACTAACCTATCAGAACTGCAAGGCTCATGTAGTCCTTCATTTGAGAACCTGGGCTTTCCTAAAGGCAGCATCACAAGGACAGTTAAGTCTCCCAACTCTGACCTTGCATCCAGTTTTGGAGGAGGTGTGGATGACCAAGATGGGGGATCTCAGGACAGTGGGGTTGGACAGGTCAGGATTTTTGATTATTTTGTTACCAAAGTTAAATTTTGTATCATGAGGGGGGGGGGGGGGGGTATTGGATTAAGCCACACAATCAACGTATTGATAATCTAAATTAAAATAAAGATGTATTAGTTTTTCTGTTGCTGATAGAAAAAATTGTCACAAGCATGTAAACAGGATCTTTTTGCATGCTGTCAAAACTATCACAGGCTCCCCAATAGTGTTTGTCATGGTGTCATAAAATGAAGTGTTAATAGTCTGTTAATAGGGCCATGGGGCATAAGTCCCTCGGAGAAGTAATGCCATGGAATTAGGGATAATCTCACTTGGTTAAAATTTAGTTATTGGAAGGCTTATAGGATTAAAGCTGTGGGTCAAATGGTTGTTTTATTATTGTTTTATCTAAAGTTGAAGCAACAAAGAAAATTTTAAGGATGGAAAATAGAAAATTTGATGGTAAACCAACAGTATTTAATGCTCAAAGGCTTCATTTGGAATTGTAAGAAAGGAAATGAAACATATGCTCTCAGATAAATACATGAATAAATAATAACTAATTAATACATTTTTTCTGAAAGGGCCTATGACATTTGAATTACAGTGACATGCATATTTTTACAGATGGCTGAACTAAGCACTTAAGGGTTTTACTTTTTGCTCAATACTCTAATAAAATTATTCTTTCATGACAACATATCCTTTAATTGGAACTTAAATTTGCTCAAAAATGTTATTTTGTCCCCATAATTGAATATTAATGTTGCCAAATCTCTTAACAAATCACGTTTTGACCTGAATGAGAGAGAGATTTTAAGTGGCAATTTGGAGACGGATTTTAAGCGGCAATTTGGGGTCACCTTTTGTCACCTGATTCTGTGGAGATTTTTGTCTGAATTGCAATCTGCCAGGTAATTGGCACCTTGTGAATGGCTATAGTGAATGACTGTTATTTGACCAGACAGTTGATCTCTAAAACAGACTCAGGGTAGTTTTGAGTGAAGCAGACCATAGCAGGATAACTGTGAAGATAATTAGTAATAATTGCAGTGTTTAGTGCCTTTTGTTTATCCAGACTGCCCTAATTTGGCGTGATGTGGACCAGATAAGATAGATGTAGCAGAGGACCATGTCCTCTTGAATAAAAAGAACTGGCTCATACTGTTAGGCACATTGTTAAAATATGTGTTTCAAAGAATCAAAATATTGTTACATTTGCTGTTGAATATGTTTTTGTTCAACCTCTTCATGACAGTGATTGATGTGTCATCCTCTTTTTTAAATATGATACTTTTCTTTTATCAATATTTCACTAATAAGCAATGCAAGATACAAGTTCTTCGTTTGTCAGATAAGTAAAGATGACACTTGTATTGATTATCCTTATGAAGAGGTAGACAAAATCTTTAGCATGCATAATGCTTAAGTCATTAAATGTAATGAAATGACAAAGAAACATTTTAGAAAGATATATCCATTAGAAAAAATAGCAATCCATCTATGTGCATTTCTTTTCAGGAACCTGATGACTTCAAATTCATCAAGCCAATCGATTTGGCACCTAGGAGTCGCTACAGACACATAAGTGAGGAAACTTGTTCACCCAAGAAATATTCCCCTGTAAAGCAGTCTCCTGGAAAGACAATACAGCAGAACTCGTTTGGTCAGGATAGCTCTCCTGCTAAATGTAGAAGACCCACTTCAGCTCCTGCTGGAACAATTGTAAGTGGCAGTAGGATTTAGGCCTTTTGTTTAATTTTACTCTTCCAAAACCAAGAAATATGTAAGTAATATAATTGAATGACCTAATACCATTGTAGCTTGAAGGCTTTTTGACATTGAGTATGATGTCTTAATGACACAGATGTACCATTATTTCTTATGTTACTCTTCTCGTCCCTGTATATAATACCAAACTATCAAGTTGTCATTTTTTCAAACCATAGAATACTTGTACAGCTATATCTGGTTGTTGTAAAAGGGAGTCAATTTTAATTCCCTTGATTTTTTTCAGACTTTTAACTTAAAAGTGCCATCCCCTATTCAAGAAGCAGACAGCCCTGGTCTATTGACCAGCTCACTGACTAGCAGCATGCATGAAGATGATGAGGACGATGGCTTCTTAGAGCAATTGGACATAGACAGGGAACAGGTACAAACACTAAGTAACATTACAGCAAGAAAAAACTCTTGCATTCCTTTAGAAACCATGAAGTAGTATCTGAAATATCTTGGAAACCTTTTAGTTCTTATCAATTGCACATCTGAGACTCTTTATTTAGTCAGTAAAATTTTTTATGAAATAAGCTTATTTTGATTAAGAAGAATGTAAACCTTTATTTGCTATTTTTTCTTGCTTCAGACTTCATTGCCTAGCAGTATGTCTGGTTTACTAACTGCTCCCATTACTGTGGCAAATGATGAAAAAGAAAAGGAGAATATTACAGTGAACAATAGAATATGGAGGGTAAGGGAGAGTGCCGGGTATTTTATTGTTCAGTATTTTTATTTCAGTAAAGAGAACACACTTAAGATCTTAATGATGATTTCCAAAATTGAACTATTGTGTAAATTGTCTAAAATGTTTTAGCTGAAATAGATTCTCATTGAAGACCAAGAGATAAACCTAAAGAACTGTAGGAAACTCCTATGTACCAGCTGTATATTTTTTTATAGACATGTACCAGACCTCGAGGCTTGTTTAGATCTCCAAGTGCACCAAAGCTGGGCAGATCACAGTCTTTTGATGTAAGATCAAGACCTTTCTCATACAAGAGACCTGAACCACCCAGAGAAAACACGACACCCGTGTCCAACAAGCGAAGAAAGAGTGTCGTGGAGTATGACACATGTTCAAATCCAGAAACAGAGGTGAGTGGAGTCTATTAATAATACTACAGCAAATGCAATTGTTCAAATTTTGTTTAGGATATTATGTGATTTTGAATTTGATTTTGATAACTTTGAATATTCCCCTTTTAGATTGCTCCTGCAAGGCGGATGCATAGGTGCCATTCTGAAACAGAAGCTATGATCAAAAGTGCATTGAATAAAGGTACGTGAAAAACTGATGTCTTAATTTCAGTGTTATATAGATTTCACTTTAATACCAGATGCATGTCATAAGGTTTTAATTAATGTTATTTTTTAGATGCAGAGATGAATTATTTTTATATCCAATCATTTTATTAATTCATTCATGCAGATTCAGACTCTTCTCTTCATCTTTTTTTCAAAATAAAATTCATTGCTATCTCTTCAGTTTGATTCTCTATACATTTTGAATATTTCCATTACTGTATAACTTATTTATCTTCAGGTGACAGTGAGCAGGACCTCATTGGGGATTTTTCAAAGGTAAATTGGATAAAACTGTTTGGTTACTATGCTGTAAGATTAATGTGAAAACATTATAAATTATGCTTTGTTATATATATAAACACTAAAATCTAATGCAGGTGATGATTAAACCTCTAGTTACATACTTTTGATATATTTGCAAATTATATCTACTCCTTATTAGTTGAATTATGCATTAATTAATTTCTGTTGAATGTTTCTAGGATTATTGCCTACCACTTATCAGAGGAAAGCACCAAGATCTAAAGGCTATCACACCAAATACAGTACGTTTAACTTGCATAAAACATATTTTGTTGTAAGTTATATCTCATGTGATCAACCTGGATGGCTTTAATAGGCCATTTTTGTTGTAATATTATTTTTATTGTTGCTATGTTTTTTTAAATCCAAATAATTTCCCTATTCAATCTTGACACTCAGTAGTCAGTCAGTCTCTCTCTCTCTCTCTCTCTCTCTCTCTCTCTCTCTCTCTCTCTCATGCTGTTGTTTGTTGCATAAATATTCAATAACCATTATTGTTATTATTTCCAGTTGGAGAATTTGATCAATGGAGAATATGACCAAGTTGTTGAAGAGTACACAATAATCGACTGTCGATATCCATACGAGTATGAAGGTGGTCATATCAAAGTAAGTTTTATTTCATTCTTCCCCCCCCCCCAAATCTTTCTAAATGTTTTCAGACTAACATATTGGATGAGTAAAATTTAATTTTTTTTTTTTTTCATAAAATTAGTAAGTGTGCATAAATGTCAACTGCAAGAGAATAACCCTACATATGTAGAATTAAATACTTTCAGTTGCCTTATTTCGAATAAATGTGTATATTTGATGGGTAATCTGTTCATTATCTTTGACAACACTGTATTCACTAGTTTCCTGTTTTCAGAATGCAAAAAATATATACACAAAAGAAGGTATAATGAAAGAATTCTTGGAGACTCCACCAAAAGAGAAGAACAGTTCTAAGAGGACAGTTCTCATTTTTCACTGTGAATTTTCGTCAGAGAGAGCTCCAAACTTGTAAGTTAATCAGAGATAGCGTGCCAAAGTGTGTAGCATAGAAGACATGAAAGGAATCTTGTAATGAGTTACCTGTTTGCAGAAAGACTTTTCAGTTTATGTTTCTAAGCTATGAGATCATTGCCCGACTTAAAACAAATCATCAGTTGAATGGAAATGACCAGTGTGTGTTTATATTATTATGTAATCTGATTTTAGGAGTCGCTTTTTACGGAACAAGGACAGAGATTCAAACAAAGATTGTTATCCAGCACTACATTATCCAGAGATTTATCTTTTAGAAGGTGGATATAAGGCTCTGTACTGTGAAAATAAGGTAATGTGAGAAGAATGAAAGCATAGAATTATTGCTTTTGTAATTTTGGAAAGTAAATATAAATATTATTTACAGGAAAATTACTATTTGATTTATTTAATTTAAATTAGAAAATTTACATAATAACTTATTTGAACTTTTTCATAGGACCTTTGTGAGCCTCCAGAATACAAACCAATGCTTCNGAGGCGTGTGAGAGGCAGAGAGACTATTAAAAGATTAGGCGGTTTTTCTTTCATGTACGTCCGCCATTTTTAGGTCACCGGCTTTGTAAAGCCTGGCTTAATTCGTTGAGAATGCGCTCATTGAAGACCAAGAGATTAACCTAAAGAACTGTAGGAAACTCCTATGTACCAGCTGTATATTTTTTTATAGACATGTACCAGACCTCGAGGCTTGTTTAGATCTCCAAGTGCACCGAAGCTGGGCAGATCACAGTCTTTTGATGTAAGATCAAGACCTTTCTCATACAAGAGATCTGAACCACCCAGAGAAAACACGACACCCGTGTCCAACAAGCGAAGAAAGAGTGTCGTGGAGTATGACACATGTTCAAATCCAGAAACAGAGGTGAGTGGAATCTATTAATAATACTACGGCAAATGCAATTGTTCAAATTTTGTTTAGGATATTATGTGATTTTGAATTTGATTTTGATAACTTTGAATATTCCCCTTTTAGATTGCTCCTGCAAGGCGGATGCATAGGTGCCATTCTGAAACAGAAGCTATGATCAAAAGTGCATTGAATAAAGGTATGTGAAAAACTGATGTCTTAATTTCAGTGTTATGTAGATTTCACTTTAATACCAGATGCATGTCATAAGGTTTTAATTAATGTTATTTTTTAGATGCAGAGATGAATTATTTTTATATCCAATCATTTTATTAATTCATTCATGCAGATTCAGACTCTTCGTCTTCATCTTTTTTTCAAAATAAAATTTATTGCTATCTCTTCAGTTTGATTCTCTATACATTTGAATATTTCCATTACTGTATAACTTATTTATCTTCAGGTGACAGTGAGCAGGACCTCATTGGGGATTTTTCAAAGGTAAATTGGATAAAACTGTTTGGTTACTATGCTGTAAGATTAATGTGAAAACATTATAAATTATGCTTTGTTATATATATATATAAACAATAAAGTCTAATGCAGGTGATGATGAAACCTCTAGTTATATACTTTTGATATATTTGCAAATTATATCTACTCCTTATTAGTTGAATTATGCATTAATTAATTTCTGTTGAATGTTTCTAGGATTATTGCCTACCACTTATTAGAGGAAAGCACCAAGATCTCAAGGCTATCACACCAAATACAGTACGTTTAACTTGCATAAAACATTTTGTTGTAAGCTATATCTCATGTGATCAACGTGGATGGCTTTAATAGGTCATCTTTGTTGTAATATTATTTTTATTGTTGCTATGTTTTTTTAAATCCAAATAATTTCCCTATTCAATCTTGACACTCAGTAGTCAGTCAGTCTCTCTCTCTCTCTCTCTCTCTCTCTCTCTCTCTCTCTCTCTCTCTCTCTCTCATGCTGTTGTTTGTTGCATAAATATTTAATAGCCATTATTGTTATTATTTCCAGTTGGAGAAATTGATCAATGGAGAATATGACCAAGTTGTTGAAGAGTACACAATAATCGACTGTCGATATCCATACGAGTATGAAGGTGGTCATATCAAAGTAAGTTTAATTTCATTCTCCCCCCCCCCCCCCCAAATCTTTCTAAATGTTTTCAGACTAACATATTGGATGAATAAAATTTAATTTTTTTTTTTCATAAAATTAGTAAGTGTGCATAAATGTCAACTGCAAGAGAATAACCCTACATATGTAGAATTAATACTTTCAGTTGCCTTATTTTGAATAAATGTGTATATTTGATGGGTAATCTGTTCAGTATCTTTGACAACACTGTATTCACTAGTTTCCTGTTTTCAGAATGCAAAAAATATATACACAAAAGAAGGTATAATGAAAGAATTCTTGGAGACTCCACCAAAAGAGAAGAACAGTTCTAAGAGGACAGTTCTCATTTTTCACTGTGAATTTTCATCAGAGAGAGCTCCAAACTTGTAAGTTAATCAGAGATAGCGTGCCAAAGTGTGTAGCATAGAAAACATGAAAGGAATCTTGTAATGAGTTACCTGTTTGCAGAAAGACTTTTCAGTTTTTGTTTCTAAGCTATGAGATCATTGCCCGACTTAAAACAAATCATCAGTTGAATGGAAATGACCAGTGTGTGTTTATATTATTGTGTAATCTGATTTTAGGAGTCGCTTTTTACGGAACAAGGACAGAGATTCAAACAAGGATTGTTATCCAGCACTACATTATCCAGAGATTTATCTTTTGGAAGGTGGATATAAGGCTCTGTACTGTGAAAATAAGGTAATGTGAGAAGAATGAAAGCATAGAATTATTGCTTTTGTAATTTTGGAAAGTAAATATAAATATTATTTACAGGAAAATTACTATTTGATTTATTTAATTTAAATTAGGAAATTTACATAATAACTTATTTTAACTTTTTCATAGGACCTTTGTGAGCCTCCAGAATACAAACCAATGCTTCATGTTGACCATGCTCAAGATCTCAAGCATTTCCGTACCAAGTCTAAGTCTTGGGCTGCAGGCGATCGTAATAGCAGACTAGGATTAAGGACAGGGTCTTTATTTAAAGACTGTAACTGAAATTGCTGACTTCTAATTGTTGTATAGATGAAATATTTATAGGTTATTTGATTTATCAGTGAAATGCCATGTACCTTTCTTCCTAAAAGTCCTTTTATAGAGATGTTATGAATGAGTGTTATGTTTTATGTTTATGTGTATTTATGAATGTGTAGGTAAATGTGACATCGCTTGTGTATGTGTGTGTGATAGTATTTGTACATACTTTGGTAGAACTGGCATTCTCCATTTGTATACATATATGTGATTGGCTCCATGTAAATGTACATGTTCAGTATGAAAAGAATACTTTATGACTAATATCTAGTATTGTAGAGAAAATATTTAGACATCCATGGTAGCTAAGAATGCATTAGTGTATGTAGTATGTTGGGAAAAGACAAACAGATAGAAAGGCAAGTTGTGAAATTGCTTAAGGGGTCTTACCTTAGGTAAAAGCTTTATTATTATTGTTACAATTCTTTTAAAGAAACAATTTGAGTCTTTTTTATAATTAGCATCTGAAGTAAAGTAAAGCACACATTATGAAATAAGTTTGAAGTAAATTAATTGTTTTACCATTGTTTTGTTTTACCAACTTATCAAGTAAGAACTGTCTTCATTGAAATCACCAAGTCACTATGTGTTATAATTAACAACACTGTTCTTTTGCAATAACTTTATTGTCATAACTTTTTTACAATTTTAATGACATTTTATTATTATTTTTAATTAATTTTTTTTTCAACAAATGGCCCTAGGAATTTTGGTTGAAAGTAAAGATGTTAAAACAAAACTTATGAACTGGCATTATTATTTTGTTTTAATATTTTGTATCTTGAAAATATATGCAAGTGCATTGATTATTAACTACTGTGGCTTGACAAATGTGAAATAGTACAAGTTGCAATTTAACATAATAGCCTGATCGGTTTTGGTTTTGATGTAAATTTTGATTTTGAATCGACCTTCCAAAATAATATTTTTACTGTTGGTCAAGTCTCATGGAGAAAATTTGCAGTATATAGTATCAACATTCTTGATAGTGTATATAGACAGAAGAAATATTCAAAGATGTTGGTTCAGGGCTTTTGTTACCAGGGTTGTTTTAATTTTTTATTTACCATGTGTTTGTTTATTTATTTATTCATTCTACCTTAGGCCCCAATGTTAATTTTTTCATTGTATTTTATGTTGTCACTTATATAAAGAGAATGGTGCATAAAAAACTTGACTTGCAATTTTGTAAATGAATGTTTACAAATCATTTCTCTGACCTGTAGCTCTGATTATCTGACATAATTTTACCTGTTTACTTTTATCTTTATTTGAATTTTTTTTTCATCAGTCTCATGAAGCAATGCAGTTTAACACATTTAAAATTTGGGTGAGAATGTACCTGTATTTCAAATAGGACATTTTTCAAAGTAACATCCAGATAACGTACGTTCAGCATGTATTTGTAAATTATGCCTGTGCATAATGGATTTCACATGCACAGCTGTCACTGACTTGAGAATTTTCACTAATTGAATTTTATAGCTGTTGTGAGTGTGAAAATGTATGGTTTACTTGTATGATTGTCAGTATCCATGTTTTTTTAATACAATAAACATACATGACTGAACTTTGATCCTTGTTACTTTGTTGCCATGATGTACATCTCTTCCAAACTAGAATTATTTAGATATTTAAAGTAATTGTCCAGAATTTACACTTATAGAAATACTCTGCAATTAACACTAGTTAAGCAGAACCGTTGATTATATCTCTATTAACGTTAACATGTTTTGGATATCAAAAGAACTAGAAAAAGCACTCAGAGAGCAGACCTCAGCCAAGGCAGCTCAGTTCCTCCTATCATACTATCTTGAACTTCTTTATTTGTTTTAGGAGACAATAATACTTCTCACCAACAACAATTCTCTTTAAAGCATTTTATTTCTTCTCTTCAAATCATAACGAAAAAGGAATCCTTGAAAAATATCCTGGATCCATACGGTGATCCAGATCACCACCAATAACTTATCACTTCTAAGTTAACCCATTTCTGACCTACCCTGAACATTCCATCAAAATTCATCCATTACTTTTTGAGTTATGTTGATAACAAACAGACAGACAAACAAACGGGTGAAAACAATCTCCTTGGCGGAGGTAAAAATCTTGGTATAATCTACAAACATATCGTTTTTCCAATTACCCAACTTCAGTTTTTATGAAATCTCAGATTTATTTCACTCATGCATTAACAAGCAGTTTAAAGATTATTATCGTCATTGTTGTTCCAAACTATTTACATGTACCGCCATCTATTTCTCAAGGCCGCATGAAAACGAGGTTATTGTCATGACTACTGTACACAATGGATTGAAAGAGCTCAGTCACCTAAGCATAGCCACCGGTATCAATAGCATGTCATAATCCGAAGAAGTAGTTTTTCATAGGATTACGACGGCAACCAGACGATTATTGCTACAAAAGCTGATTTATTTTACCAAGAGAAGTTTTGGCTCGTTATATGAGTCGGTTCTGGAGCAAAAAAAGTCTAAGAGTGCAATAACTGTACAAAGGTGATAGACTACTGTAGTTGTGTTGGATTGAAAGAAAGTGTTAAGATCAACAATTTTCTGGTGGCTGGTTGTGACGCGGTATCTTCACTATGCCTAAGGGTCGGAATTTTGCACCTTCAACACAAGCTGATGGAATTTGGGTAATATTATTTTTTACTTATAATAATAGTTGAAATTATATCTGTAATTTACAGTGTAAGGATTGATATCCTCTTTTTTGTTGAGTTTATTAATTATATTTATATTAGTTAATTTATTTATTATTTACTTAGAATCATAATATGAGCAAAATACACTTGCTAGATATAATTTTTGATAAATCCCAGTTTGAAAGCTCTTATTCTGTTGACTTAATTGATAACTGTATCAATTAAGCAACTTGATATACCACAGAAAGAGAAATGTCAAATCAATGTTTGTATTGATTTTCATTTCTTTGAAGTGACCTCCCTTGAGATCCTTGTTTTGGTTATAGGCCAGCTCACAGCCTTAAAATGATAGTGAGGAAAGATTTAATATAGTATGATGTATCAAGGAAAAGTATTAATATATTATAAGGTGGGGTAAGAAACGTAATTATTTTCCATTTTTGACAGGGTTACCATTATGTTTTTCATACCTCAGGACAGTTGATGAGGAATGCCCTTATATCATCATATATTAATGATGTCACTTGCTTATGAAATTTTCTGATTAGTACAATGTTTGACAACTTTAATTATAACTGTTTCACAATCTAATTCATTCGTGATGTAGATTGGAAATCATCCCACAGATAAAGGTGACTAGTAGAATTTTAAGATTAAAATAATTTTAAATTATGATGCTAAAAAACATAATCTTTATGGCAAAAATTTGGGTTTATAAGAGAAATTCACAGCCAAATTACAAATGAAAAATTTTCAAGCTTTATTAAATTTTGAATTTCAATTTTTTCAGTTTCCTCACCGTGGTTATGAAGAATATGCTCGTCAGCCAGAGCGCACACTTGACACAAGCACTGGGACTATGTTGACAACAACATTCCATCCCCAGTCTTCCAACATACCCAACCCTCCTCCTGAACCTTACTTCAAGAAAGAATACAGAACATTCAAACACAAGAATGATTTCTCTGCTCATGATAACAGACATTCATTTCAAGATCATGGTGTTTATTTTGGAGATGTAAGTTAAACTGCTTTTTGCCCTTACTTCAATCACTGAAAATATTTTGTTCTTACCTTGTTTAATGCACTCTAAATCAAAGTGTAATTTCAAAGTAATGTCATCAAATAATCTTGTATTATTTATAATTCTTGTTATTTTGATTTAAATAATTCTAGTTCAATTTTAATTTTTGCGTGTTTCTTACAGGGCAATGAATCAAGATTTTTAGGCAAAAGACTCAAAAGAACAGATCAGCGTCAACATTACACAGGGAAAGACTTTGTGAAGCATTATGGAAGAATAACAATAGCTTCGGATTTTAACAGCACATATGGTACATCTTTCCTTGGTGAACCTACCGAGAAACCTCCATCATATAGACGTTTTCCAAAATTGCATACAAATAGCCACCCAGGGCCTGTTAATTTGTCTACAACTTCACGGAGTTGGATAAAACAAGAGGAGCTGCCATTTAAGACTCCTACTCAAGTACTTGCTTCCTCCCAAGAACCTTTCCTTAAACATAACTGCTGGAAGTATTCCTATAATGGTATCAGTAAGGTGTATCCACCATTTGATGAAATACGACAAAAGAGAACACAAAATGCTGTTGTTTCATAAGGCTTGAAACATTTATTGACCAAATTAAACAAGTTTCAAAAAGGTATTGAATCAAAAGCTTTTATTAGTAATTTGTCTAGAAATACTGCTAACGACCAACTTCATGGAAAGCACAACAAAATTCAAAATTTCAGAGAAATAAACTTCAGTAGGATTTACTGGATACTAATTTGTAAGCAGTGCCATAAATTTTGATTACAGGGGAAATTTAATCATTCTATAGGTGACAGGTTATTACTCCAGCTCTCTATGCTATCTTGATGATTAAAGTTAGGAAATAAAAATTTGTAATAATTAAAACAGTCTGGGGATTGGGGTCAATAAGAAATCACAACTACAGAAAACCTGCCTAAAATGACAAATGCTTTCAAAAATAATCAAAATTAAAGGAAAAAGGACATACTGTGGAAGTTGGAATATAATATTATAATCAAATGTTCATGCCAAGAGTAAGGCTGCAAAGACTGAAATATTTCTGTTGATAAAATCCACATTCTTGATAATTATAAGGCAACAAGAAATGCTAAGAAAGAGATCATATATGCCCTTGACTAAACAAAGAAAATAGATGCATTGCCAATGCAGGTGTTTGAACTACTGCAAGTTATTGATTTAATGGCTAGTTGCCGTACACGATGTATTATCTTGGTGTACAGAGCGCACTTCATTATCAAAGAGAGATTTGTTGACCTTACTTCAACAGTAAACATAGTCTTGTAAGCAGTGGAATGACTCAAATAAAGGGTTAACCTGTCAGACTTGATACAGCTACCTGCTATAAAGGGGAATGTAGCAATGTGTCATCTACCATTTGAAGAAAAAAAAATTACAGAAACAGTGTGAAGTTAGGAAATGTGTGTCAAATTAACAAAGATATTTATTATTAAGGTATAAATGTATCAAAACTTAACAAATGCAATTTTTGTGTAGGCTCTAGTTGCAATCCCTAAGATGCAAAACTTGTACTGTCAAATTGTAATTTTTAAACGAAATATTTTTCTACATGTATTTATTTAATTGAATGTTGTACAATGTGCTTATATTGCTTTTATAAATACATTTTTTCTTAACTTTTCCTTATTTTTTGTTATATTTTCATGTAAATGAAGCATACAATATTATCCCAGATAAAGGTATAGGTTTATTTTTGAGAACCAAGCAAAGCACACAATTAGATTACTGAAGTGATATATATATATATATATATATATATATATATATATATATATATATATATATATATATATATATATATTCAACTTCCCAACTTAAAAAATCATACCTTTGAATGAAGAAGTTTAGAGATTGCACTAAACAATGAGGAGAAAGTAGGTATGAAATGTATGATCAATTCCCCATTTCTTAGAATATATATATATATATATATATATATATATATATATAAGCAATACTAGATGCCCTGTGCCTAAGATTTTTTTTCATCAGTTTTCAACACTTAAAAATGGGCTTGGTCAGTTAAATTTGCAGTAATCATACTTTACACAGTAAAACAGATAATTTCAAACTACCTTTCCCCCTCAGCCATTAACGTTTAGATTTTGTAGATTAAACTGAAGTCACGATAATAATAACAATCATAAGCCTTTATAGAAACCAAATTAATTTTTCATGTCTGGTCCTTACTTTTTAGATTTAATGTATTTTAGTCCTCTTTTCTCAAAAAAAAAAAAAATGATAATAATAATAATAATGATAATAAATAATAATCAAATTTTGACTGGTATCTAGTGCTGGAAACTGAATTGTCTTGTAGCAAGACTTACTCCTATAATCATCACGAAACCACCCTGCCACTATCACCGCTAAACCATTCACATATTGATGCAGATAAAGTAATAATTTAAGTAAGCAATATTGAATACACATAGTAATTTTGCTTTATTAAAATGTCACATTTTACATTATGCATCACAAGAATCAAAATCACAGCCTGATATGAACTCTTGACTCTGCATTTTACTCTTTGCATTGCAACTGATTTATACAACTTTGCAGCATGCTTTCAGTTATTCATACATTTAAACAACTTGCATGAAAACTAAGATCTCATCCATTTTATATTAATATTTCTTTTACAACCTGTAAGTAGGATAAACTTCATGGTTAGGTTCAAGTAAGGAGAATGCCTTTCACCGAGTGATTCAAGGCATTATGCCTGAACAAAGCCTGGAAACCACACTAATATAATGTGAAAACATTGTTTTTTGAAGTAACATAAGCAGTTGAATTGCAAGTGTATGTTATTATATCATATAATTATATATTGATATCTTTTAATATTTTTGTTATTTATTATATACTAAAAGGCAATGATCAGGTCTGCAAACTCTTCATAAGACGACAGAGTTGTTAAAACTCATGCAGTTAGCACATTTTTCTTCTTTTCGGAGTCTGTTCTGCACTGGCAATGTGTTGATATATTTTTATATCATTTGTATGTTTATATCATTGATGGGATCATGACAGTATTGCACCGGCCTTCAATGAAGATGTGTATGTGACAAATATTGTACAACCAAATGCACTGCTGTTCTCCATCTTGACCCGTCAGTGTCTTCACATAACAAATACTTTCTCACATTCATCCAATTTATAGATTTCTTTGGTCCTAGGGCATACCACTCTTCCATCATTGTTATTAGCCATCTCAACTAAGGACTGGAAAATACAGCATATTCTAGATAAGACTAACAAATATAAAGTTATAAAAGTGAAAATTCCATTTTGCAGGTTGTACAGTTTACAGAAATTGAAGACAACGTTTACGGATTACAAATTAAACCAAAAAATGTCGTTATCTAAAAATATAAATCACAAAAAGAAAAAAAAAAAACTCAAACAATGTCACTTAATGTAACCCGTTAGCAACAAAATAGTATATATGTATATATATATGGAATTGCATACTTACATTATACCCATAGACATATCCATTAGGTAACATAAGAGGTGGGTTGTGCTCATTCAAAGGTCTGCCAGAGATCTGGCAAATTAATTTGGACTGAGCACAGTGAGCAAACGGCAAGGTCTTAGCTAGGTCATTAAGGTGTGGACTACACACTGGGCAGTTTGGATTCCTTTCTCCACATTCATCCTTATAGCAGTGCCTGGCGTGGAGGAGTTAAGGATGAAAGGTATACATGTACTATACTCTAACAGGCAAACTTACATGACCAGTCAAAAGAAAATCTGCTTTTGTAATGAAAAATCTTTCCATGAAATCTTTACAGTCTCATTTAATTTCATGGTAAAAGAAAATGTTTAGTTTATACTATGCCTTTTCACAATCAAAATAATATTTTTAGCTTTCTGAGGAAAAGCAAAGCAAAAATCATAATTTGATTATATGTACGTGTAAACCAACACGACAGGTATCTAACCACATATATAAGTTCAGTAAGAGATATCACTTTTAACATTAATGTTAATAACCTATCTTGGCACAAATCTTTTTCAAAATTGCAAAAATCTTATGTCATTAACATTGTGTTTATGTGATTTATAGTTTAAATAAATTCAAATAAAGGATACGGAGTCTTAAGAGCTGAGAGTCCAGCCTGCAAACTGACAACAAATACAGATGTATTGTTTAACTGATGTAGTTTGAAATTCTCATTTCTAAACTGCTGCACCAAATGATTCCACCTGTTGGGATCTAACAGTTCCTGAAAGGTGCAAATAAATTTTCATTTTAATGCACATTCAGCAATAATTATTCTTTCAATATCATATCTTTCATGTGTCTTTTTTACACATATACCTTTGATACACATATATAATACTAAAAAAATGCAGTACATAATTTTTTTCACTTTTTCTTCTTACATTTTTTTGATAAATTCAATATATTTTTATCAATAGGATATGCCGTTTTCATGCAGTCTAAATTTATTGACTATTGTACCTGATAAGGTGAAATTGATGTGTCCACTGGGAATGCTAGGAGGCCCATCACTCTTTGCACATCCATCATCTGTGATTCTTCCAAATTGTTGAAATATTTTCTAGCATGCCTGAGAATGGAGTTATTTCTACATTTTTATCAAACACTACACTGCTGACCACTGGGTGCTATATCAACATGTACGTCAATGTCTATTATGGCAAAATAAGTATTAAAGTAGGACCAAGAGAAAGGTCTTGGTCCATAATTTTCATTATAGAATTATAAGACCATCCCTCCCCATTCTGAAAAGGGAAGCAAAATCACTCTGAAACCTAGAGGCTATATTCAGTACTAGAGGTTGTCACACATTATACTTTTTTTCTAAAATATCTTTCGAAGCCAGGAATAGGGGTGCAGAAAATGAGGAGGCAAAATCTTGACCCCTTCCCCCTCATTTCAATATCTGAAATCCCAGTGTAAACATGCATACTGAATTAAAAACTACACAGTAACTTACTTGACTGCATCTACTCTTCTGTTATTTCTTATCAGTTCAATGAATTCTTGTGTTCTGAGATTAAATTCTAGAGTACTCTGAAATAAATTGTACATTGAATAAATCATGTTATAAATTTATATATATACAAGTTTATGTTGCAATCTACACAAACAACTGACAAACCTGTTAGCATAAATTTCTCCATACTCTCTTTCAAATGTTTTTAATTCAATTCCAAATGGATTTTCAGAGAATTTTAAAATAATAAGTTTGAGGCTTCCTGTGTCAAAACTCATGTTACATTTAGAGATAAAACAGTCTATCACCTTCATTTTTCGCAATTTGGATTTATTATCATGGCACCAGGTTAGGCATTTAGCTGTTTCTTTTTTCTCTAAAGATTCTTCCACTTCTTTGGATACCAGGAAAAGTTCTATATTTGTAAGATCCTGTCGATATAAGATTAAAATAAAAACATAAGTCAGACAAGTAAAAGTACATTCTCTATGCCAATCCATAATGACATGTATTTATGGATTCATCCATTTTCACATTCTCTTAATACAAGATAACAGGAGGCTTAGAAAAGCAGACTTTGTCTCCCAATTGCACTCTCTAGTCATGTGCTTGGAAATTGGACAATGACACATTTTTAACAATAAATTTGGATGTAAGAGATTAAATATAGTTTAAAGAGCAAAGGTACCACTAAATAATAGGTCTTTGGTTTATCATAAATAGCTGTATAACTTTTTAAAATGCACTAACCTTCCACAAAACCACTTATTTCCACCAAGCCCCAAATGTGACTGACCATTGAAATTATAGGATGTGTGATACAGTTGTAATATGGTTTTAAATACTACAGTAGTAACCAATGTTTAATTGGGTAGAAGGTAGAAGGGTGGACATGGGACAAGGAAAAAGATGGCAGCAAGATAGATAACACTAAAAGTCTCTAGTCACAGCCTTAAGGGTGTTGCCACATGAAAAAGAATATCTAACCTCAATATATCACTAAAGATCATATTCTTCACAATCATTTCTTATTTTGCTTTAACAAAAACCTTATTTAGACCTGCCAAGATTAAAGAAATGTTATGCCTGATATGTTAGGGAACAAGTGCAACTGCTGAGACACATGTACAAAATATTAACTCCAAACAATAATAATGGCCAGTGTTTGCCTCTTAGGAAAATTAGTTGCTGGACTGAAAGTCCAGCCATCTTGAAAAGTAGCTGGACTGAATGTCTGCCGAGTGGGAAATCTTTTCAGCCCATTCTGAAAGTTGTCAGCCCCAGGCAGACAGTCCAGCCTTAATTTCTAACAATGATAATGGCATTTACTGCTACAACAAAAGTAACAGCCTTCCTGTACATACTTCAATTCCAGAATGTCTTGCAAGCTTTATGGCAGTGTTGTAATACCCAGCTCTTAGGAAGTAGTCAACGATCATTCTGTCTAAACGCTTCTTCCTCCACTGATTGACAGCACTTCCCTGCAGTTTGTCATATTCTTTTAAGTGTTCTACCCTGCGCTTGCAGACTAAAGCACTCTCAGACTCATCTTGAATGCTTTCAACAGCCTGAAAAAATCAACTTTTAGCGGTACTACCAGAAAATATAAAACAACTACAAAGAAAAAATGAACCCAGGCAGAAATCATTAGACATGGCAGGAAGGATTAATGCAACTGGTTGCGAGTCTTGATTGGTTCAGCACTGCTGGGATGATCCCTTTCAGAAATAACTTGAGGATAAAATAAGTAAATTATAGTTCTGTAATATCTGACACTTTTCATTTGCCATTAATGTTGTTCCGCAATATAATGCAAGTTTACACAAATGTCTGCAAAATGACACACTGAACAAACTTCGCAAAAGACACTATAAAAAGTGCAAATACCTTTCTCTTGAGAATGTTTAATTTCTCTACCACGCCATCCAGCACCATGGACATCTCTCTTACTGTGACAGGCTGATTCTGTAGACATCTGTCCACATCAGACATAGTTACTTGGACATGAGAAACTTCTCTATCAATGTTTTTCTGTGCTGATCGGAATTTTTTATTCAAAACTTCATAAGGTACCTGAATGAAATACAAATCACTCTGATGAACACATAAATGAAAATATATTTCAATAAATATGAATACACAATAAAAATGAACATTTTCATTATTTTGTAGATTTATCCTCACTTCCACACAAACACTCAGAAAAAATGTCTGAATGTGTTGCTCATACTAACTTGTTGGCCCAGAAGAGAAAATTATCTAGAATTTTAGCTTGTATTATCACATATTCATATCAAGAAGGTACATATCTAAGATATGTGTTTTACTGATAACTGCCCAATGGAAAAAAAATTGTTTAAAATTATTTTCAAGGTGCTTTCTCAAGTGTGTTGCGCTGTATTGCACAATTCAGCTACACCCTGCTTTCACGGCTCCACGAAAGGTACTAGTTCTACTCAAACCCCTTGCTGGAGCCTGCCGTTGTTTCTCGCATCAGCAATACCGTTATTTATTCAGACTTTTGCTTGACTTCTTGAGAAATTTGAACAATCCGTGAAAATGCAAGATCTATGTTAAATTCGGGAGTCTCACGGCAAATCCATGAGATATGGAAGGCCTTCCCCGTGCATTCGTTTTTTCAAAAATTTAATTCAATCTTCTGACGGCTTTCTGAATCGAGTTGGATGAAATGTTATCGACAACAAAATCTAAGTTTAAGATTATATATACGTGCAACTTTGCTTTCTTCTGACTTCAGCCTATTATTTGAATAACTTTCTTGTATGCACTTATTTAAAAGCACTACCTTTAGAGTGGGATGCTCTAATGCTTTCAAGTCTGCCATCCTTGTTGTTGTCTGAGCCTTATGGGTAAAAACTTCTTTTTTATTTTTTATGATTCAAAGCAAAACATATTCTTTTTTCACTATTAATAAAATGTTGAAATTTCTTACACTGGTATATTTTATTTCAATCATCGTAAATTTCATTATGTGTAACTCATCTCGTATCAGCGAGAGAGTACGTGATTTTCTCCATTTGCAAAAAAGAGAGGTCGGTGTTAAATATTTGGACGTGAAACCAAGCCTCTTATATCCGTTGTTTTCTTATTCAGTGGTTGTTTTTTGTTTTGGACAATAGAAATCTGCTCTGTATTATAGTATAAGCACATTGTGAAGACCATTTCTGCAGAAATTTAGCCAGTATTGTGAACACCGGTGTTCTTCGTTGGGGGTCTTGTCCCGTGTCTTTGTCTCTGAAACCTTGATAAAGACGGTAAGTAAGAAAATTAATTTTGAAAACTTATAAGCAAAATCCCTCAATAATAATTCCCATAGTGTACAATTATATGATTATGAGTATATTGTATGTAGCGGTTAGCTGTTATAATCATTCTTCGTCTCAAATATTAAGCGATTCAGCTCAAAGAATTTGTTTCTGTGAACAAAGTGTTACTGACTTTGTTTGATCATTTGTTTACATCGTGCGTGTATTTGCACAGGGAGATGAACATTGCCAATAAAAAGCAACACAAAATGATTGTTCCTTTCAATGGGTTGGGCTACTGCATTGTGTACTGAACTAAAATTATGCGTGACACCTTTGCTGAAAGAAACGTGTGGGGCAGGAAGCACCAGCATGTTTATGCAAATGACCCCCAGCAAAGACCAGCTGGGCATTTAAGTGCATGCGCCATGAATTATAAATGCATTTCATTTTAAGCACTTAATTGTACTATTTTATGACTCCAGACTGTTTTTACAGGAACAAGTGCACATCATATATAATATTTTGTGAAGAGTTTGTAAAAAAAGTGAATATTCTTTTGAAACTGAATGCATCTTGTTGATAAAATCTGACAATTAAGAGGCCTCCCATTGGATTGGGACAAAATTAAAGGGAGGAGGAGGGGTTCTATACTGTATAGGACTACAGGGGAAAAGTTCAAATTCATAATGTGGGCAATAATTTCAAAATTTACAAAAAAGGTAACCAGTCTGTGATGAATAAACACAATATATTTGAAAGGAGAAGAGAACACTTAAAAAATCATTTTCACTTTCTTTTAAAAATGTATATTTGCTATTCATAGGTGGAGTAGCAGCATTTTGTCTCCCAGAAAAAATGTCATTTGAATAGCTTATAAATCTCAGCATTTGAGCTTTAATAATTTTTTCTTAATATAGCCATTTTTATCTCCAATTGGATTTCATGATTCACTTCCAGTAACTGTTATGTAAAGCAAATAAAAATCTTGGACAGAGCATCTGTATAACTAACACCTGTTGTAAGTGCAGTTGAGTCTTGTTCCGTGAAACATGACATTTGTGATGTCAAATTCATTTTCTAATTTTGGGTTTATTTTAGGAAAACACAAAATAAATCTGAGGTGATGTTGCATTATGCCGACAACATGTGGTTTTCCTAACTGTAAGTTTCGGTCCCGTTATCGTGGTTCTGAAGACAACCGCCATTTCTATCGTGTTCCCAAGAAGCCTGCCATTTTGCGCGAGAAGTGGCTACAGGCCATTGGAAGAACTGAGGACACCATTGTAAGCCAGGTACGTCATGGTAAAATCAAAAGAAGCATGGACACTTTTACATATCTAATTGGATGTCTGAATGCTCTAAGTAGTTAACTATATATGAAATTGTGATAGAATATGTTGTAATGCTGGTAACCTATGGTTGCTTAGAAAGTTAGTTTGTCATATTGCTTGATGATAGATTCTAAACATTTCTTGGAAGTATGATGTTATAGTGATAAGTTTTAAAATAAGGATGTAGGCTGTTAAATTCCATGTGAAAAATGAAAAATGATACTAAACTTGATTTTTTTATCTTTTTTAATTTCATTCCTTTTCTCTTTCTCTTTTCTCTCTTTTTTTCATTTTTGTTGCTGAGAAATGAGATTATAATTTTATGCATATGTATTGAACTTAATCTGGCCGAACCAATTGGTGTAATTTTTTTTAATTGCAATTTATATTCATTGAGGCATAGGATCAGTGCTAAGTGCTAATTTTTGACATAAAATGCACTCTGTTGTGCAATCAAGACTGACAAAGTTCATGCATATTGGGAACATATTTCATGACCTCCAGGCATTGTTTTCTCACAAATGTAGCTTGGTTCTGTATTTCTTCACATAAAAAGCAAGGGTTTATTCATACTAACTTTTGACAGTCCTTTTTTTTTTTAGGGAATTGTGCATTTTGAATAACATTTTTTAATTTTTCTGAAGTCAGCTTGTGGACAGTAACTGTTTAAACATGTCAAACTGAAACAAGTACAATTCATTTTTTTCTTCATCAGACTTATTTATTGCAAAATTTCCCAAATAACATCTAAATTCCAAATCCATTTCATGTTGCATTATGGCAGCAACATGGTATTCCTCTCTTTAAGTTTTGCACTTCTTATCTCGAGACTTCACCAGATCGTATTTGCTGGTAAGATCCACATTGTTGTGTTAGTGACATTTGTTTGGTTGCATGCATGTGATGCCATTATCATTGTCCTTTATTTTATTGTAGATTTGTCCCTAACTGTCAGTCATCATTACATTATTTAAATTCATTGATTTACTGTTCATTTGCATGTCCTTTGATATCATTAGAGTGCTTATAAGTATGAAGATGGTATAATTGATTGTTTTTTTTTTGTTTTTTGTTTTTTTTTTTTCAAAAATTTTTTTTGTTTTTATTTCAGCCTTTTTGCATGTTGTATAATGTCTAAATATATAAATGCGCATGCTATTCTGCTATTTAGGTTTCCCCCCTCACGTTGCTGTTGTAAGTAGTGCACCTCCTACAGATCAACCAACGAGTCAGCCAGATTTCAGGTAGGGGTATTTTTGTATTTTAAAAGAATTAAATGTGATGTTCAAGTTGGAAACAAATTTAGGGTGGGAATTTGTGTATTATACTTGTGAAGACCATGAAAAGAACAAATTTGATTAGAATCAAATACTTCATGTATTTATCATAAGTATTTGCGGACTTGATTTACAAAATGCTTGAATGACATAATCCTAGGAATAATATGCTTATGAAGCCATAATTGGATAGAGGTCGGCTGCATGAACTTTTTATATGAATAAGAATCTTCAAATTCATGTTTTACAGCTCCGCGTTTGCAGTGGTCATTTCAAAGGTGGCGAAAAGCGTGAGGGTGACATTCCAGTTACTGACCCTGACGTTGATACTCCTGTGACAGTGGACCTGCCTCAGTCTGCCACTTCAGCAAGAAAGCACATGGACAAAGGCAAACCACAACTCCCCATCAAAAGACCAAGATTTGATAACCCCACAAGTAAGGGTCAAGTTCACGTCTTAATGTTGAAGATGGAAATGGTTTTATTTTTGTATGTGAGTTTTCAATTAGATCTTTACATTTAGCATGTTTCTACATTCCAACATTAAATATAGTTTTATCATTAACCAAAACCTAATTTGTAGAACACAAATTAATTTTAAACTTTCCATAGTGTCTATCCGAGGACCAATTCCCAATGGGCCTATGCACCCACGTCCCCTTGTGGCTTTGCTTGATGGTCGAGACTGTTCAGTAGAGATGCCTATACTGAAGGATGTAGCAACAGTAGCTTTTTGTGATGCACAGTCAACAACAGAAATCCATGAGAAGGTAAGAATTTGTGCGTGAAGGAGAGATTTTTTTATGCTATTATAATATGATGGCTTATGGGGCTAATGTTTTGGAGAAGTTTGACTGGGTGTATTGTGAGTTAATATGTGCATGGCTAGTGTTTTAGATGAATATATAAAAGAAGACCAACATTGTTTTAAACAACACAGGAAAAAAAGCCTGAAGGGGAGAAGAAAATACCATCATTTCAGAACTAAAAAAAGGATACTGGTCCAAACTCAATTCCTGAACATTTATAGAAATACACAGTGCGATACTAATAAAATAAGCCAGCAATGTGTATGTTGTGTTTCCCTGCTATGTTGTTCCAGGTATTGAATGAAGCTGTTGGTGCTCTCATGTGGCACTCCATCACTCTAAGAAAAGAGGATTTAGAAAAATTCAAGAGCCTTCGTGTGATTGTTCGTGTTGGTAGCGGCCATGACAACGTGGACATCAAGGCTGCTGGGGAGTTAGGTAAACATTGGGTTTCCAACTATTCATGCTTTTGTATCTCCTTCACAACCTTTCAGGTTCTGAATGAAGCTGTAGGAGCCATGGTTTATCACCACATCACACTCAGTCGAGACGACCTGAAGAAATTTAAAGCCCTACGGGTCATAGTGCGTTTGGGCTCAGGTTATGATAATGTGGATATAAAAGCTGCAGGCGAACTAGGTTGGGATTATGTTATGTGATAACAGTCTCCTCTTCTGCTAGCGGCAATGTATTGGTAGCATGTCAGAACCTGCCGCTTGCTCCCCAACCCTCTGTGTCACTGAGGTGCATGAAGATGATTTTCAATCAAAAAAATTGCTGATTAAGAAATATAGTGCAGTTCATACATGATCTCAATTGAAACAGAATGTTATCTGCAGTACCAATAATTGATTTTGTATATCATTTGCCAAATAATTGTTGATTGATGATAATTAGCATTAGTCTTTTTTTTTCCTGCTTAATACAATTATAATGGTTGGTTTCATTTTAATAATCAACTACTTCTTGTCTGTGTTCAGCAAAGTTTCTAGAATAGTCTCCCACCCTTTCATTTGATTCATTGCTTCTACCAGTGACCTAAGGCATACAATTTGTTACCTCCACTTTACAGTAGAAAAATGTATTAGAATTGTTGCATTTATGTTCATAGGACTAAGAGTTGGATGTTATCAATAGTCCAACTACAAAGTCTTGTAATATATATGTGCTGCGAAAATGAAATACAATGATTCAGCACCCATGGTTATCCCCTTCAGCTTTGGCTCTCTTGTTTGTGCTTCTTTGCATTTTTTGTCTACATTCATTTTATTAAATGATTATTTTATGACAGTTTGGTTTATACTCACTATTAATTCAGTCACATCCAGAGTTTGAAAGTCCAGCTTTAGACTGGCTGTCTGCAATGTTTGTCTGTTTTGTCCTTGTTTTAAGGATGGATTCTGACAAATAGACAATCAACTTTTCCCTGAATAGCAGGGGGTATTTATATTACAACTGAATGCCAGTTACTTATAATAATAATAATAACAATATAATGTGCTGGTACAAGACAACTATATATATATTTGTGATGTTTTGATGTGGCATAAAAAACTCTTGCCAACACCACTAAACTGATAATATTTTGAAGGCATTGCTGTGTGTAATGTTCCTGGCTATGGAGTAGAGGAAGTTGCTGATTCAACAATTTGCCTTGTACTAAATCTGTATCGCCGTACCTACTGGCTTGCCAATGCACTGAAGGAAGGGAAAAAGATATCTGGTCCTGAAGGTTTAAAGGAGGCTGCCACAGGATCTGCACGCATTAGAGGAGACACACTAGGAATTGTTGGATTGGGTAAGTCCTGTGTTTGCTTTTATTATTTTTGTTGTAATCAAGTCTGTCATACTTTTTTACCATATGTAGTATATAAGAACATAAAAAATGTCCACTTAGGTTGTTACTTATTATATTTGCCAATTAGCTTTATTTGTTAACAGATGATTAGCTTAAGCCTGGTTTCACAAAATTCTTTTTTTTTTTTTTTTTTTTTTTTTTTTTTTTCAATTATTTTAGTTACTGAGGTTTTGTAGGTATGTTTTGTTTCACGAAGATTTAAGTGGTCGTCAGCTTGGTAGTTTGATCATACAATAATAGGGTTATTGAACACGAACTAAGATGGCTAAAAGGCATCTGACCAGATTGTCTGTATGCTAACAATGGCAAGAAAATTCTTGCTTGTGTTCAATAATCTTATTATTATAACTGAGTTTAGTTAAGTGAACATTTTAATTTAAAACACTTTGCAAACGTTGAAAATTTTATTTTTTAAAACTGAAAAAAAAGTGTTATGTTCATGATTTTTTTCCAGGACGAATTGGTACAGCAGTAGCCTTGAGAGCAAAAGTATTTGGATTTAATGTTATATTCTATGATCCGTATCTGCCCGATGGAATAGAAAAGTCATTAGGTAGGGTATTTTATTAATATTTTGCAAATATATTAATGTGAGAAATGCCACCTAAAAATTGGGTCCAAATTTGTAGAAAATCATTTTTCAAACCATTTAACATTGAATCTGTGTAATTTTTTATGTAAAAAATGTGTATAGGTTTTTCTAGCTCTTTTTGAATATGCTATAATAGTTATGTGGCAAATGTGATAATAAAATTAAATTGATTTACAATTCAGGCATCACCAGGGTATACACACTGCAGGACCTTCTGTTCCAAAGTGACTGTGTGTCACTGCATTGCAATTTGAATGAACACAACCATCACCTGATCAATGACTACACTATCAAACAAATGAGGCCAGGTAATAAGAACATTCTTTCATCAGGAAGTTTGTGTGAAAATGGAATTATTGAGAATTGATTGAGGAATCCATTTGTATGTTGCCCAAGTGGAAAGTTTGGTCTTTGTTGACTTCCAATTTGATGATTTATAGGAAGTGCTTTACTGATAAAAAATCAAATTAAATGGGATTCATGCAGATATGTACAGTTAGTAGTCAAAAATCTTTTTTAAATGGGGACATTTTTGACTGAAAATGTGTTATTTCACCAAATAGTTAAGAGAGAGAGATTAGTTCTCACCAATTGGGTAACACACACACAAACACAGAGAGAGAGAGAGAGAGAGAGAGACCGACCAGTGCACCTCCCCTGCAAAAAGTTCTCATTTAACACTCACTTATGGTTCTCAATCTGTCCTAGAACATAATGTTTTTCTCTTTTAATGAAAAATGTTCTGGGACATTCTGAAGGACTTCCCAAACACAGTTCTTGAACTATTACATTTATTACAGAACAGCATTAGAACTGTAAAAAAAAAAATACACCAAATGTTCTAGAATAGATTGAGAACTGTGTAAACGTTAAAATGAGACAAATTTTCACAGGGGCTCAGACATGCAAATCTCTCAGATTGTCAGATGACACAAGCCAGTCTATTTTCTCTCTCTCTCTCTTACCTGATATGGGGGATTTTCTATGTAGGTTATTTCTAGTCTTCTGTATATTTTGATTAAATAAGAAGAAATGAAAAAATAAATGAATTCTGTTTTGAAGTATTGTTATTTTGTATTAGGAGCATTTTTGGTAAACACTGCTCGTGGGGGACTGGTAGATGAACATGCTTTGGCTGCAGCCCTCAAAGATGGACGGATACGAGCTTCGGCTTTAGATGTGCACGAAAACGAGCCATTTTCTTTTACTAATAGTAAGTATATAATTAAATGCAAGTTTATGAATTGACAAAATGTCTCACATCATGTCTGACATTTCTGCTTGTTCTGGCATGCTAATTTGTCTTTTTTTTTATGTTGCCTTTTTTGGTGAGCTCATATGTGCTACATAAGTTGTTTTACTTTTAATTTTTTGTAACAGGTGTCATCTTTCAAGTAAATGTTTCCACTAGCCCTATATGTGACCACCACACATGTTATATCTTCCTCAGGCCCACTGAAAGACTGCCCAAATGTCCTGTGTACACCACACTCTGCATTCTTTAGTGATCAAAGTGTTACTGAACTGAGAGAGATGGCTGCTGGAGAGATACGGCGTGCTATAGTAGGACGTATTCCAGACAGCTTGCGCAACTGTGTCAACAAGGAGTATTTCACTGCAGGTGTGAAGTTTTTTCTTTAACCAGTAAATGGCAAAGCAGATATTGCACTTAGATAAGCAAATAGAAAGGGGATTTATACCAAAAATTTCATAAAACTCCTTTGTATAGTGTAAAGGCATTGATGCAAAGGGTTTCATATTTTGTTTTTTAGTTTGTTACAAAGGTTTTATTGAAGGGTGTTGTTCAGTTGATCCTACCATTTGCTTGTATTTCAGCGTATCCAGCAGATGGTATGAATGGTTCTGGATACCCATACAACCCTATGAATGTCCACTCTACCACCATTGACCCACACCCTGGGGCTCATGTCACTCCACACAGCACCTTGGGGGATGCTAACCACCTTTCCAAACCTGAAAGCTCAGAGGTACATTAACCCTTTTCAAGACTGTTGGAAAAGACAAAGAAAACAACTTCAAATAAGTAGGGGATACAAGTAGAGAAGAGAGACTTCATCTGTTGAAAAAGCTAGCATCATAAAACATTTCTTATTTAAAAAGATATATCATGATGCCAGGCCACAATCAAGCTAGATGAACCATATATACCTCAAGTCTTTTTGTGTTGTTGAAAATTAAAGCCTAATTTTGATATGAGGATAGAAACAGTTGGCAATGAGATGCAATATGTGGCGGAAAATCATGGTAAGATTGGATTGTATCTGCTCTAGTTGTAGATGCAAGGAAAAGAGAAACGAATATGAACACAGCAGCTAGAGCTAATGTAAATGTTTATCGTATAATGTTGACAGTGTGAGATCACATCTGTAGGTGCTTTGCTGGCTAATTGCTGCAATCTGTTTCTCAGGTGTATAATGTATGGAGGTTGGCCCAGGATGCCATTTTGTATTATAGTGTAGTAGATCAGGTAGAGACATAAATGGTGCAACGGTCAACGTTTGGTCAGTTACTATGAAATATCCAGTACATTTATGTTACTTCATCTTTGATAAAATATTTATGTAACAAAAGCAGTTGAATAAGGATAATACAGCATTTTTTCATGTGGAGAAAGTAACTGTCTTTTAGCCAAGCTATGTTTATGAGAATTATTTGCTCATTTAAGAAGGAGTTGTTAGGTTATCTAGTTTAAGGAGCTGTTAAAAGGAACTGCTAGCATGCATTTCATATGCCATCCTAACATTCAGTTGTTCGGAACATAGCAGGGCCTCCTAGAAAGTGAAGAAGCTGAAAAAGTATTGGTTTATTGCCTTACATAGATTTCATTTAAGACATGTTATGTGATTTTGATCTGTAATTTGTGTTAGAACATGTAGCTTTTGTGTTTCCTTCCTGGCGATCACCGTTTGGGTTGTATAGCACTGTCCAGGTCTTGTAATAGTGTGTAACCTTAAACAGGCTCAAAGTGCTTTTAGTTTCCTTTATAACACTTGAATTCACTTATATGTGTTGATGTATCCAAGCTAAGTACTGATTGACGGTAAGCTTGCTCTTATTGACTTAATCGAAGTAATGAGAATACATATATATATATATAAATGCTGATTCAGTTAACATGAACTTGGGTTTCAGGAATATATCGCTTTAAATTTTTTTAACTGATTCATATTAGTATAAATATGGTGAACACAGACATTGTATAACATTGTAAATGCTGTTAACTTTGCTTTATCTTTTGTGAAATAAGGATGCTAATTAGGGAAGTTGAATATCTTGGTATTAGTATCCCATGCCTTGTTTTGCCCTCTTTGATGAGGTCTTGTATAGAATTACCATGTAACTGAAATTACACTGACAAACTCGTCAAGTTCTGTGGAACAAAAGTTATTTGATTTTTTATGCATAACAATTTACTAAGCATATGCTGAGAGAAATTGTATTAAAAAATGCAGGTGTCATGTTGAGTACTTAAGCTAAACTGTGCCTCCTAACTTCTGTTTCTATTATTCAGGTTGATATGACATCAAATATGAAAAGATAACAGATGGACACCTCACCGATGTACTGTACATTCTACTCCTTGGAGTTACTAGCAAAGTGTTTTGATGAGATTGTATTTTGTACTTTAAGAAAAGCTGAATAGCTAATGGAGGCTAGTCCGAGTTGATAAAGATCTAACAACACAATGTTGGTGTTGATGCGTCCAGGAGAGATTAAAGATGAGAAAGACCAACTGATTATATGGTTTATTATGGAGTTAAACAATGTGTAATATTGAGAAAGAATGTTAACAGATATTTAGCTTCTACTAAGCTTGAAAGAAGATCAACATTACACAAAAACTACTGGTGTAATCCAGAGAAAAATGATTATTTAGTAGAAACTGATTACACTTATGATTTAATGTCATTTGTTGGCATATATGTACTATGTCATGTATTAAATTAAGTACAATATTTTTTGGCTTCCCAGATTTCTTTGCAAGCAAAGCATCTAAAGTATTGATCAGTAGGAATTTTCACTAAAACAGGGCACTTGAGGCCATGATTTCACAATTTATTAAAATGTCCAATTTTGTGTATGATAACATTTTGTTTGCTTTAATATCTTACTATAATACTTAGTTTAATCTGCAGACAATCAAGAGTTGAATGCAACTCCTTTGCTTTATATGCAAGTTTATTCTGCTTTATCTCCCAGCACTGCAATACTGCAAAGAAATCTGGGCAACCAAGACATAGATATTAGTAATAGTAATGGAATATAAGTTGATAGTTTCCGTGTAGGATTTTCAGAAACTTCTGTAGTGAACACTTGTAAAGAACCCAGCTGCAAGAGAGGAGTGTGCAGTGTTAATACAAAAGGTGTGATCAGTGTCACTGGTGCTCAGCACACATGTAGCCATCATCACAATATGGTATCAGTTTACATTATTATTATTATTATCATGCAGCTGCATTTCTGTTCTGAACATATTAATGACGAAGTCTGTTTTATTTTGTATTTGTGTTTAGCATTGAAGATTCCCTTAGCAATTATTATTAGATTGTCAGTGTATTCATGATATGATCTTCCAGTTAGTTTAGAAGTCGAGGTTAAAAATAAAGCCTGTCCACAATATCATCCTTTTTTTCCTTTTAATCAAAAGCACTGTGTACAGTCAAAGTTTATTGAAGCAGTTTATTGACTGTGCTGCTTTATCTGAACTTGAAATCCAACACAAGATTTAAAATCTATTTTGTAGAATTATGATACGCTATTGAGGGATACTTATCAATGAAGCCAATATGAACTGAAATACTGAAAAATCTTTTTGTAACAAAATGCATGATAACCATTAATAAATGGGGTTCAGTTGTGGGGAGAGTCTCGGAATTCTTGTATGTGATATAGTATTATGTGCACACATCTCCCCTCCCCCATACTATTGCATAAGTTGAAGCTTGTCTTTATCTCGTTTGCAGTGTCCTTATCAATTTATGTAATATAAACTTCCGATGTACATGAAATGGCATGTTTGACTCCTTTTAACAAATTTATTTGCAGTTTTAAGTCAAATGAAATAACAATTTAGCTGAATAAATTTTTTATTGGCCCACATACTATATGCTCTAAAAGTTACACAGCTGAACACTATTGTTTATATGAAAACTAACCACATTAAACTGGACTGTAAAATTCTGACCATGTTTTAACTTATTAATTTGACCTTTATTTTAATTCAAGTTGATTTTAAAAATTAAAATTCTTCCATTTTCATCTGGAGACCAGGTCGTCCTTTACAGAGGGAGGCGCACTGAATAATCCTTTTCCAATGTCCTTAAAATAGCAATCCATTTATAGATAGTATGGCAATTTCAAGGGTGATGTCCATCTCATTAATATAAAGTTTAATAGATATAACTTAATATGATGGTTTCAGTTTGTCCTGGTTGACAATGTCATTTCTCTCCATGGACAATGTATGGACCACTGCACGCATTGCCAGTAAAAAATTGATGCGTGTTCTCGGGCACAGCACAAAATAGCCTTATGCCATTTCTATCCATTTTGTATAGGAATTTCTCCTGGTTCAAACTTTGTGAAATTTCTGGAAAAGGATGCATAGTAAATCTGAATTTCCATCATATGATAATGTATCTCCCCACCGCTACCACCAACAATAGGTGAACATCAAAAGTGCCCTTATACATATCTGAAGGCTCCAAACAGCTGCCCACCAAGAGATCCGCTTTTAGAAAGAAATTTCAGATTGTCACACTAATTGAATCTTGGACTTATTTTTCTTCGTTTTTTGATGCCTCCTACAAAGAAAGGATAGCAATATGAATAATATTTTGGTTATTTATAAGTTAATTGTAAACTGGGCTGTAAAAGCTGATGAACATACAAACTTGTACCTGCTTTGAAACTGTAAATAATGACCATTAGTCATTGTGTACCAGTTTTCTGGAGGCTTTTAACATGATAAACCATTGAAATAAATCATAAAGCAGTATAACAAAAATGTGAATATATGGCACATATATAAACTTGTGGTTAGACCTTAATAAGACGCTGCCAAGTAAAGAAAAGGAATGTTCCTATTATCATGAGTACAAAAAAAGTTGCAATACGATTATGCCAAAATAACATTCTATAAACCACAAAAACCCTATTGAAAAAAAATCTGATCAGAAATTGATAGTTCTAAAATTCCAGTTCCACCCAAGTCAGAAGAATTTTGAGAAACTAAAATCAAATTCTTCAAAAAAGTATTCAAATAAGTGACCTGCTTGACTTAGTAATTAAACCTAAACTGTGGATTGAATACATTTGATATCAATAGTGTTTGTGCCTGAGACTACCTACCTACCTACCTACCTACCTACCTGTTTTTCCTTTGAAAATTCTTTTACTTTTGTCCAAACATCCCTAAGTTTTGGTGTTTCAACCCCATATTCTTCTTCTGATTGCATGAAGGTATGCAAGTGAAGAGTTTGTAGCCACTGTAACATGCTGTTTTTTTCTTGTCAAGGCCAAGTAAAACTTACACCCCATTTCCATAGATTAGATCGACCTACTTTAGATGGACCTAACTCCCTGGGGGTTCACGCTGAATAGCTGTCAGCCGGGCGGACACAAAAGTTAATTACCCCCTTACAGCTTGTAGTAGACGGGACGGACATTTAAGTCGGATTATCTGAAAGTAATCTAGTGAGACTCCCCGCGGGGATAGATCGATCTAAAATCTATGGGAATAGAGCCTTAAATGGCTTTAAACACTCAATATTGTAGTCAGTCTTAATTTAAATAAATAAGTCTGTCTCTTTCTCTCTCTGCTTAAAGTCCCTTGTATGCTGGGCTTGCAACCACTAGGAAGATGGAATTTTTGTTTATAAATAAAACTCAATTCATACAATTCTTGCTTACTCTCACCCTTTTTGGGGCTTTGACATTTTTAGTTTATCAACATCAATTTTATGCATTCCTTTTAATGCAATTTTAATTTTACAGCCTTTTACTTAATTACATATCAGTCAGGGTAGGTGATATTTGTTCTCTAAGCAGTTGCAAGTCTGGTGTAACAGAGGTTTTAGATAAATCAGTAAAACATTCCCATACCCAATTATATACTTATTTCATCCTTCCAGGATGTCCACAAAATAGCTCTTAGAACATTACAAGGATACGATTTTTCCTTCAGCTCTGTTTGAATGATGGTTGGATATATTTGCTCAGCTTTGAATTTATCCAAGTCCATCTGAAAATAAGAAATAGAGGTCACAACTGGTAGGGTCGTCAATATGTACCACCAGTCAAGTCTGTGCTTGAAAGGGGAACAATATGTAAATATTCATTTTCACCTGTCAACTCAACCATATGAGAATGAGGATATGAGGGGCACATGTATATCTACAATATGTCTTTTTGTTAAGCAAGATAATAGCTGTCTCATGTTATGTCCAACTATTATCACCACATACCCTGATATCTTCCCAGTCTAGTGTTTCATGGAGCCCATCTTTGCCATATCTTTTATTGTAGGCATCGTAATGAAGCTGAAATAAAAGTTTGATGTCATTGGGATAAATAAAAAACCATTATATACAAAATTGTATTAACAAAACAAGAGGGCTATGTGACTGATTACCACAATAATAACAACATCAAAACTGCATTAGTTAATATGTAAAAAATTAAGTAATCTCATTTAGAATGAATGAATGATTAATATTCAAATCATCTAGAAAACTGAAAACTCAATTTGCAAATGTTTTTAATCAATTTACAAAGGGAATTTGAGATAAGTCTTTGTGTAGAAAAGTTGGTGAAAGTACATTTTGGTGGATTTTGTTGTCTATAATTTGTCTTTAAAAATTCATCTGAGTGTATTCTTACAATTAAGTTTCTGGATATTTTGCATTTGCACTTACAGCCAACAACATCACTCACTTTCTTGACAAGTCAAAAATGAGAGCAAGAATGAGACTGAGAACAAGTAAGAAGAGAAAGAAATAAGAAATGAAAAGTGATGAAACCCATGATGAGTTATTGAAATTGTCACTGAAAACAAGTTCAACCAAAAACTCATATATCTTAAGCCAAGGCTTACCTTTTCCAACAGTAATCCTAATCCTGGGGCTTTAGGAATGTCCATCTTAAACACAAAGGATGATGTATTTTATTGTGAAATTTTATGAAATAATAAATCAATGATTTCTATAAGGCCAAATCTACTCTTTCAATAAAAACTAAACACATCATAAATGTACCAGCTATTTTGCATCTGAAACTAAAACCAGTCTCTCAAACTGTTACAGCAATGCGACATAACTACAGGCCTACCCAACTACCAGACTCGGCACCGAATGATCCTGAATTCATCGACAGATCTGACCACACTACCCGTTTTCAAGTTGAGTGTCAGTACGTGCTTCGGAATATAGACACAGCACCGCCCTTGCCTATTACGGGACGTGATACGATGATTCTGAGCAGGGTTGGAAAGTAGTGAGCCTCATCTCAAAATTTGTTCTGGGTTATGATAAGGTGAAGTATGTACTGACGCACACCTTGAAAATGGGTAGTGTGGTCCGATCTACCATGAATTTGGGATCATTCGGTACCGAGTCTGGTAGCTGGGTAGGCCTCAACTATAAAACATTGACAACAACCCAGTACTGTGGTACTGTTGTCTGCTTATTTTGCAGTTTTGGGGATGTTGTTGACATTCCCTGGTTATGCCGTCTAACTGTTTGTGAGGCCTGTTGATAACCCAGTTTATATCAACTTGTTAACAGATGCAAGGCAACAAAGAGGTCTCTACCTTATGAAAGAAAACCATAGTCACTTTGGAGTGAAAGTTATACTTAAAGATACAACACTGAAGGTAAAGAAATAAAAAAAAGTCTTGTCTTCAATTTAAAGTATTAGAACTTAATTATATCAAAAAGCTTCTGCCTAGATGACATACCTTTGGATGTTCAAATGCCTGTTGTACAGATTCTTTTGCAGCAAGCCCTCTCACCACAGCTATTGTCAATCCTGAAACACCAAGAGACAAACATCACACAATCCCTCAATACAAATCTCTGGTAAATTCACTGTTTTCATTCAGTTTCAACATTTTTTGTCATGAAACTTGACATAATACATAACATAGAATGGTTTTTTTTTCTGCTTATTACTGGTTCAAAACAAAAATCAACAGTCAACTTTGCCTTACCTATCATTTTTCTTATTTGATGCAACATGAAGCTTTGACCACGGACAGTCACAGTGATGAATTCTAATCCCTCTTGGACAAAAGGTTCTCCACACTTAATGCAATGAAACACTGTAAGTACAGCTGAACTAGACAAAAACATCTATATTCTATATAATATTTGTTTAATATTTTTCATAGTAACTGTTATTCTAATCATAAGATCTTTTACACAGGATCAAACATTTTCAAACTTTATCTAAATTAGAATACAGCCAAAGTTGATAGTCTCACCTGTATATCTATAATGTACCTCTTGGCACTGGGATCTGTTGCCTTTCTGGAAAACACATCATAATTTAAAGCAAACATTTATTTTACAGGATTTCACATTCAAGTATAAAACAAGTATGCAAATGAAATCAAGCAGGTTCACACCTATTTACAACAGTAATAAAAGATGAGTTTGTAACATTTCCAATGTAAAACTGAAACAAAACTTTGCAATTGCCAAATCTACCCATATACCAAAAAAAGCATATTTAGCCTACCTACAATAAAATCATCTAATTTTGATGAAAATTTAATAAATAAAAATGAAAATATAAGGGGCATTTGGTGGCCATTGTTATATATATATATATATATATATATATATATATATATTAGCTACACAGTCATTTATGCACGCCAGAAAAGCATGCCTATAACTTTCATATATAACTATGTTCAAAACACAGAACACATGGAGATGTATCTGTACTTACTTTCCTGCTGTAAAGTTGTGGAAGTTATGAGTTCCTTTAAACATGGATAAAACTTCTCTTGCTAGTTTTAAACTGTCATCTTGAGGATAAAAATTTACATACTAAGGATTATTTATTTAAAAATTCAATGTTCAATGTTATACAAAAACAGTGGAATTACATCATCACAACTATATTCTAACTTCAGCATCTAGACTAAAAATTTTTTCATACTAAAATTAGTCAAAATTACCAAAAACTAAAAAATAAACAAAAACCTAATGATGTTCACATACTAAAATATCCAATTTTTTATATTTAATTATTGCCACAAACTTTCTCTGAATTCAATTAATATTAAACCTAACAAATACCTGAGATTTTGAAATCTTCTGTCACATTCTGAAAAATAACAAAAAAAAAAAAAATAAATAAATAAATAAATAAATAAATAAATAAAATAAAATAGAATAAAATCACCTGTATGCCTTCTTTTGAAATTTAAATCTCTTCAAGTTTTTAGATTTAAGAAAAAATAGATTTTAATTTATCACAAATTTAAACAAGAAGTTATAATTTATAAAAGCCTCATTTCTATTTGATTGAATAATAATTTGTATTATTCTAAACAATGTTTATATACCTGTTCTACCGGTGTAAATGCATAAGTTGGCATCAAGTATGAGTATGTTCTGTTGTCACAATTATTCTTACTGTTGAAACCCTGAGTGACTCTCTTTATTGCTGCAGAAAAAAGGAATTTGAATTTTTTTATCCATTTTTTTATTCAATTTTTAATTAAAACTATCAAATAAACATTATCAGTGCACAGTGCATACCAGCATTAACAGTGTCAATAACTAAATACAGCAATGCCATAGATCAAACTCTCTTCAACATAAATAACTGATCAGAAATGGCTTGTTACAGAAGTGACTTATAAGAAAAAAGTTTCCATTTCATATCAACCATTTAGTAGTGAAAGAAATTAAATTTAAGACAATTTCTTGAAAACTATGCTATAATATGATATCATTTTTACTTACAAAACACCTTTATCTGCGCTGGAAGACGTTCATTAATTTTCTCAATGCAGTTTTCAGGAAGCAGCATCTAGAGCATTAAAAAAAGGGATGAGAGAGAGAGAGAGAGAGAGAGAGAGAGAGAGAGAGAGGAGGTAATGGCTTGATTATTTCAACAAGGGAAAATTAAATTTACAATTTTTCAGATAAATAATTTTGGAATCATTTAAAATAGATTTCTGTGTAGCATTTTTGTGCTTTTACTGAACGGAACAGAACTATTTGATTTTCAATAGTTTTGCTACCACTCAATAGGAATGTTCTAATTTTAAGAGTTTATTTCTTTAAAAATACAGTTTGTGTAAAATACAATATGCCAGGTTGAAATGATAGGCCACATTCAGAACAGTGGACTTAATAGTCCGAGGGTCAAATGTGGCTGCCCCACCTGAATGCTTCCCTACGGGGAATCAGTTCAGTGTCTATCAGTGGATTAGATGGCAAGGTTTTTAGTGAGTTGCCATAGTTGACCCTCAGACCAGTGAGTCCACTGTTCTGAATGTGGCCATAGAGTCATTACCCTAGTCACTTGTGTTATATAGATGTTGCAAGTAATCAGAATCAACAAACCTTCAAAGAGCACAACTGCATAGCTGCAGACACTCCTTTGTCTGTTCTGGCAGCTCGTTGGAATTTCATCTATAAGAAACATGATACAAACTTCAATACACTATCTAATAAAATTGACATCTTGAAATTAAAGAAAATGTCAGATGATCAAACAAGCACATGGTTTTATGACACACAACATTATCTTTACATTTGATTTCAAGATTATTGCTGAAAGGACATATTTTAAATAAATATGTAAATATCATTGCATTCGATCAGTTTCAATATTTGATGATTGCTCACCTTCTGCATTTCTTCTGCATGTTCCTCTGGAATGACTCCAGCCTTATACAGTGCTGATACCAAGTCTGTTTCAATAGTGGTTACATCTTTCTGGCTGAAATCCATTAAATTAAATATTGAAATAATAATAAAATATATCTACAATTTGCTGCTGTTATGTTATGGTAAACAAATGAACAACTGAAGTCACTCTAAGGCATATTTGGGTGTTCAGAATTGATGCAAAATCATTATTACTATAAACAAATGGCAAATAAAAAATATCAATTAAATCTTCAGGCTAGGGGCAATTCAGAAATAATCTGGTAATATCCCACAGACAGCAATTCTAAATGTGAAATTAGTTTGGTATCATCCATTCAAATATAACTATCCAAACTTTATCCAAACTAATCAAACTATTATACTAACATTTGCATCCCCATGTAGCCAGATCCACTATATGCCAGGAGTAGAGCCACCTTCCTTTTTCTTAAAATATTTGATGGGGAGGGATGATGCTGAAAATATTCATTCATTTTTATGGATACAGCAACCAGAATCAAGATCACTTGGCAGTCATCTCATCATACATATGTCATTTAGCACAGACACTGAGCTGGATACAAGCAGAGGTAATATCTCATCAGTGTTCAAAAGCACAGAATCCTACACATGTAAATACTTAATTACTAGTAATGCTTTTGGTAATGTCCACTAATATATGCCATGCAAATTATAATGCAGTGAAAAATGTTGACACCGTCCCAATTTTCTGATGATGTCTAATTATGTTGAATTATTTACTGGTGTAAAACATTTTATTTAACTCTACACTTTTAAATTATTACTCTGCCCCAGCACATATAAGCTGCCACAAGAAGCTAATATTTAAAAGGTTTGAAGAACAGCATGCATGAGCCATTACAGAAATTTTAGAAATAGAAGTAACCTATTGGAAAAACAAATTTACCTCATCTGTTCCTAATTTTGGAACTTTACAAGCCCTTTCGTCACCTTCCAAAGTTCTCTTGACAGCATGCTGAGTATCTGATAAATTTTTTATGTCAGTAGATTCATTACTGGGACTGCCCGTTTTTGACCATTCTCTACTTTCCAATGTTGAAGCTTTCTGTTTTTCATCAGATTTCTCCATGACAGTCAATTTACTGGGATCAACAGTACTTAGATATGCCCTCTGCAGTTGAAATCTTAAAAGTTTTCTGGGAATGGTTTCAAAAAAATATGAGAAAGCACCACATGATTTAAGTAGCCATTCTTGGTGCATCTCACATTACCCCTAAAAAGAAAGCAAATGAATTATGTGATGTTCTTCATTCATTTGATCCTGTTGAATCAAATTTGATTCATAGGACACATTCTGGAAACTGCATATTTCATTTACAATGTCTTACCATTTCATATATATATATATATACACACACACATTCATTTTTGCTTATCAATACCTATAGATAAACACTCATGAAATGGTATAGTATTGTCACAGTACTCAGTAGAACTATTCTTATCTGAAGATAAAGCACTTTAATTATTCAATATGTCCCTCACTACTTTGCATATATTACCACCGTAGATATAAAGTTGGTCATAAAATGATTGCTATACTATTTGACATAAAAATAAATAGATAAATACATATCTATTGGTCTTTAATGCCATAAATAGGAAGGTTCAAATGGCAAGAGTTTACTGGTTGAAAAATTAATTTTAACAAAAAATAGGTACTTATAATAGGAAGTATACCCCCTAAACTTACAAGCGTTTGATTTTCAGGTTTTTCTGACCTTCTCTAATGTGTTTACTTAAAAATATTCAATGCTATTCAATTAGCAACCTCTAGCCCATTCTCATAGACTCTATAACGAAAGTTAACATCATTTCAGGGGTGAACATCTAAAAGTCAAGACAAAAATCCCAAAATGGGTCACAATTAATATGCACAATACAGTGCAACAACTTGCATACAGAGTCTTTTTTATTATAATGTGTATTCTTCTAGTGCACTGCACTGTGTATGGAACTTTTTATTATGTCCTTCCAAAATAATTTATTTTAAAAGCAGAGACACCCATCAAAGACAAAGTCACAAAAAACCTTGAAAATCAAAGACATATAAGTGACATGTATACGACTGGGGGCATTCTACATATATAACAAAACCTGTTCCTGTTAATTTTCTGGCGACAAGTTTCGATTCAATGAACCTCTAAATAATAACATACAGTACACATGTACTAAAAACGCTTCAAAATAATTATAATAAAACACCTGTGTACGTTGACAGTTTGTCAAATGGGCTAGATTTTCATCATCTTTGCAAAACGATTATGTTGAAATTTCTGACGATAACACAAGGTTTGCAATTGTGATGAAAATAACCATGATACTTCCACTATGTATGACGAAGTGGAATGTTTATTGATCATAAAGAACCTTAACATACAAGGTACAGATCATCGATAGCGTACAAGCAAATATAAAATGGTCACAGAAATACAATATTAGATATAATAGATTAAAAAAAAAAAA
>NW_019775180.1:700987-997459 GCF_001039355.2 Lingula anatina | reverse complement strand
ATTGATGGTCATTATGCTGTTAAACATTATGTAATATTGCATCAAAATTTGAAGAAACCCCTATTTTGGGCACTGCTCCCATGATGACCATTTAAGGAAAATCATGTCACTTACTGTTCTCAAACTTACAGGAAAGAAACATGGGACTAAAATACAGCTTTAGTAGGCAATGCAGTCTGTTTGGTAAATTTTTCTGGTAGTTAAACAGTTTTTTGTGAAAATTTAATTTTTCACATATTGGCATTTTCAATGTGTGACTTTGAAGTTCCATGATCCTGAAGACCTTTGCTTGTCACATTTCCTGAATATCCGTGATACTAATATTTTATAATTAAAAATTGATGGTCATTATGCTGTTAAACATTATGTAATGTTGCATCAAAATTTGAAGAAACCCCTATTTTGGGCACTACTCCCATGATGACCATTTAAGGAAAATCATGTCAATTGCTGTTCTCAAACTTACAGGAAAGAAACATGGGTCTAAAATACAGCTTTAGTAGGCAATGCAGTCTGTTTGGTAAATTTTTCTGGCAATTAAACAGTTTTTTGTGAAAATTTAATTTTTAACATATTGGCATTTCCAAGGTGTGACTTAGAACCTCCACGGGCTTGAAGGCCCAAGCTAGTCACATTTTCTGAAAATCCATGACACTTATATTTTATTATTAAAAATCGATGGTCATTATGCTGTTAAGCATTATGTAATGTTGCATCAAAATAGAAGAAAACACAATTTTTGGTGCTGCTGCCTTGATGACCATTATGGGAAAACCGTGTTACTTATGACTGTCAAACTTTAAAAAAAGAAACACAGGACTAAAATGCAGCCTGAGTTAGAAAAGCAGTCTAATTGGCTTCTTTTTCTGGAAGTTATACATTTTTAAATACTCCTGACTTACTCATTTAAAACATTACAGTGATCATGTACACCTGATACTATTTATGTTTTTTGGAAACAAAAGTATTCTCCAACATAGTCATTTGTAATTTCTACTGTATTTTTTTATTTGCTGTGCATGTTTTCTTTGCAGTATATATAACCTTCATATTTGTAAATGCACAAGTAAGTTCTATGTAAATTAGTAATGATAACAATGATGGTGTCAATTATGATAACAAAAATAATACATTGTAGTGATAATAGTATATGAATGTGTTGTTGATTTGTTTTACAGGGACAAACATGTTTGTTGTTCTAAGCAAGGGCTGTCTGTACCATTTCTCCAGTGAGACATCCCGATCCCCAAATGGTGCTGTATCTCTGTACGGTTATAATGTGTAAGCCTTTTTTTTTCTCGCTGGGTATAAGCTACTATGTAAAAAAAAATTTTCATCAATATATAAATGGATTTGTGTAGAGGACTTTTTAAGTTATTAGTAGACTATAGATTAAATAGAGTAAAAAAATTATCATCCAGATGTTATTAATTTTATGAAAGGCATTTTTTGCCTAAAATGTAAAAAGATGCCAAAGTGACAGTCTATGATGTTAACCACTGGCCTGCTAGCTGACTGCCATTGGTAATAAAAATTGGATCAGGCCAGTGAAAATTTGGAAAAAAGTCAGTTACTGGTCTGACCAGGCCAGTGGATTTTATCAGCTGTAACATTTACTCCTGTTTATTTTATATACATTCAGACTAAATGTTAAAGTCTTTCAGTGTGTTCATTTAAGTTTTTTTTAAATTTGATGTGGGCCAGTGAATTTCAGTTTGGGCCAGTAAACTTGCACATATATAACAACTATTTCAGTGTTCACAGAGCTGGGGATGTGTTGCAGTCAGAAGCACCATGGGCATTTAAGATTATTCATGCAAAACCTGAAATGAAAACATACTATTTTTCTGCTGCATCAGAAGCAGAGATGAAGGTACTAGTATGTTTTTTAAATATAATTTTGGTTAGGGTAAGTGAAAAATGGTAGAGTTTCAGCATCTGTTTTTCAGTATTTGTTCACATTCTTGGCAGTTATGTCAAGATACATTTTGAGTCATCTTCAGGACTTTATGGTGCTCTTTTGTATGTTTAGTTTGGTGGCATAAAGCTGGTCAAAGTTCAAAACTAAATACTTGATTCAAACTAGATATAACAGTCAATAAGAATGCATTGTCAAACCTTTGGAGTCATCTTAAACCTTTTGTTTAAGGAGTGGATGAAAGATGTCAAAAGGGAGATGCTTTATGCCAACGGCAAGACAACAGAAAGGTAAAATTATTGTATACTAGAGGTTTTCTACAATACAAGCAAATTATGACCATGGAGCTAGTAATGTTATAAATATGAAAAGTTAGTATTTTAATGTAATATACATCGTAAAGAGATGGCAATTATTTAGACAATATGATAAACAAAGCATTGTTATTGAAAACAAAGACCTAAGGTAATAGTTTACTGTTCATGATAATTCAAAACATAATGAATTTCAGATCAAAACCTGATGGAGAAAGCAGGCATAATTCTGTAGCCTTAGATGCAGCTGATGTAGATGCATTATCCCAAACTTATGATGACTTAGAGAAGCAAATATATGATGATTGTAGTGAAGTCAGTATGCCAAAAAACCTTATAAGATTAGAAGGTATATTTCATTGATTTTTTTCTCGTGTATGTGCCAGTAAGATTTCAAGAATTGTTGTTTTTCCATTGTTAAAATATTTTTGTATCCACTACTATTGTCATTATGTTATTAAGATATATGGAAAGATACAGCTTGACTGAAAGAAAAGAAGATGGTTATATATTTTAATATAATATGTCAGGCACCATTGTAGCTTTCTTTTCATTTAATTATGTGTCTAAAATTTAATATATGTGCCTTTTTACAGACAGTGATGATGAAGATTATTTGATGCTAAATGAAGATGAAATGCAGGACAATATTACATCTCCCACAAAGCGATCAATTCAGCACAGTCAGTCTGAACCAAGAATACCACGTCCCAGTAAGAATTTTATAAAATGGTTAAGCCACTAGGGGGTTTGATCTGCTTAGAACATGTGTAAATTAACATTGTCATGATATGAGATAAATGGTGTCACATCAAAAATATGTCAGTTTTTGAAGTGAAAATTGTTATATCAGTTTCAAACAGACCTGCCTCACCTAAACAGCTATCGCCACTATTTTAGTGCCTGTTTAATCACAACAACAAGCACTACAATTCGGTGTCAGGAAACCTTAAGGCTTTTGATTTTGTCAGTAAAGAGGTTAAATAATGCCTTTGTTAAATGAAACATCATTATCTGGGATTCATATCTCCTAAAGGAAAAATATAAAACTAAACATTGACCTGATTCTGGCTAATATGGTACATAACCACAAGTCTGGACTACCAGTGGCGGTTTCTTTCAGCAACTAGATAATATCTGTAAGTAATCAAGTAATATTAATATACCTGCTGAATTGCAGACAAGACATAATGCAAAAAAATCCATGTTTGCCTTTTTATAGAATTCATTTCCCAAGAAAGCATTATTCTCTTTCAGAAAATACATCTCAAACACTTCCTGACGTGAAGCAGTTAACAAAGGAAATGAACATGAAGATTCCCTTAAGGCCTCTTCCAAAATTGCCAGGAAAGAGAGAAGATATGCATAAAAAGGTAAACAAAAATACATAGTATTGCACACAAATATATCTGACTCATTTTGCTTTAAGACTGTCAAAGCTCAATATTTTTAAATTACATTCTGATATTTTATGCTGTTTAAGCTATATTTGTGAAATTACACAGTATGCATGTTTTCCACTAAAAGTTTGTGGAGTTCATTTTATCATGAAATGCAATACGTGGACAATGTCATATATTTCTGTATTATTTTCTTAATGTTTTTGCTTTTTAGCTTCCTGCAGGTGCCAAACCTGCACTGCCTTTAAAACCAGACTTGCCAAGAAAACCAAAATTAGCCGTTAAACCATTTAATACAATAGGCCCAGAAACCGAGAAGTAATTTTTTTTTTAATATTCCATGTTCATTTATTTATATATGATTTATAAGATTTATTCATTATGTATAATTTACATAATGACCATTTTGGAACCATAGATTTTAAAGCACTGTAAAAGATAAGCGAGTTATATATTGAGGCATTGAAAGTAAAATGTTATCATTTTCAGTTACGTCTATTTTATAGAATAAAGACCAATAACCTTCATAGTTTCATGCATTTTTATCGTACATTCATTACAGTAACTGAAATTGACATTGTATTTTATTTTAGAAGAAAAAGTCCAGATGGACAGAGCTCTAAGAGTAAAACTTTCGATCTTGCTGCTTATAGAAGAGACAGGGTAGGTTAAATAATGAAATTTCAATCATTTGATCTTAAGCAAAATTTATTTTAATTTATTTAAATGGTATGACATTTTAGAACAATTTTATACTTGGTCTTGAATCTTGTGTGTTATTTGGAATATGTGGTTCTGTATACATATGTAAATGGCTGTTGCTGAAGCTAGTGTTTTTATGAAGATGTCTTGTGCAAAAACATCCTCTCTTCCCATTTTAGTCCGATTCTGTGCCAGATGAAGTTGCTCCTGCGCCTCCACGTCCTTTACCAAAGTTAAAGGTAATTCTTTATTTTCTTACTGTTACAGCAATGGAATGTTTGATGTAAAACCCTCTTTATTTCAAAAGTTGGATGTTACTGAAGGAGGGACCACATAAATGAATCAGTTCATGATCAGATTCCAAGAGATTCATTTTTGAAGCAAGCAGATATGTTCTCCATTTTAAAATTCATAAAGAGAATACTAAAATCAAATAATTACCAGAACTCTCCTTCCAGCCAATTAAAGAGAAAGTAAGAGACAGTGAAAGTTACTGGGCATCTGTATTCTGGCATGGAGATAAAGACGAAGCAAATGAGTAAGTCCAGTTTTAATGATAGAAATTTGCAGAATACGAGTATAGGGAATGGTGCATAAAATGATTATAAAATCAAATCTAAAATAATTATTAATTCTTTGATTATTGTGAACTTTTAAGATCTTTACAGAATTGAATCTGTGTAACTTTGACAGACATCATCCAAGAAGTTTTAGCAACCCATTTTTCTTCTTCCTTTAGGTGTCTGCGCAACCTAGGTGAAGAAGGAGTATATTTAGTTAGGGATAGTGAGTGCAACCAGCAGGTGAGATTAAGTAATAATAATAAAATGATCACATGAAATCATTGAACAGATTATCATTGAGGGTATATGGTATGAAAATATATGAGATTCCTGACAAAAATGGCACTCAAATCTTTCATGTATATATTAAATACTTTCTCAGGAAGCTGAACTAAATGTCACTGTTGTCATCTGACAATCAAATTGGAATGTCCACTGAGGCCCAGTCCTTTTTCTATTGTAATTGAAATACCTGTCAGTCATGTTTGCTCGGGGATGGTTTCTCTGTCCTATAGTAGGACATTTTGATATTTTTTCCAATTTATTTCAAGCCTTACAAGGCTTGGGGGAACCAGTTGATGCAAAGTTTTAGAAGGTTGTCTAGGGGAGGTTAGAGAAACTAGCATACCTGAATACACGTCTGAATAGACATGGCAGGCTGCACTTCCAATAACACGAGTTAAGGGACAAGGCCCTGGTTGACATTTGACAATTAGTTTGGTTCCCTGAAGAAGTGTATGGGATGTAGATGAAACATCAGTATTCAGTATTTGTAGACTTTCCTGTTTTCTCTGTATCACCTGTCATGTTCTTGAAGTTTAATTAACATTTCCTTTTGAATTTGCAGGTTCTAGTTGTTTATGCATCAGGGCATCCAAAAAAGTACCGGATATGCCACAAGGTATTGATATTTGTCAGATGCTGGCCTAAATAAACCTTTTTTCTATTCCTATAAAAATTAATACATTTTTCATAAGCTTCATTCTTCATTGTGTTCTTTTTTATGGGGTAAAAGGCAATTAGCAATAGTTAAATGTTTTTCAACAAAGATAACTTTGTCATTCCCATATTTAAACTTGTTAATCAAACAGATGCTACGACACATTTTGTACATAATTTGGTACCCTTAGGCTTGTTGTATGCTGCATACCTCATTTGATCTGGTGAACATTTTAAAAGCACTTTATCATTCTGCTTTTTATAGACAGTGGTACCTTACTAAATAGAAATTTAATTTAAATGATTTTGCAGCCAGAAGAAGGATATTGGCTCAAAGAAGACACAGAATTCCCCACACTGCCTGATTTACTGTACTATTATCATTCCAATGAGCTGCCAACAGTATCTGTCAAGCTGAAAAGACCATATTCTCTGAGCAAGTGAACAAACAGTTTCATAAACAGATGAAATTAATTGTTCTAACATTAATTGTTCTAAACATTAGACAGTGTCCAAACTTTAGACAGTGACATTTTGGATGAAAGTTAGACCCCTTTCTAAAAAGGCATATCATACGAGTTGGGACGGTCCAACTCTGCGGGGATTTTCCTTAAGTGCAATCAGTGGAATGGGCTTAATTGTCATGCAACTAGGAGGTAATTAAGCCGAGTGCATATGAAAGTTAATTACCCTCTAGGTGCTCAAGGAGGCCTGTCATTCAGTTAAGGCTCATTTCACTTATCCAGAGCCCTCTCAGAGTTGGACAGACCAAACTAGTATGATATGTCTGTCTGAATTCTCTCTTAGATTCCAAATGTTGTTATACCTTACCTCTTGAGGTATACTTGGATAGGGGTTGTTCATCTGTCCTTGGGCACAGTCTTGCATGGTCATCAGTCAGTTTCAATAAAATCTTACCTACTAAAACCATGAACTTGCATTTTGTATACCTGGAAAATGTTATTTTTTCCTTATATTTATGTAGTATTTTACTTAGGAAAAAAATTAACTAAAAGATACCTTATCATGAAGTCTGGCCATTTCCTACAGTTTTCAGTCAGTTTCACTGAAGATACAAAGAGCTTAACAAGTTGTTGATTACTTAGCTCTGGCCACAGGAAAGCTATCTATAGACAGTTCATTCTGTCACAGAGGGGTGTACCAGGTACCTGGTAATTTTGAACCGAAGGGTTCGGTGAATGTTTCACTTTGACATACATCTCAGAGGTCAATTTATCCCATGGCATAAGAGGGCTACCTGAAACTTCATATGCTTGATCGCCATGAAATACTTACACCTTATATTACATAAAAAACTATTTATGTGCATCTATCAGGGTGCCACTAGAAAAACTTATCCCAGCCCTTTTTTCCTCTTTGACAAAGCAGTTTGTGGGGAGTGGGGGATATTTTAATGGCATTCAGTGATTAATTTGTTCTGGTTCAGTTGTCGTGGCATCTATCTGATCCTTGCTTTATTAGTAAAATGTATTGCTTGTTCTTCCAATGAGAAAAAATCCAAAGACACATTCCTATGCATATGTTTAAAATGCACAATTTAATATTTTCATAAATATTATGGAATAAGAAGATCAATTCATGTATACAGTGTTTTTTAGAAAAATGATATGTTTACTCATCATGCTTATTTTTATAATGTATAGATTTCAACTATTATAAGAGCCAGCTGGAACTGGATAAGTGCTACAATGATGGTACTATGATTCTCATGTGTCATATGTTACAATTTTTAATGCTTACAACATTTTAGAACTGTTTTTGTACCAGTATATTACTGTTTGTGGTAAGTTTTTCTGCTTGTACATTTGTATTGTAACATATGTTGTAAGAAGTCTATGGCAGCATTCAGATTCAGACATCATACAAGCTGGGTCAGTCCAACCCTGCAGGGGCTTCTCGTTAAAGTGCAGTCAGTGAGATCAGCTTAATTGTATGATAGGTCTCCCTGAGCAGCTATGTGGTAATTAACTTCCATGTGCGCTTGTCTTAATTACCCTATGGCTGCTAGAGAAGGCATGTCAGACAATCAATCTGAGCCAACTGATTGCACTTAAAGCCAATCCCCTGCAGAGTTGACAGGCCCAGCTGGTACAATGTCTGAAGCTGAATGCGCCCTATTATGCGCCCTAAAATGATGCCATTCAAGAAGTTAAAAGTGTTTATTGCTAAAATTAGTCTTATTATGGATCTAAATGCCATGAACAATGTTTATTTACAAAGTGCCTTTTAATGAGTAAAAAATGCTTTTCATCAAAGACTGCCCTGTTACCCCATCCAATATACAGTGATGGCATTATTTTTTTGAAGTTAAGTGATTAAGGGAAAATGTGCAAAGTATGAAATAACACAATTGCAGAGATTAATACCTGAGTAACTCTTAAAAAGATGAGGTCTTTGTCAGTACCATTACAATCTTTATAATGGGACCCACATCTGACAGTGGTTTGATTTGTTTTGATGGAAGGTTTCCTTGAAGAAATACAACTTAACTGTGATCCCACTTGTGAAGGAACATGTGGCAGTTATGTTATAAATCTGTTTGTAGTATTATATGCTGTTATGAAAGGTAGCCCAGTAATGCATCAGTGCAATAATTGTTGACCCAGTGAAATACATCAAGTAAATGACTTACACCCTCCCAACTAATACTTTCAACTGGTACAATCATGTTAGTGACAGGGTAATTAAATATGTGTGGTGTGTCGTTCAAGATACTGATTCCCACTACTGTCATGTGACAATAAATGTACCTATTGTGGCATGGAAGACCCTAACTGTAGCAAACCTGCTGCATGGTGTCTGTAAAATAAGATTTGTTTCAGCAAAATCAAGGTACATCTTGCAACACCACACATCTTTGGTTACCTTATCACTAATATCTGATACTTGTACCGCATGTCCTATTATCTTTAGATAAAAGCAAAGAATGGCATATTTAGAGGGGATGTTTCATTGAACAAAAATTAACAGAAATTGAAAACCAAACATTGTAACTGTGAACATTCCAATAAAGAATATTACTTGGTACGTCATGTTTTACCATGAGGAGTATTTGCATATACATGTATCAAGGTAAATTTATTGGGATTCTGAAACTAGGGCAGAACTCACTACATGCACCAGAAAGTACCATGGAGGTTGTCTGAATTTGCTTTCCATTTTGTCTTGAAGGCACAGCTTTTAAGAAGGGAAATTAATAGCCTTGCACAAAATATACAAGTTCAATCTAGGTTTTCAATATTATATAATAAATTTAATAATTTTTTTTTTTTTCAGTATTGGTTCATTAAAAAGAAGCCTTAGGAATGTTATTTAAACTTTAACATTGGTATTTGCATGTCAAATGGGTGAGGATTTGAAAAAATCTGACAAACTTGAATTTGACAAAAGAAAAATTTTTTAATCACATTTTTCTTCAATTGACCAAAGCCAAGTGAAATTATGCTACAGAACTCAAACCATTTTCTTGTTATGAAGTGAAAACAATGCCATACCTGATTCTGCATGGTACATATTATGTGTGAAAAGTCAGGAAGTCTGTCCCAGTGTCTGCCTAGATATTTAGAACTCAATTATTTATATCAAAATGGTATAAAACATCAATTACAAGTGCCTGAACAGATCAAGAAATGCTTTGTGAATAGGAAATTTTGCTTTTTTTTCTGGAAGAAAATTAGGAGGCACTGCACTGTCAACCTTACATGAAGGGAACAGTTGGCTTCAATATTGGTTCTGCAGTATACCTGTGTACTGCAGTGTCCCATTCTAGGGCCCTGTTTACTTTTTAATCCTGTTAAGGAAATGGTACCTAGACATGTCTTTAACCCGATGTTATATTCTGACAACTCCCGAATATACATAGTCTGCGACAGGCCAGATGATGTGATGCCATGTATCCAAGCATGTAGGAGAGAGCTAAGAAATTGGCTAATGCTAACTCACTAGTTTTTTATTGATAACATAGAGATCACTTATTTTATTTGTCACTTTTCAAAATTAAGCAAATGTAGAATATATATAGTGAAGCACATAAACATAATGCTTTTGAGCACTGTGAGAAATCTGGAGGTCATATTTTTCCATCTCAAGGGAATCTCAAAAATATTTCATTTTATTGAAAAAAGAAAGAGAAAAGTAAATCCATGCCCTTGTTACTTCCTGTTTAGTTGGTGGCAACAGTTTGATCTGAACTCCGATCAGTACAAAATGCAGCAGAAATTTTCTCTAAAACTCACTTTTATGATCACATCACACTAGTTCTCAAAGAATTTCATTGTTTATCAGTTCCGCAAATAATTGTTTAAAATTCTATTGTTTTTAGATTTACACTATCTCAAAGTTGATTTTAGAATTTTAGCACTCAACAAACAGTGAAGTGGGAATTAAACATCTGAGTAAATAGAAACCATTTGATCACTGAACTTAAATACATGAAATGTTGCCATTAATCTCAAGGCCCATTTTTAACATGGTGTGACCTTCAAAAAAGTAAAAACAACTATATCATTTTGATGATAGAAGTACCTGAAAACATGCAGTAATGTGAAATTTAAATTGTTTATTACTCCACAACTGGAGACAATCTGGACGATATATGTGACAAATAATTGTTATTTATAAAGTTTCCGTTACTGTTTGAAAATAAAGGATAGACAATGATTTTGCAAAGAGTAGAAAAAAATACATATCAAACAGAAAATGATCTTGGAAGTGGAGACATGAGATATTTCCTCTGGACAGTGTGTGTGATTCCTTGTTCAGAGAATGCGGCAAATAGAGGGGTGGACTGGGTGTGTCATATGCTTATATTTGTGCTGCCATCTATTGGGTGTATATGTACATTTAGTTTACTGTGATCAAGACTGGCATGAGCTCTAATGGTTTGAGCTGTAAGTGAACAGATGAAATTATTGAAAAAATGCTGTGATATACCTTTATAATACATATATACATGTATGAAAACCCTTTTATATTTCATATCTTAGTTCTTTTGCCTTCAGATACTTGTATACATTTAAGATCACTGCTTATATATATATATATATATATATATATATATATATATATATATATATATATATATATATATATATGCCTCTCAGAACACTTTCAGCTGCATATAATACTTGTCTTTTAAAACTTTGTTTTGACACTGTGTCAAGTACTGCAATAAGTACAATGTACATCGATCTGCACTAGAAAGGACTACTCAAAAGTGCACCTCTTCTTACTGATACATCTTTACATACTTGTGTTTTCATGACCTTGGTTAATCTTCAAGGGCTGATAGCATATTTTAGTCTGGTTTTGCCTATAACTAAGAGTAATCTGGTTAAGACTTGATAAATTAAAGTACATGTAACAACTGTTATAATTTACTCTTTACCAATGTCACAGATTCAATTTTTCTCAAAACCTTCCTTAAAGCAGGTTTTAAAACTAGGCAGTACTTGAATTCAAACCGTGCTTTAAGTTATTTATGAATTTTGGTGATTGATCATGTTTTGCAGCAAACTAATGTTAAACCAAAAAAGGTGTTTTTCTCCACTTGGATATTTGTTTCTCTTTCATTTTCTTAGGTTGTGGAGCATGGGCTTGTTTTTGGTCTAGTTGGGTAATTTATTTTGCAATGGATTTCCTGTCTAGATTTTAATTTCAACTGGACAGTTGAAGTTTTTTCATATCAAGAAAAGTTTCTTATGAGAGATGTCATAATCTTCTTACTTACGGATGTGCATGTTATTATTGAGGGCAATAAGATGAGCCTAGATTGCAAGAGGCATGGACATGGCAAGAGGCCATTGACATATGTTATGCCATAGCTTTAGAGAAGCTGTGATGAAACGGTCTGCCTAAATTGTGCAATACGCCGCAATACAGCGCAATACATTTGAAATAATGAGTCCAGTCACAAGTAAACACAGAAAACGGTTATTCTCAACAAAATAAGGTGATATAAAAGCAAAATAATTGACTAGATTATTGATATCATTGATATAACTAACACATCAGCGCTACTCCTAATATCGTTGGGTTGGCAGCCATTTTGGCTTGTGGCTCTTCTTGACAATATTACCGACCAAGAAGAGCCACTAGTCAACATGGCGGTTGACCCAATGATAAACAAAATGTGCCAATTTGTTAAGTTTTATCAAGGCCATTGATTATTTAGTAATATATTATGTTCTTATATCAGACTATTTTGTTTGGAATTGCTGTTTCCTGTGTTTACTTGTGACTGGACTCGTTTTTTTCAAGTGTATTGCGCTGTATTGCGGCGTTTTGCGCAATTTCGGCAGACCCATGATGAAATGGCAAGAGGGCATTTGCCAAGAGGGCAATAAGATTATTGCTCAGATGAGCCATGAGGAGTCTTTGTCATAGAGACACTTTTCATGTAATTTTGCCACCCTTCTTATTCATACCAAGGCATACAAGACAGGAATTCATTGAGAAAATAAACATCAAATGAAAAGTTTTCAAGATCAATTTAAGAAAAAATTGTTTGTTTTTATTTTTTATTAATTTTCTTAGTTGTCTTCTATATATTAGAAGTTATATGGCATACCTGACAGGATTTCATTGAGAAAATGACCAAATGATAGATTTTCAAGATCAGATTAAAAAAATGTTTTTTTGTTTTTCAGTCCTACTATTTAAATTTATATGCTGTAAATATTTACTGTGTAATCCAAAGGTGACTTAATTAGGCCAGCACGTGTTACTGAAAATCATGATAGGAAAACAAGATATCCCCTTTCAGCAGAATCCCCGATTAAACCAATTATAGCACTTAATTTCATGCAGGATTCATTCCAGGAAAGGCATTTAACCCCACTAAGGCGGCAATCACAACAGTGGACTAACTAGTCCATGGATCAAAGATGGCACACCTAGTAGAGTGCTTGTTGCTTAATCCCCACAGGAAACCTATTCAGTGTCTATTAGGAGATTATACGGCAAGCTTTTAAGTGGGTCACCATATCTGATCCATTGACAAGTTAGTCCACTGTTGTGAATGTGGCCTTATTTGGCCAAACTTAACAGGGCCCATATTGAAATTGATCCCCAGTAGGTTAGTTTGGAATGAGCAACACTTTTCAGGAACCTTGGCAGCGTAAATGTGACAATACACAGTTCCAATGTTAGTTATCAAATATTTTCTCACTTATCTGCATTTAGCAATAACAAATAATTTTTCATTCAGGGAATATATATATATATATATATATATTCCCTGCAAGACCTGTTTATATATATATATATATATATATATATATATATATATATATATATATATATATATATATATATTTTTTTTTTTTTTTTTTTTTTTTTTTTTTAAATCAGAGAATTCATGCAGTAGTATAATAACATGAAAAAAAAGATGTATCAAAATCACTATGGATTTTTATTTTATTTTTCACACACAACAGTGACAACACACACACAATCTAAAAAGTGCCAAATTCAAGTAACCTGCAACAGTAAAAACCTCAAAAACAAAAATAACAGTTATTAATTTTCCCCTACCGTCCTATTAGACCCATCTGATGGATGTCTCATTTATCTCTTGATTTACACTTGACCTAAAAAATTGGAAACATTGCTATTTTGAATAATTATAAAATAACCATATGAGCTAAGGTAAAATGCACCCACCATTTATTACTATATTATATACACTGTAGATTTTACCACTAAACTACATAGTTTTTTAATTATAAAAAAACAATTTCATCCCCTGCGAAAATTTGTCTCATTTAACATTCACTTATGGTACTCAATCTATTCTACAACATTTGGTGTTTTTTTTTTTTTTTTTACAGTTCTAATGTTGTTCTGTAATGAATAAAACAGTGCAAGACCTGTTTTTTTGGGAAGTCCTTCAGAATGTCCTAGAACAGATTAAGAACATTTTTCATTAAAAGAGAAAAACATTATGTTAATTCTAGGACAGATTGGGAACCGTAAGTGAGCATTAAATGAGACAAATTTTCGCAGGGGATGTTTCTGAACTTTTTTTGGTCAAGTGAAGGGACCTAACATGTACCCAGAGTTTAAACTTCATTCCTCCTCAACCCATTCTTACTTTCAGCTTACTGCTAGTTGTTCTTTCATTTGCCAGTGCATTATTGGTTTCTCCCTATCTCTCATATTCTTATTACCGCTATTGATTTATTGTTAACTGTGCATCATTAGACCCGTCTGATGTGGGATATCAGAATAATCAATCATGATTGGGATTGGGATTGTGAGTGTCATCCATCGTCAATAAAAAACTTTTGATGTAGGCATACTGCCATTTATGGACAACTAATAACTATCTCTTTTTATTCCATTTTCATAAAAAAAATCATGAAAAGAGAGAGAAGTGAGTCATATTCTATTTATCATCTTTATCGTCAATGCAGATAAGCAGTGAATTCGGTATTGTATACTGTTACTCAGTGCACATATTAATGGCCCAGATTATATATTGTCCTGTGTAGGTCCATTGCCTCAGCTTTGTTAAATGTAACCTTGAACCAGCAAAAAGGACAAGCATCAATCCCTGCACATAAATTGGATGAATTAATTGGTATGTTTATATTTTCAAATCTTCTCTGTGCCATGAACATAGATGAAGAGAAATAAATGAGTTGGAATTGTCAAGCAGTCAAGTGATTTTTGGATATTCTCCCAACTTACCAAATTGAAATGCCAATACATTTATTTTTTGTTTGCTTAAAAAAAAAGTGCAAAAAATTTATGATTTTGTCAAAGTTGTCAACAGATGTGTTTGTTGGTAGAGGGTGGGGTGGGATTTGGGGTGTTGAAAAACTACAGACCAGAATACAAAGATTCTACAAATATGAAAACAGAGAATAAAGTGACATTGGAATAATAAATAAATCTTGTGCACTGTGTGTTTTATTGGTACCATCAGCTTGTGCGCTGTACTCATTCTTTTAGTCCTGGCCCGGCCTGTACGGCTCCGCAGTCTGGTACCCTCAGTCATCGTTACTGTTTCTCCTCCTAGACCCCCGTCTCTGGGATTTAGGTCACATTTAATCTCAACTTGAACCCCTAGTATGGACTACCCCTGGTTTTTTGTCTCAGTCGGTGCATTGGCCTATATGCATGACACTCGTTGAAACTCATGCTGGTCAAAATTTTTGAAAATTAAATGCTAAATATCTCCAAAACAGAAAGAATTATGGGAAAAGTTACTATGGAAGGCTGACCGAAAGTCATATGTGGAGATTCCACATATGCTCTTGGATTTGAACTTTATTTCAAGGTTAAAAGGGCCAAAATTTTCTAATTATGGGGATTTTCTGCAAAAAATTTCTTTTACCAATTTTCAGAAACTTCACAGACCTAAGCTCTCATATTATAGTGTGGGGTTACAATTATAGGGACTCCTTTCATCTTAGTTACTTCTGGATTTGAATGGAACTCATATATTGACAGGCTTCCTGTGACCTTTTAACTGAACATTGACCCACTGTCCATAATGAACTGAGCTCTTGCTTAATGCATTTTGTAGAGCTTGTAGAGCACAACACTGTAGGTGGTGTCCTTTTATTTTGTTTTCCATACGAATGTGCTTACTTCAGCTGGTGGTATATACTCGGAGGCAGTATCGCCTCTCTGATGGGTCCTCTAGTTTTCATTCATTTTCACTCTCAAATAACCCAGTGCTAATAGACCTAGGGGAAGCCACACCAGTGCGTCCTTTCCCATGACTTCGAAGATAACCCTTTTTTATATCATTATCCCCTCCCAAACAAAAATAAAAAAAATATCCTTATCCCGCTCCTAAACAAAAATAATTATATAATAATAGTTTTTCAGTAAAATTGTAACCCAAAGTTGAAGTTGTACAAAAGTTAAACTAAATTAACTTAGGTGAGAGCTTACAACCAAATTAATCTTAATTAATACTCTAAAAAGGGACTTAAATGTTAAAAACACTTGTTTATAGGTGTTCTTAAAACATTAAGTTTGGAGAACTACTTGTTAGGGTTTCATGGTCTTGGGGAGAGGGATAGTTGATCACAGTCCACAGGAAATAAAACTTTATTCGCATCTCACTGATAATGTGAGATAAAAATCTTGAAAATCACAAATAATCAGGGTGAAGAATAAAAAGCTGCATTTTAACGTCACAGGAATGGTACGTGTACTTCACATGTCGCGCTAAAAAATATGAACATTTCACACATCTGGGGAAATGAAAAGAGGGTTTCATGGGTAGTGAAAATATCCAATGGGGGTCCTCTTTTGACTATTGGAACTTAAAAAAAAAAAAAACAGTAAATGTGAAAATATTTTCATTGGATCTGTTTTTTTTTTTTTTTTTTTTTCTTTTTTTTTTAGTTTTAAGTTTTCATTTATGATATTTATTAATGAAATTTTTAACTGTTAAAAAGAGAAATTTATGAAAGATTTCTTACCACAATGATTTTTTATTGGGACTTTAATTTGTAGTTCCCTCTTAAAGGCCGTACAAATAGACCTTTTTTTTTCCTGCAACAAATGACCCAATTTATCACCGAATTTTGAAATAAAATCTTTATAGAGTTGCATATAATAACGAGCGAATAATCAAGCATTTTTCCACCCCGTGCCCTACTCTTTTTTAAAGATAAATTCGTCTACCGTTTTATGCTTGTCTCGCTTAGTAAAACGACTGTCAAAGTCCTGCATGAATTGGTCAATACCCTCCCCCCCCTCTCCCCCCAACTAACTTATCATCCCATTTTTAGTGCCGCTGTCCGTTTTCCCCTTTATTTATCAAAAGTCGAAAATATAAAATGGTCAAAAGCGGTGAAATGCGAAATTAGCTCTGTCTTAACACGAGGAATATTTCACTCATTATTTCCTTTTAATTTGTAAAACAAATAATTTACATTTTGCTTCCATGGCCCGACAAAGAACAGATGACGTCGGTCACGTAGTCCTGCCTGGAAACTACGGCTACAAATGAGGTGCGTAACTCGCTTTCACGGTGCCCGTCAGCCAATCAGCTTTCGAGGTTGTTTACATCTATCTTGTTTTCTTGTGAGAGCAGTTGTACTGAAAAACAAGCTTGTTGAGGCAATTGTGCAACGATTACCTAGATGTAATAATAATTGGGTCACTATGTGGAGACCACACTAAGACAGGATGACCAAGGAGTCAATTTCCTAGAAAGGTGGACCTTCAAACGCTATCCTTACTTAAGGCAAGTTCACCAAGTACGATGTTGACATGTCTGGTTTCATGGACACATTTTAATGTAGCAGCCTGATCATTACCGGTTTGATGGTATCGTTTATCTCCTGACATGGGCATATTATTTTATTTATGCTGCTTTAAATATTTTTTCCAGAACTATGGAAAGAAAAGACCGCCATGTAGGCTGACGAACTGACACAGACAATGAGAGTACCGTGGAAATGCATACACTCTGTACCAGTTAAGCAAGGACTTAATCAAGTTAATTGGAACGATCATGTATAAAAACTTACTGAATTGCTTGTTACTGGTGGTGATAAGTTCTTCGGTTTCTTCAAAAGACGAAGAAAGTAAGTTGTAGTGGTAAATATACTTGAAGCCATTGGTAGATTAAAAGGTTACCATTTAAATACCAAATGTACAGATGATCGCACAGTGGTATGTTAATTCAATTGAATGATCTTCATACTTATTTGGTTATTTTAATTACAACCATGCTTTGTGTATGCACAGCCAGATACTCATTTTCTATGACCATATCTGTCTGCTTTAAAGTTGAGAAATCCATGCCCATTATTTTAAAGATGAAATGTTATAACTGTACTGACGACTATGCTGTTCTTTGACAAGATTTTTCCACAATAATCATTCAAGACATATACAGTTACAGAGGACAATGCCTTAAATCAAAACCTAGATTTTAAAAAACGTAGTTTTTTACGATTGAGACTGTGATATTTGGTATAATACAGAGGCTTCTCAGCCAATGAAGTTGCCTTGTGTTACCAATAAATTTCATTCTGCTATTTATCTACTCCAAAATTCATTGTTGGGCATCAAAAAGAAATTTTGACAGTTGCAATGGTCATACTAACATTGTGCTTTTGTCCATCCCCTGCCACTTAACAGATGCATTGGCACATGTAAAGGTATTGATATTGTTTGCATAGCATTTAAAGGCCACATATACTTACTGTCCTTTCCCATTTAAGATACGTGTTGATTATAAATATCATCTGTGTGCAATCATATACTTTTTCATTACAGTCATGCAGATGTCTGAATTCGGTTGTAAGTGTCAAAAACTTGCCTTTTACCAGAATCTAAATTGGCTTAACGTATTTTGCATGCATACCTCTCTGAATGCTAATTTTGTTTTCTTTACCCCTTTTGAATGTGATATATTAGAATTTTTTCTTTGAGTTGCCAATTTAGGTTCTGAAGAAGTTCTTGTTGCTTGTGGTTGGGCTGATAGTCACCTCTTCTTCAGTGTGTCTTAGAAAACTTAAAATACACCAAACTCACTGTTATGATAAATGATTAAATAACTCTTTGTAAATTATCCCCTGAATGATCTATGTGTGGATTTGAAGGCATTGTGTTTTTCAGTAAGTGTTTAGATCATGTTTTCATTTTTAAAAAAATTATGGGTTCAGGTGTAATCAGTGTTAAAAGGATATTTTTGTTTAGGCTAGCACCTATATATACGTGTTGATCCTTACATTTTGTTGTTGATTGAAGCTAATTATCAAATCAGTAGATTTCTAGGTGTATTAATCTTTAAAGCCATTAACACATTTCACATATTTTTGTCACCTTTCGCACCTTTACTTCAAGTAGAGCAGGCTTTCTCTCATAATGCCTAATGTCAACTTCACTTTCATTCAAAACACTATAAAAATGTGTTTCCTGTCTAACTGCGTTATCCTTGACAGAACGGCAATTTATTCCTTATACAAGATACTAGAAAATGATAAAAATGCTTGGACAAATAAAGCAGTCTGATTTGAAGTTACAGTATGTTTTAATACCAAAAAGAGCAATGAGTTTTTCATAGATATTGATTGAAAAAAGTTTGGGTGGTTTCAAGGATCTTGGGGTAGCATCAGAGTTTAAGTTTATATGAGTAGCAATCCCTCTTCAACTTTGTCAATAGGATAAGACAGTAAGTGTTGTATTCCCTTCATTAGGAATGAATTTGCCTCTTTTTAATTTTCACTGTTTGACCTGTTTGTTGTGTTTCACCTTGTAATTTTAGAATGTTATAAAAATATATTGAATTCCATATTTTTATCAGTTTGAATCTTGAATAATGATTTAGTATGTGAGGCATCAAGAGATGTATACTATGATTATTCACTTATCACTAGGTATTTATGTGTTTATAAATAAGATGGTCTGAAATTGAAATGATGTTATAATAGTGATTTTTTTTTCTTTTTGTAGATAGATATATCTCTGTAGTAGTAGTATTATAGATGAAAGTCTTCTGAATTTCTCAGGATAGTTATGTTGCATAAGCCTTGATCCCCAAATAAAACTCAAAAAAAAATTTAAAGGTCAAATTTCATATCTCTGTTATGCAATATTTTATTTTGATTAATTAGCTTTATGTAAGCTGCTTTCAATTTCAGTGTTTTTACAAATAATTTTGCAGTTTTATAGATGGCATATCTCTTTTACATATAACTTTTGCTTAAGTTTATAATTTTTACACAAAACATTTCAATATGAATATTAGGAAATAATTTCATTTCATAAATACAAAAAAAAAAGTACATTGTATGAACAGATCATGTATTTAGCAAGGAAAAGAGAAGAAACTTTGAAAGCCCCCACCCTCCTATATTGTTATTATTATTATCTTTTAAATATGTATATATCTTTTTTTGAACTATCTGAATAGTCTCCTACTTAGTACTGAATATTGATTTCAACTATATAACTTAGTTGACTGATGTCTGTTCAACATCGCTTGAGGTAGAATTGCTTCTGATTGTGTTTATGTCATCAGTATTGACTGGTTAATTGAAGGAAGCCTATATTGTTATTTGGTGGTCTGTGTTGTCTGTTCATGGTGGACGCTGGCGATTGAAAAATAGTGTAAACTTGAAATTTTACTTTGTAGTGACAGAACCATTAATTTGAACATTTTTATTTAATTATTTTTGTGTTTGATATAGAACAATCTGTTTTTGTGTGTACGATTTGGAAATATTGAGCAGTTTATTTTGATTGAAATTATAACAAAAGAGTCGGTTGAGATTATTATCTAAAGCTACCCTGACTTTTACTTCAAAAAGGGCTCTATAGTGTATATTGGTAGGTCTAGACGTATGATTATACTGAAGAAATATGGCCACTATCTTGTTTATTGAACCCAGAACTCTCGTGAGTCCCAGTCCTGGTCCAGTGTAGCAATGTGCTGGAGGTGGGCGGGTCTTTCTCACAGTAGCGTGAAGGTAATGGTCTTGTTTGTTACTGCTACATAGCCCTGGGTCAGGGCGGCGGTTCTAGATAAAAGTTCACAGGAGAGCCATCACCAACCAGGATAATTAGAATTATTAATGCCAAAGCCTTGTATGTCCTGTAAACATGGACTTTGTGTCTGATGATTTAATCTGTCAGGATGCAAAGTTTCAAAGGGAAAAGTAGGGAACCAATAAAGATTAATATGTATTTTGCATTGATGATTATCATTCTTGTTTTTATCTTTTGTCAGGATAATATTGTTAAAACAGAGCCAGTGATAGTCATTATCTGTATAGTTCTTTGTGTCTTTTGTACGGTGTGGGGGGGGGGGTACTGAAAAATGACCTTGAGGTTTTCCCAATTGGTCAAAGTTGGGAAGTGGCAGCCACTCATTTATGCTATTGACAGGTTGGCCAGAGCAATTTTTGGTGTTTGTCTGCTGTTTGTAGTTACTTCAGGTTCCTAAATTTTATTTGGAAAAACATTTGAAATGACAGCTGCAAATTTGTATTATTTTAATTTTCACAGGTTTCAGTTGGTTAAGCTAACGATTACTCATGAATTTTGTTAATTTTGGCAGAATTTTGTTCTCACTTTTCATAATTATTAAACACATATATATGAATATACTTTGTTTTTCACCTTGTAAGGGATATCATTGTAAGTCATCAATTTAAATCCATTCTGAATGGCTCCCGCATAACCCAACAAAAGTCACAATTCCTATAATATGTCTTATTACATAATGTAGCCACTTTTAAATCATAATATTTTTAATTCGGATAAAATTTCCAAAAGCTGTACTGTATGGAGTATTTTTGTATGATTTATGGCTTTGTTTTGGAAAAAAAAGGAAATTGGAAATCTGTTTTCAGTGAAATTTTTTCACATGGAAATTGGGATTTTGTAATAGATAAATAATTAAGCTGAATTTCCTGTATTGATTAAGAATGTGGGTGAAAAGATGACTTGAAAGGATAGGAAAACTATTCATGGGGCCCATATATGTGCGTGCTCTTACTTTTAAGCATAAAATTTGGTTACAGAAATGAATAATAATTGACTTTTTTCATCGTTGTCTGATGTGGAAAAAATTGGAGTTCAATGTTATTTTAGTATTATTTAACCACACAATATATATTTTGAATTGTAATAAGCATTCCTCGGTAAGACAGAGATAAAAAAAAGAAAATACTAAACAAATAACAGCAAATGAATTAAGTGATGTTTGGTGCTTTGTCTTTAGTGAACAGTCAATGTCCATGTAGTTGATATCATAGCAAACTTATTCGTAAGTTGAGGTATTCCCTTAGGCAATAATTAAAAGTCCTTGATCAAGTTTTGTCATTCTAAATAAAGGTTTTCCTGGAAGGTTCTTTGGTCTCTTTATACAAGAGTCACCATGGTCTTTTAAATGTTAGGTTCTAGAAATTGTCTAGCCAATGTCTAGTTTGTACCCTTTGTCCATGAAGTTGTTCATTATTGAGTAATATGAAATGCCTGTTGCTATATACTCAAGTCCTAGGAAACAAATTGTTTGGTTAACATTGGGAGTTTGACTTGTAAACAAAATTTCCTTACTTTGTCACTTTGATGGTAAGAAACAGTGTTTTTTCTGTGACCTTGTGCTATAAGTGTTTTTCCTTCAGTCACTTTTATGTATACATTGAAGAATATAGATTAAAAAGAAACCACATCCTTTTTTGGTTGATTGTGGTAGCCTGAGGAATTCACATTTAAGTGTTTGGTGTATATTCAGCATTACAAAACAAGTTTTCAGCCCTTTTCCCATGTATCACATGTAAGAATGACACATTAAAGCATGCGACAGTAATATATTTTTTTGAGTAGCTCATACTTTTCATTCTATGCTAATGATTTATTGAAAAGATATCAGTCAGTCAGTCAGGAAGTCGCACATTTACATGAATAAAAAACATGACTGAAAAATCCTACAAATCAATCATAGTTTGTTTCTTTCAGTCAACAGCCAGGTAACTTTATCTGTAATCTTTGCACTTGTACACTGTATTTGGCTGTGTTTAGTGGATAAGTAAACACAGACACGATAAAAACATTCACCTGCAGAAATGTACACCACAATCAGAGATGGTATGTATTTGGTTGGTTCAGACTGGATTCAAAAGAGAAAGTTTATTGTTGCAGCATTTAAAAATTCATTGAAAATTAAAATTTATTTTAAGGAGTTATTAGGTTACTGTAAACTGTTTTATTGTCACTATCTTTTGTGACAATTGCTGTGTTATAAGATATACTGCCAAATAAGTCAAAGCATTGTCTTTTTATGTACAGACATATAGTGTCTGTACATATAGCCATCACCTGCATCTGTCGCCACTGTCAGCGTAGGTATTGCCATGCACTTTCAGAGATAACATGATAAGTCAAAAACTGTTATATTAGTAAAATGCAGGCCAATTTCGATTAACTGTTTGAATGGACCTTTTTCCAAAAGCTATTCAGTTTTTTTTTTTCAGCATATATTATATTGAATGCAGTACAAATAACACATTGTAAGGAAAACAGATATGCCTTTTGTCTTCAAACTTACAGAAGTAATCAATTTTTTTTTCGATTTTTTTTTCCAGCATAATGCTAAATACTTCCCAAACAGAAGGAATTATGGTAAAAATAACTATAGAAGTCTGGCCAAAAGTCATATGTGGAGATTTTGTAAATGACCTTAGATTTGACCTTTGATCTATATTTCAAGGTCAAATGGATCAAAATTTTGTAAAAAAAAAAAAAATCAATTTTCTGTGAGAAAAAAATTGTTTGTGCCAATTTGCTTTGGTATTATGGTGAGAAGTTACACTTGGGGTCATCTTTCATTGTCCTTAGTTTGGGGTCATTCAGTACATTTTCACTAGAGAAGCAGCCATTAGATGTTGAAACTAAATTTCTCTGTAACCTGGAACAAAAAAAATAGATACCTCTTGTTAGTTGCAATTTGTGGAGCCTGTCCAATAACTCATTTTGTGCATCATTATTCCCTTCTGTGTCTGTACATTTTACTGCTTTGCTGCTTGTTTAATTACTTTCATTAACTATTAAGAGTGGCTGTTAAGTTTTTGTACTGTTCAATCGGCATTAATTATATTTGTGGAATTAAATTTTGTAGCCTGTGCGGGCATTGGCAATTTTCCTGTAGCCTTTAGTAGATGACTACACATTTAAGTGGTGTGAATGATCAGTTTATCTAGCATGGATGACTAAATTTAATTTGACCAGGTTTAATCATCTGGCTTAGAAAATTATGTCAGACTGACTAGCCCTTTGGAAAAGTCATTATTTGGCTGGGAAGCAGCTTAAATGACCAGAAATAAAGAATGCTTCAAGGCTTTTGGATATCAAAATTGCAGTGGTACAGTAAAGAAAAAGAAAGGTTATTCCTCTTTTAACAGTCTGGAGTATCAGGTATGCTTGACATACATACCAACCTGCTAGGCCCAGTTGAATAAGTACTAGTATATAAACAAAGCTACAAGAAGTTAGGAAGATATATTAATACAGCCTGCTTATAGTTGAAAATAGCAGAGTTTGTAACTTTTCCCTTTTTTTGTTTTTAATGCACTGGAATTGTACATACTTTAAAACACTTTTGTTTACCACTGCTCAGTCAATATCCCTTATACACACACACACACACACACACACACACACACACACACACACAATAAATTTGTGCTTAAAAAAAGTCTTGAAAATGCCTCTTAATATTTATAAAAGTACACTATCAGTACTATAATAATATTAGTGTATAATTTGTGCCTTTTGTGCTGGCATTGGGACAGCATTGGTTATGGGAGACCTAAAACTGGTCGAATCATGTCTGGTGTCATAACTGCATAACCTGTGTGTTTTACAAATAAAATTTTGGACGATAATAAATAACAAATTGGATATAATTTGGCCAATCATTTGTTACATAAATGCCTCTTATTATTTTTTTTTTACCTTGACCATTTTTTACGTGTAGGCAGATATTCACGTGGCATAAGAATAAAAAAAGTTGGTGAATAATTGGTTAGGACATTAATAAACATGTACTGGAAATGGTGTTTAGGTTCAATTCTGGCCTTAAATCATGGTCTTTGTAAAAGGTCAGGCTGAAAAAAGTTTTATGTAGATGGTGGTATAAAACAATTGTGTCAGTGGCATATAGCTTGGATATTTACTCCATGAGTGTAAGTTATCAGTTCACTAAATCATTAACTGTATATTTTGCACAAGCTTGCAGTCCAACAGCCATACATTCTATATATAACTTTAGAAGAAAATTGCATTTTTTAACCAATAAGCCTTCAAGAATTTTGAGGATGATACTAACAAGATTATTGAAGCTATGGTTTCACTGTGATAAACTGACAGTTACTCGTTGCTCTTGTCTACAATGAGTGAGTAAATTAGTGAAATAATGAGCAGATTATAGTGTGGCACTGTAAAGCACCTGTTTGCACCCTAGTCTGAACCTCTAGCATTCACCCTATGAGGTCATGACAGGGAAAATATCAGTTCTGGATGTAACAGATGGAGACTATGCACATTTATCATTGACTATGGCCGACATGCCTCATTAGAGATCAGAGACTTACTAGTGCAAGGAGAACAGAATGTTGCCTAGTGCTTGATAATAAATTCTGTCCATTTGTGTGGGCATCATTAAAAACAAGAGATTATACTTGTTTATTTATACTTGTTTTTTTATCATTTAGTGGAGACTGTGCACATTATGTAGATGAGGACTGCTAGAAATGATTAAGGTACCTGAAGATTTAATGATCTGAACATGCATCAGATGTTTTTATGACTTTAGCATTTTGAAAATGCAGTTAGGCAATGGGCACAGACATTAGAATGCATTCATAAGCACAGTGCCTAATTCACATATTGCTCAGGGTGCTTTTAGGACACTTTAACCTGAAAAATGTATGTTGATGTATTTTGTTTACATTGTGTAGTTGAAATATACTGGTAAAGGAGGTGGAAACAGCAAATATAGCAGTATTATGTCAAAAATATTCATGTTGCTTTGTCTGGACACATGCCAGTCAACAGGTAATTGTTTTGGCTATAAATCCAGAAAACCATGTTAAAAAATTGAATATATTATACACAACTTTTTCACTTAGGTAAGCTCCAAGTATAGATTGATCATGTAATATGACAGTCTGTAGAAGAATAGATATAAAGTTTATTAGAGGATTCTTTTAACTTGTTAACTATTATAAGCTTTCAGTAGATTTCAATTATCTTAAATATGAAAGTTATAATGTTTTTTTTTTTTTTAATCAGAAATTTGAATTTTCTTTTCATATGACAAAAAGCCCTAGGAATAGCCTATGTTTTGCAGTTTAAGTGGGCAGGTTACTTGAATATAAGATAAATTAGGCATAGCATTGCCTTCAGGTACCCTGTCACCAGCTTTCTGGCTTTTGACATGCTATAAGTGTTATACTTATTTATATCTATATGCCTCTATCCAAGGTCGCAAGAATTCATTGAAAAACAAAATAACAAATCTGATTGGTATGAAACAAATCTTGTGCTTGCTTATGGCCATGCCACTTTTATGTATGGTAAACTCTTGATGATCTGCATATACTGTATTGATCTTAAATATGAAATTCTTAAGACTAGGGAGGCCTCTGTGAAAGTGCTGTTGTGTCATTGAAGATTATTTGTTGCTATGACAACATTTTTAGGTTGGTTATAGTTTTCTCTGCATGCTATCTGCCTCTAAACCATAAGATTAGTCGTAGTTTGTGAAATAATGATCCATAAAGATCAGTCTGCTCTTTATTTATAGCAAAGATGACAAACCTAACAAAAATTAAATGTTGCCTAGTTAGAGGGCTGTTTATGCTGTAAAGTCAGACCTGCAGTAATAATATTGTAGGGATAATACATGTAATATTCAGTATGCATACAATGGAAGGGAGGATGAACCTAAAAAAAATCAAAATTCACCAAAATTATCTTACTGATTTTGACTGAGGTTTTACCTATATGAATATGAACAAGTCCAGGAAAATTAAAGGGATAATAACTCTTCGTATGAGATCTATATTTTACAATAAAAACATTGTGAATAACTCATAGAAATATGATATATTCTGTTTTACCACAAAAACTGCAGTTATAGCTATAAATTCTGATATTTGAGCTTGTCTTTAAACCACGTGACCTCCATTGATGGCTATACTCTGTTAAAATCTCTTAAGAGATTTTAACAAAAAACCAAACTTTTATGAAAAAAAACAGGGACTAACTTTGAATGTAAAAATGGATTAATTAACCATTGGTAAGTATGGGAAAATTGTTGTTAACTCCAGGAAAATTCATTTTTTGGCCGAAACGAAGAGTTATTATCCCTTTAAAATACTACAACCATAGTATTGATTTTTTGTTGATCCAGTTCATCACATGTCATATTGTGGATTGTTTCTGTACAATCTGCACCAGTGAATACATCTGTTGAGAGCAAGGGTTTGAAGCATGAAACAAATGTTGAAAGATAATCTATTTCATGAAAAATAACATGAATTGCCAGTGGAATACCAGAGACAAAATAAGTGAATCATTTGAGCTTGTTGACCATAAATGTTTATTTAATTGTGTAGATATCGAACTGTTGTTTCTTGTTGTCAATGGTTTATATTGATTTGTTGTAGTTGAAAGGATACGGCATCAAGTAACTATGATATAATATACAAGCAAAACCAACTTTAATATATATTGTTTATTATTACTACCCTTGGGAGGTGAAGGTGAAATTTTTAATCTAAATCATTTAAAACGAAAAGATGAGAAAGTTTATGTGTCTTTAAGCAAAAGTTAAATTTTCCAGTCAGTCTGCAATTTTATATAAAAACTTTCAGAGATGAAATTTTAAAGTATTTATTTTATTGAAATTTTTAAAGGTTTCATTTCACACAAAAATAAATCTACACATGGGGAAAAGCAAAACCAATAATATTATTATGATGACAAATAAGTGGTACTGTGCCAGTGTAGATATCTGTTTTTTGATGAGGGTTGTATTATGCATTTAACCTCTTTACTGAGGGCAACTTTCCTTGGTGAATGACCCAGATCATTTGCAGATCATGTGCCTGACACAGAATAATAGCATGGTGATTTTTCTTAGCACTAAAAATGTCTTCTAAACACTTAAACAAGCATTTAGCTAAAAATAACATGTTTATCAAAAGAAGAGGTTCCAGCTTGGGAGGTGTAGTATGGGATGTGTGAAAATCTCCAAACAAAAGCAGTGAAAATTTTACTGAAAATAAACTTGCAGTCACCATTGGTGATGGTAATCATCAGCTTGATATCTGACCACTAGGTGATGTTATGGTCAAAACTCTGATATAGATGTCTGGTATTTTGACCCACCCACCCATCCCTTCCCTATGCCTATTAATAAGTGGTATTTGGTGGTCTCAAAGGCCTTTTTTATCATCATTCTGCTTAGAGATGACAATTTTTACTGAAGTGCATGTAACAGTAATATTCAATATACATTTTTAGATTCACAAAATTTGATCTCATTCTTTAATAATGGACAATGAATATCCTATTTCACGTGTAGTGTAAGGGGATTACCTCTAGTGTTATCAGTTACGGTTGGCATATTATACAATAATGAATATCTGAGTTAATCATTCTGCCTTCTCCATAAAAGTCATAACATTGTGGAATGAAATAGTCCTTACATGGATTCTCCACAGGTTACCTCTGGTGGTTCAGTTTTTTTTTTTTTTTTTCTCCTGTTAAGTTTGCTCGGTATACCAAGGTCTGCTATGTTCTTGAATCTTTTTATTCTTCTGATAAGGTTCACAGCATTATAGATTCTCAAGACCACGGAAACTCTTTTCCACCTGTACCATGTTTTTAATATTGAAACCTGTCTGTTGCATTGTGATCAATAATGAGCACTGGAATTGATTATATATCCACATGTGTAGGGCTGTTTACAAAAGGGATAGATTGGAAATATTTGATCAGATTTCACATGTTTGTAACTTTCATAGATAACAGTTTTTGGTTTATCTGTTAATAATCATGTCACAGAAATATGGGTCATAGCATTGGCCTTGACTGGAAAAAAGGGGTTTCTTTCTCATTTCTGTACTGTAAACAATGCTTCAGCATCACAGATATTCATTTGGTCACATAGGAAGCAGCTCATTAAAGATTTGTTAAATGTTATTCAGTTCTGGACATATTTTTGAAAATCTTTTCAGTGTGTGTTTATGTGTTCCATATTTCCCCATTTCCATATAAAATGTAGATAACTGGTGCTCAGAGGACCCACTGATGCATCTTTATGTAGCCACAACACTGCTTCCTTAGAGGCTTGTTTGCTAGTAAGAATTAATGGGTGTTATTTTTAAGTAATTTGAATCATTGTTTTCCTTTTGCAATCAAGTAAAACTGAAATTAGTTGCATTAAAGTCATGGGCTCCAAATGGCAACTTAACTCTCAGGTGAAAATTTTTTAATGGCACCTTAGTATTACTTGATAGCTTCGTAGTGTTTGGTAACCACCTGAAAAGTAAAGTAACCATTACAAGGCAATTGTTTTGTTGTTTGTTTGCCATGTTGCCAGTGTTCCATTACTCATGTATGTTTTGTATCTTGGTATACATGTAAAGAACATTGTTGGCAAAAAAAAAAAGAATAATAATAATAATAATAATATTAATAATAATGGTAGATAAAATAAATTAATCATCTTTTTAGAAATAAAAATTAAAATATGAAACTCTGCTGTGTCTCATGATATGATAAAGCTGTTTCGAATGATATTCAATTTTTTATTAAAATTATTTTAAGAAAAATATATATATCCTTTTTCCACTTTTTTTCAGTCTGCAAGAGTGTTGATATTCGCAACAATGTGTCCATGTTCCAAAAGAGTCTAGAAAACTGTACAGTCATAGAGGGATACTTGCAGATTTTACTGATTGATGGAAATCCAGAAGATTTCGAAAAGTTGCATTTTCCAAAGCTAGTAGAAGTGACAGACTATGTATTACTCTACAGAGTGAATGGAATGAGGACATTAAGAAATATTTTTCCAAATTTAACTGTCATCCGTGGGAAGAAATTATTTTTTGACTATGCTCTGGTTGGATATGAAATGTTTGGACTGGAAGAGGTAGGGCTTGTTAGTCTAACTACCATCACCAGAGGTGCAGTACGTTTTGAAGACAATCCAAAGCTTTGTTTTTTAAAGACTGTAGACTGGAACAAAATAGCCCCAAATGGAATTCACCACTTCAGAAATAATCCAACTAGCGACAATTGTCCAGCAGAAGCTGACTGCCCTGGCCGGTGTCCTACAGAAGAGAATGATGGAAAAGTTGTGAAGCACTGTTGGACCAAGAGAGATTGTCAAAAAAGTAGGTGAAGATTTTCAATTTATATCAGATTTAAACATTTATGATGATTTAATATCTTACTGACAAAAAGATTCTGACCTTATTTTTGTAAATAATATTTCTTGAATGTATTTTTTATGAAACACAAGATACCCATCCAGATAAGTTAGCGTTGTTATCAGAAAAAAATCAACAAAGTTAAATTTTTCCATGTGGGAACTGATCTAGTTCATAATAAATCTTCAAAAATTTGCTGGAAACTATGTCTGTTATTTTGCAGGTGCTATGTGGTTATTTGGTAATGTACCAATAAGCTTAGATTCATTTAGATTAGGCTATGTTTAATAGTTCCACATCAAGGTAAACCCAATATGTAGGGTACTTTGTTATATATTATTTCACCATTTGTTTTAGCTAAGGGATAGTTTTGATAAAAATTTACAACTATTCCTGTGGAGTAAACAAGGTTTTTAATGGCCTTGCCTATGATTTAAGGGGCACTTAAACTGAAATAAGTAATCATAGACTATAAAATAAGGTATCTCCATGGATTTCTGAAAGATACTTTTCACTCCCAAGGCTTGAAGCTGTCTTGTTTTTTTATATAAAAAATGTGTTTTATTAATATCAAAATCACTCATCAATTATTTTACTCGCACACAATGTCTTCAACTAACTAGTAGCATTATGAAATATAATTAATAATTTTAACTTGTTCCTTTTTACTTTCATAAAATGTCATAATGATAGTTTGATGGAAAATTGCGGGGGCTTAAAGGTAGTCTCATCACCTAGCTAAAACAATAAAACTTGATAAAATGATTAGCAAGCACTCGGCTCTTTTCTTGTAGATAGATTACCATTTCAATGGACATCCTGCTGAAGATAGTACCAATTTCCTGGAACTTAACAAGGGACACTCCTGTCAGGATCTATTTCCAGAGTGCAGAATTCATTCATGTTAACTGTTATCATTGGTACATGAGGGACCATGGGAATGATTTTTTTATTTGTTATAAACTGTTGCAGTGTTTCATTTATTGGCCTACTACTGATTTATCTTTAGTCAAAGTAGGCTAAAATTTTGGTCTAAAAGTTTAGACCAATTTTCATGCTAAATCCTTTGTGAAACCCACCCCAGTACTTTCTATTAGTAACCCCTTTATTGTAACTGTTGCTGTAGACAATGTCACATAATATTTATTCCAGAACCCTATCACATAATAACTACTAAAGTAACATCAGACCTTTGAAAAAAATAAAACAGCTATGAAACAGTATTTCTAAGAATATTTGTTAATTGGAAAAAAAATTAGCTAAAATTAGATAATATTTTCTAAATTTGCATCATATAAGTCTTATTTTGATCAGAAGTGATCAAAATCTTAAAGTGATATACCCTTGTATTTCTTTCAAATTTTTTAGTTGAAAATAAATTTTTGGTGTATACGCTCGAGGTGGCCGCACCTCTCTGGACATAATGTTGTACTCAGATGTGCCATTTTTCAGATAACTAATTAATTTCCTTTTTTTTTTTTTCCCATTAAGCTTGGGTTTTTTAGTACATGCCATGAGTTAGCTTGTTGACATGGAGAAAAGAGTGGTGAAACATTTGGTATGTTTTGATGCAAGTGGCATTCATTCCTTTAATGGCAGATGCTTTACCTAAATGTGAGACTGGACACTTTTAGATGAGATAGTTAAGGAACTTGTGCTATCATTCACGGGTTCATTTTAATTACTAGTAATCTTTTTGTCATCTGGATCTTATTTCACATATTAACTTAAAGACAAAAATCTTTCAACTTAAATTTTTTTTATGAAAAAGGTCTCTGATATGGTATTAGTAAATAGCTTGCATTTTCAGAATCAGGTCTTAGAAACATTGCACATTTTAACGAAAGGAAAGATAGATTGGTAATAGATCAGGAGATCTTTAGTCTGAATAGGGAGATTGGGATATGTCCCTAAGTCGAACAGGTCTGAAACTAGTTTTTTCTTTGTTTTGAGACTTTTTATGTATCATAATGAATAGGTGGCAAGACTCCTTTCTCTTTTGTCAAAGAAGTAGAAAAAGGAGAAAACATCACTCTTTTTTGACAAGGAATCTCTGACAGGTCTAAATCGCTGTCTTCCACCATATTGAAAATAGTCCTGGGTTGAGGAAAAGAACCCCTTTAAGTGTACAATCAGAGACTCGGATGTAAGCTGGTCAAATCTTTTGTGCACTCTGATACTGTGCTCGTAGCTACTTATTTTACATTCAGGCACTTAATTCATGGTTCAAGTTGTAAATTTGGGCAGTCGTGCTCCCACATCTAAAGCTCGTGATAGCAAATGGCAATTATCGCTTATGAGGCATGGGTATCATATGTGTTAAAGGGGCACCATTTCACATTGTCATTGCCTTATATATATCCCCATTTCCATGTAATGTAGCCACTGTTACTGTCCAAAGACACTCGGGAGGCTCCCTTCTGAAATGATCACCCTGCCCAAAATTAGATTTGGTGCATGTGTCTGTTCATTTGAATTAAGCCAAGTGGAGAAAAATGTTATCTTTAAAATAAAAATAGAAAAAAAAATTATAGAACGATGCTCAGTTAGTACTTAAAACATTTGGATGTCAGGAATTTTTTCCTTTTTTGGGGCAAAAACTAACACATTGTCCCTCTGACATACAGCAACATTTTTTATGCTCACACATGAAAGCACAATTATTTTGATCCTTGGATTGCCTATTACTGAGTATTTGCCTTTGGCAGTAAATGTTTCATTTGGGACTTTTTAATTAACTGGTAGATGATAATTGAGTAGGGAAATTAAACACAAAATTTACAGCAGTTTTGGATGAGTAATGAGTTGAAAACAATTACCTGTAAGTGCCCTAGGTTATTTCTTGATGTTAAAAAAAATATTAACTCTACAAAAGATGTGGTCTGTGAATAGTCATTTTTGTTTGTAATTTATTTACTTTTGAATATTTACTGGATAATGAGTTTGGTAACAAAGAGAACCTTCAAGATGAACACTAATATCTAGTGCATTCTGTAGTAGTGAGCAGGTAAGAAGATGTATACGGCTGTTTGTCATACCTGTCACAAACATCAAAATGTCATCAGTTATATAATCTAAGGTTTGGCATCATTGAGTTTAACCATATGATATTAATGTTTGTTAACTTGATTTACTAAACAAAGAGTTGTAGTTAAATTTATTGAATGGATTGTCACTTAATTTCAATGAACACCTGATTTAGAAAATCAAGGTAGATGAAATAGTATATCGATTCATGATTGCTGCAGGCATATTAATTTGGCCACCAGATGTCAGCAGTGACTTGTTTTTCTGAAAACAGACAGAATATTAAGTCTTGTGAATGCATTGTAGGTCAAGGTAGAAATATGTTAAGGGTAATGCAAACAAGGGCTTAATAGGTGAAGTGTTATTGATCTCTGAATGTTGTGGGTGTGAACTGCACATTATCATTGCATGTGTGCGCATGTGTGTGTGCCATGACTTGTTACATAAAAACAATGTAATAATATTGTCTTTATGTAATGTTGGAGAAGGAATAACAGCCACAATATTTCCTGATCAGAATATTTCTGTTATATAAAAGCAAAGGGTATGTTATTAGTATGCATACGCATGTCTTGTTGAATGTTATGCGAAGGAAGGGCATTCTTAAAAGTGTAGCAGGAAGGACTAAAGTAGCGTTAATTGAAACATTCATTTCTCTTTTTTCTTTTTTTAATGAAATGTCAAATTTTTGGTAGCATAAAGAGGATTTAATTTAAATCATTACAATTATTTTGATGTAAGCATTTCAAGGTAGTTTGTTGGAAAATGAATCCCTTAAGGACAGCATCCTTTTTTTCTTTTAACTTATAAACTACACCCTGTATAGCCCACGGTTATATGTTTACAACTTTTCTCAGTTAGCCAATGGGGTTATCAAATGTTTTTTTTTTTTTTTTTTTTTTTTTTTTTTAATAAGCATATTCTTCTGCTACAGCCAACAGCAGTAAAAGCAGAAAGCAAACTACAGTTGTCAACAAGCAATCCATAATATTCCTCACATTTTTAGCAGGAATGCACAATAAGATTGATACAACTTGTTAAAACAGAAACCACGGTGCTGGTGGGATAATTTATCATACTTCCAAGGCAATAAGGCAGCACATTTTTTGAAACAGTAAATCATTTCTCAGATTTCTTTTTTATTAAGCCTTCACCCAAATTTAATCAGTAGAGAAAACACAAAAGACTTGAATTTCTACATACTGAGATGATGGGATTGACTGGAAAACATGGTATTGTTTTCTTTTGCCTTTGAAGCAATTTTAGAAAACACAAGAGAATGAGAAAAAAGCAAGTAAGAGTTTTAGAAGGAGTTTTTAAGTATCATTTGGCATTATTGCATATTCTGGCCCTAAAAATCTAATGTGTTTATTTTGCATTTTAATGCAGTATGGAAGAAAGGAAGAAAAAAAAACAGTTATTTTTCCCCATACAAGGCATAAACATAAACTCAATATCTGAATTTTTCTTTTAACACAATCTGGTTTCAGATTTCTTGACTAAACAGTAATTATTTTTTCTTTTAGTCTGCCCAGATAATTGCCGTGATGCCTGTTACTACCCACCCGGCTCCAACCAACCCAAGTGTTGTCATCGGGAGTGCCTGGGGACCTGCAATGGTAGCGCTCTTCACCAGTGTGCTGCATGCAAACATGTCAACATAAGAGGCACCTGTGTAGCCAAATGTGGCCAAGGCTTACTAGAGGTAAATCATTTTAAATTGGTGCCATTGTAATACCAGTCCAGTGCAGTCCAGTGAGCCGTGACTTCTTAAAGTGTGCCTCTGTTCGTCAGTACATGTTTTTATGGTATAGATAAAGTACAAGGCGCTGAGCTTTACACGAAATTGAGCAGATAATTGGCGAGGCGAAGGTTTTATCTGGCTTAAAGCACGAGTAATTAACCCTGTGCACTGGTGCGTGGATGACGTGACTTTACACAAAATAAAGCATGGCGCGACCTATTGTCTTTTGACAGGAAAGTGCTTTAAACATGTCATATAGGTGTCACCTGCGTCTGTCGTCATCGTCGTCGTCGCCATGCACTTTCACCGATAACACGATAAGTGAAAAACCGTTTTACCTTTTGGCTTGAAACAGAACTGATGAGTATTCATAATACGCAGGTCAAGTTCAAAAATCAGCGTGATCGGGCCATTTTTATGGAAGTTATGCTATTTTTTAATTTTTTCAGCATGTATGCAGCACCGATAACACATTTCAAGGAAAATTGATTGGCCAATTGTCTTGAAATTCACATGAGTTATCAGTCTTACTGAAATACGGATTGAGTTCGAAAATAAGCTTGATCGGTTAATTTTTGGTGAAGTTATACCTTTTCTTGTAAATAAGTGTTTATTATTAATAATTGATGGCCATTATGCTGTTATGCATTATGTAATATTGCATCAAATTTGAAGAAATCCCAATTTAGGCACTGCCTTCATAGTGACCATTAAAGAAAAATCATGTCACTTACTCTTCTTGACATACAGATCAAATAAGAAAACCAGCTCTATTGGATTATCATTTTTATTGGTTTAATGCAATTTTTTTTGTAAAATTTTCATTTTTCTCAATCTGGCATTTTCTAAGTGTGTACTTTAACTCTCATGGGCCTGAAACCTTATGCTTTACTTTCATCGGTATTACCTGTTGTGCATAATTAAAATTTGAAGTTGACTTTGCAGTTAAGTATAATGTATTATTGCATCAGAATTGACAGTATTCTATTTTGTGAATTATTATTTTCTGCTTTTTGTCTGTACATTTGACAGCTTTGCTGCCTTGTTTATTAAACATTTTCTAGTACAATTTTTGCTGAGTCATTAATAATGCAAGTCAAATTTGGTGATTGCCAAGGAAAATGTTAAGGCCATTTCAGCTTGTATATCCCCTCTCAGTTACTGATGAATCACTTTAAAGATTAGGATCTTTGTTTTGTTCTGCTCCTCTAGTAAACATTGAAGGATTACCTAATACTAAGTTCAGGGCAATATATTGAAAATCACCAAGAGAATTTTCATGTTACTTATTCATCTCATTTCAGTATGAAGGCAGGCGGTGCATCAATATATATGAGTGTAAGAGCTTTGGAGACCGTTACGGTATACGTAAAATAAATTGGAAAATGCATGATGGGAAATGCATACGTGAATGTCCTGTTGGTTTTATAACCGACCCGCAGGATCCCTACAGGTGTATACAGTGTCCAGGGAAGTGTCCTAAAGGTAAGAGAATTCTTTCCAATTTTTGTGGTGTTGTTATCAGAGGTGATGAGATTTATAATAAAAACAAACTGTACTAATAAATGATTAATCATGGCTCTTAGTCAAAACCTTGGTCAAACAACTGATGAGAACATACTTAAGCAGTATTAATTTAACTGTTTGATCTTGTGAAACCCCAGAACTTAAAATCCTTTGCTTTGGCACCATAGTTGACAAAAAGTATAGGAATTCAAATTAGTTATGACTATCATATGTATTTGCTGAAAGAATAATGAAAATTACTTTATGCTATTTCAGAATGTACACAGGCTGGAGTGAACAGTGTGTCAGATGCTGAGAGACTTAAAGGATGTACTATTATAAATGGAGATCTCACTTTAAATGTCATGGGTGGAAGTAAGTGCTTGAAACTCCAACTTGTTAAAGAAATATTGTAAAAAGAAAATCAATGACATTGTGGAAAGAATATAGCAGAGAGTAGTCCTAAAAACCTCTTATGATGTCACAAATAGAGATATTAAAAAAAAATAATAAATTAGATATACTGTCTGCATTTTCTAAGGAAAATCCTGAATACATATATTGTAATAAATTAGATATACTGCCTGCAATTTCTAAAAAAAACAATCTTGAATACAATAGTCCAATCAAATCCGTGATATGGTGAAATTAGTCTGTTATGCTTAAAAGAGATTTTCTGTTTACAGAAAATATAGCCACATATTTGGAAGAGGGCCTAGGGATGATAGAGGAAATAACAGGATCACTGCAGGTTTCCCATTCCTATGCCTTGTACTCTCTTGATATTCTGAGAAGCTTGAAAAGAATAAGAGGAAACACACTAAAGAATGATAAGTAAGTTTTTTAAAATATTGTAAGTGTACAAACCTTTTTGTCTTGTTATGATTCATATTTTGTCATGTTAGATTGAACTCATTCCCCTTAATTTGCTCTAACCAGTCTGTTCATTATGTGTAGGTATGCCCTCTACATTCTGGACAACCAGAACCTCCGTGAAATATGGAATACAACTCTTCATCCAAAATTGACTGTGGACAAAGGAAAAATGTTCTTCCACTTCAACAGACGGCTGTGTCTAAGTAAGATCAATGAGTTGAAGGATTCCATCACATTTGGCACCAATGTCTCCATGGATGAGGTGGACATTTCGTTAAGTTCTAATGGAGATCAGGCTACATGTAAGTAGCAAAAAAGTAATGATCACTTGATATCCAGGGATATTTTAATTCATGATGCTTTTTTCTGATACTTGCATTAAAATGTTCTTATGTATTTATTTTTTAGATTAATATTATTATATAATGAGGAATTGGATTGATAATTCAGTTAAACATTATATTAACATAATATTGCATTAAAATTGACATATTCCCTATTCTGTGCAATGTCATCGCTAGCATGATCAGTGGATAATGCTGTGCCTTATTAATTGCAAACTTACCTAGGCTCTGTCCAGCGTATGGCTATTGAGTTAGTTAAAACAGCAACTGTGGCAGCTGTCATAGCATTTGATAACTTCAAGCCTAGTGATCCACGCACACTTTTATCCTACGTCATCAACTATAGAGAAACGTGAGTAAACTGTTTGGGCAATATATATATATATATATATATATATATATATATATATATATATATATATATATATATATATCTTAAAGTTACAGCTGGTAACTCTGATTTTAAATGATTGTGATTAAGGATATTGTTCTCTAGAATTTTGTGACAGTATGCTAGTTTTTATAGGTAATTATATGGTAGGCCTGAAACCTTAGGCATACTATTTTTGAAGGCATTTTCACTTCTGATGTTCTAAAATGGTGCTTAATTTCACTTTGACCTATGTTAAACTAATATTATTGTTTGTTACTAGCACTTTTGTATAACAGGATATAGATATACCATCCTGTTGTATTTTTTTTTATTTAAGTTAATTTTTTAATCTGTTACTGGGCTTAACATTTAGTCTAGTTGAGACAGTGCATCTCTTGAAGTTTCACAAGGGAGATGTGACATCTCAAGTAGACTAAATTGTTCCATAATAGAATTAAATTTCATTTAACTTTAGTGCCTTTGTATGTTTAGAATGATATATGTGGTTCTGGAAAGTGCTTGTATTGAAATTATCAAAAAAATTATTGATTATATTAATATGTAATTATCTTTTTTACAGATCTGAGAAGAATGTGAGCATTCTTAGTGGCAGGGATGCCTGCAGTGATGATGTGTAAGTTTTAACATGAGAGTTAATTTTTTGATATTTTAGACAAGTCCACTGTTTGAAGTTAATAGAGAAAACAACAGCATTGTCACATTAGATTGACTATAATTAGACCCATATGATGAGCAAAAACAATGGCAACATAAAAAAGTGCCTTACTGTAATACTGTTCATTGTTTCAGCTGGATGACTAAAGAAAGAGAACCTAATTTGAATGACATGCAGCCCCAGTTGATGGAATACCTTTTTCCCCTGAAGCCGTGGACCTTATATGCTGTCTATGTACAGACTTATACCATTGCTGTGGCAGATAAAGGAGCCATTAGTAATATTATGTACTTCACCACAAGACCAGACTGTAAGTAACATCAAAATACCCAGGAATAATTTGACAGACTTTCAAAGATGATAACCCATTGTTGTTACCCAGTGTAGTGTACCTGCACACGCACGCGCGCATGCATGCTTTTAGATTTAGGTTGATATTACAGTCACATCATTTATTTCTTGCATGTTTTTATTGAAATTGTGCGAAATTTTAGTAAAATTCCAGCAAGGTAATATTTTTTTCCAATTTTACAAAAATTCATCGCACTCTCCAGAAGATTTGTGTGTGAGAGCATTTCTGTTTAATTATCCCCTGATGTTGGTTAATTATCAATGCATAATTGGTTTCAGCTCCTACACCAGCAGTTGATGTTGAAGTGGAAGCCACCATGGAGGGGGAACTGACAGTAACATGGAAACCGCCAAACAAACCTAATGGCAATGTTACACATTACATGGTCTATTGGACAATAGCAGAGATCAACAAGGAGGAATACGATGACAGGAATTACTGCATAGACAGTAAGTGTGTTATAAACTTGGCTGGCAGACAATTTTCAGAAGTGGGTACCTAACAAGCATTGTAAAGAACATTGTATCACAGTAGTAGTAAATCATGACCCAGCACTCCAACACAAGCACTGCTTCTACAGCATCAATAATCCAGCAGGACTAGTGCCAAATATTCCTAGTTTGCAAACAAATAAGCTCTAATACTCTAATAAGCTCTAATAATTTTTCAGCATTACAAGCACAGCATTTGGATGTCACTACAAATGAAAAAGAGACAGAACAGGAAAAGAAACCCAACATCACTGGTGTTTGTGACAGAGAAACTTGCTGTGCTTGTCCCAAGTCAGAAAAGGCTACAAAAGAGGATGAACGCAATCGAAACATGCAAATTGAATTTGAGAACTTCTTACATGGTGCAGTGTATATAAAAAGGTATGATGATACAGTATCCATGCTTGAATTGTATTTTAATGATAATTGCAGGGTTCGCACAACTCTTGAAAACCCTTGAAAACCCTTATTTTCTAAAATCAAGCCCTTGAATATGCTTGAAAATGGAGCAAAACCCTGGAAAATAAAAATAAACCCTTGAAAACCCTTGATTATGCTTGAAAAATAAAAAAACGAACTTTTTAAATCATTTATGATTATTAAAAACAAAATTCGAGTCGGTCGTTTTTTAACGTCGATATATAACAGTCTGTCGATATATAACAGTTTTCCCCAGAAGTTGGGAAAAACGATGTTGTCCTGTCTTGGTAAAACATAACAGGGAAAAACGATGTTGTCTTGTCTTGGGAGAAATGTACCTCTTTAGTATGAAGAAATTGTTTTTTAACTTGGATTCCCGACTTTTGTTTAGTTTGTTTTAATTCAATGCAATATCGCAAGAATAATTTGTTTGTGCTTATAGCTGATCACAGTGATTTAATCTGAAAGTAATGCTTACACTTAGCAATGTAGGTAAGTGGAGTGATATGCGACCATGTCCATTCATTAGGAGGATTAAGCAATGCCCCAGTTACAACAGCCTTACTGTTGTCTTCAGGGAGTGCTAGACAAAGATATCAGAATTACTTAGAGGGGAAAAAGAAAGCAAGCTGAAGAGGACGGCAAAAAAAAAAGAAAAGAAAAGAAAATCTGTAATGGAAGACATTGATTAAATTAAAAAAAAAAAGAAAAAANCCATGCTTGAATTGTATTTTAATGATAATTGTTTTGCTTTTTGTCAATTGTTATAAATTGTAAACTTATTCTTTAAATATTTTTATTATTTGTAAAAATAAAAGCGTGTTATTAGGTTTGTTTGTCATAGTTGTATGCTGAAGCTAAATTGATGGTGCTTTGTAAGCAGGTTTCTTTGGTAGCTAACAGATATATAAAAAGTACATATTCTTGTTTTTTAGGCCCGAGAATCAAAATGAAGTGAATGAGACTGAAGAGACAACAAAGAGACTGAAAAGAGAAACTCATCAGCGCTATGTTAGAGACCAAATTGAAAAGGATGATTTAGGTTACAAAAAGAAAGAACTAGAAAAATTAGAAAAGTTGCTCGAAGAAGTCAAAAGGGAGCTTAATGAAAATATGGGCAAAGAAAATGAATATCCACTCAATAAAATTTCAAGACGCCATAAAAGAGAATTTGAAAGGACTTTTCCAAGGAATTCAGACCAGCTTCCACCAACCAATGAAACATCAGAGGATGTGACATCTGTTTCCCCAACTAGTTCTAGCACTGTGGTGCCTCACAACCACACAGATGCAGTCTACAAGACATCTACTGTATACGGGGGCACGAGGATTGTACTACCAAATCTGAAACATTTCACCTTCTACAGGATTGAGGTGAGTCAAATTTGTCTGAAGTTTGTGTTGTGGGAGGTTTAGTTGATGGCTTTCACAGAGTTTTATACAAATATAGACCCTGCAGGATTTGTATATTATTTGATGGTTGATAACTGTTTTTCATTAAGATGTAAATTAATGTGATTTTTTACAGATAATTGCATGTCAAGAATATGATGAAACGACCAGAAAAAAGTTATGCAGCAGTAAAGCTATTGCTAATAAGAGAACCAGGGCATCAAGTAAGTGAAAACAGGCTTTTACCTCGGTTTCCTTGCAAATAAACGATAAACGATGAAAATGAAATTCCAATGTTTCTCAAGACTCACTTTGTTCCTGTTATTTTGAAATTTGTAACTTAACAGCATTTTTTATTGTAGCTGAACAGCTTTGATTAAAGCTGCATTAAATCTAGGATACACTGGGATCAGCAACTTCGATGAAAGCATATTATAAAGTACTTTTCCTTCTTTCCAGGGATGGCAGATCGTGTGGATTCTGTGAAAGTGGTGGTGAACAGTTCCCAGGAGGTGTTATTTCTGTGGTCTGACCCTCCAACCCCTAATGGTGTTTTGCTAACATACACAATCACATATCAAAATGTGCTGGTATGTCTCCTTTATGTTTCTCTTTTGAATTATGTATATATACCACAAGTAAAAAAAATACCAGTTTTATATATAGTTTATATCTGTTTAGAAGAGAATTTTTGCTAGAAAAATTTTGTTGACGCTTCTTCTTCTTCCTTATAATAGCAACCTGAAGAGGTGAAAAGCCCTTGTATTCCACACAAGAAGTACAGAGAAATTGGTGGCTACAGGGCAAAAGGCAAGCTGACACCAGGAAACTGGAGTGTCAAAGTCTGTTCCACTTCCTTAGCTGGTACAAGCAATGACTCCTGCTCAGACCTGCATTATTTTATTGTTCCTAAACCAGGTGGGTTGTTACATGAAGGGAATTTGTGTGTAAAGAGCTTTATTTTCCCTTTTGAGTGACACATGATGGAGTTAATTTAGCTGAAGTGCTCTTTGAAAAGGTCTCACAGGTTGTTTAGGGAAATCAGGTGATTAGCTTTAATTTTATTGACATTACAGACAAAATGCGTTTGCAGTGTCTATGGTATGTCTGTGATTTAACTTTGGTTTCCCATAATCTCTTTCAAAATGAGTATGTTCCAGTATTTTTTAAAAGTTAAAATGTGTATATTTTTGTATACTTGCAGCTGCTGCAGATACTTTCATGTCCCCAGTCAACATAGCCATCATCTCGGTATCAGTGGTGATAGTGGTGGTGATAGTTGTGATAACTTCTGGGGTGCTCTTTGTCAAATACAGGTTAGTCAGCACACTTTGAATTTGCTGGCCAAACTATTTGTTCACGTTCAAGACTGTAACATGCATGTGACATTCAATACCTTGTACGATAGAGATAATTATTCAAAGATAACTAGTGTAAAATCTACTGCCAACATCCTGGCAGCTACACAGCCTGTCAATATTTTTGCATATTTATTAATCCCTTTCACATAACTTCTTTTGAAACTATGATAAGTAATTATTTTTTTCTTCCCATTGATTACCAAAATAATGAGCCTTTGATGCTGTCAGATGTTGTTGATCTATCTCAAAAAGAAATACATTATGCCTTTTTTCTCTGAAACACTGCTATTTAAAGGTGACTGTTTTTATTTTAGACTGAAGAAAAACCAATTGCCAGTGGATGCCCTGTACACATCTTGCAATCCGGAGTACCTCAGTGCTGGAGATGGTGAGTCATATATATTTCACTGCCACATGCAGTCACATCCAAAACATTTACACACCACCCCAAACATTCAGGAAAAATGTTATGGATGATGCTATTATTACAATCATTACTCCTAAAAGCTCTTTGTCACACACTGTATTAGTTAATATTTTTCAATTTACAGAAATTTGATTATCACATGATTTACTTTTTATGTAAAGACACAGATGCGTTTCTTATCATTTTTTAACTTGCAAGAATGATTCTTAGGATTGACATACAGCTCAAATTGGAAAACCAGCTCTTTTTGGATTATCATTTGTTTTATTGGATTTGTGAAATTTTTTGTGAAATTTTCAATTTTCTCATTCTGGCATTTTCTAAGTGTGAACTTGAACTGTCATGGACTTGAAGCCTTATGCTTGCTTCACACATTACTTATGTCAGTGTCACTTGTTGTGCATAATTAGATTTGATATTGACTTTGCAGTTAAGCACAATGTATTATTGCATCAGAATTGACAGTAGCCTATTTTCTGCATCAATGTTTTCTGTTTTTTGTCTGTACATTTGACAGCTTTGCTGCCTTGTTTGTGTTAAATTGAAAGGGGTATATTTCAGTGGAAATTCTCTGACTTTAAAAGGATAACAACTCTTAGTATGAGATCTATATTTCACAATAAATACATTGTAAACAATTCGTAGAAATGTAATCTATTCTTTTTTACCACAAAAAAATGGCAGTTATATAGCAATTCTGAAAATTTGTGCCTGTCATTGAACCATGTGACCTCCAAAGATGGCTGTACTCTGTAATAATCTCGTAAGAGATTATAACAAAAAAAAAAAAAAAACTTTTTAGAAAAAAACAGGGACTTATTTTGAATGTGAAAATGGATTCATTAATCATTGGTTATTATGGGAAAATTATCGTTTACCCCTGAAAAATTCATGTTTTGGCCAAACAAACAGTTGTTATCTTTTAAACTAGGCTGTGATTTTGGTTAGATAAGAAGACAGTAAAGTAAATTAGAAGCTTTTAAAATGGTTATAAAATGATATTATTTATCTGCTCAGTATACATACCTGATGAGTGGGAAGTGGACCGTGACAAAATTTCCCTTATTCGAGAGCTTGGCCAGGGATCTTTTGGTATGGTTTATGAGGGTATAGCCAAAGAAATAGTAGAGGGAGAGCCACAAGTACGAGTGGCAGTGAAGGTAAGGACTCGCTAAGTCTGCATACTTACACCATTAAACATGTTTTATATAAGTTTGGTTTTATCAGAAATTATATACAAAAATGAGTCAAAATTATCAATTATCAAATTTGACACGCATAAAAGAGAGTGCAGTTAATAGATGGATTTTGTGCCAATGTGACGTGAAAGCTACAATTGTTTGTTTCCAGACTGTAAATGAAAATGCCTCAATTCGTGACCGCATAGAGTTTCTGAATGAGGCATCAGTGATGAAGGCATTTAACTGCCACCATGTGGTGAAGTTACTGGGTGTGGTGTCCAAGGGGCAGCCTACTCTGGTGATCATGGAGCTCATGGCTGTGGGAGATCTGAAAAATTTCCTTCGGAAACATCGGCCTGATGAACCGGTCAGTGTATATGTCTGCACCTGTGAAAAATAAGAAATATATAGTTATGTTATTATGTGGTTATTTAGAAATAAGAGGGTTTCTAACTTAAAATGGTTGTTCAACATAATAGATAAAACTTCAGTAAAGAAAAGCATCAGTATGTCTTCATCCATTTAACAAAACGTGGATTTATCTATATTAATACTTTGTTTAAACTTGATTTTTCCTTATTCTGACATTTTATGAATGATGCCTTTACGTCTCCACAGGACAACGAGGGGCGTCAGCCACCAGATCTTCCAGAAATCTTAAGAATGACTGGTGAAATAGCTGATGGAATGGCATACCTATCTGCCAAGAAATTTGTCCACCGAGATTTAGCAGCCAGAAACTGCATGGTGTCAGATAATATGACTGTAAAAATAGGAGGTAAACATTTTCACTGTATAACGTAATCTCTCTCTCTCTCTCTCTCTCTCTCTCTCTCTCTCTCTCTCTCTCTCTCTCAAACTTTTGATCAGCAGGATAGTTGCATGCTCCTTGTAAGAGAATATTTTTTTAACCTTTTTTTTTTCCAAAGAATGTTTATACATGAATGTTTATTGAATAACATTTTTCATGAAGTCTAGTCACTGTTTATAAACATATTTTCTTTCAGATTTTGGAATGACCAGAGATATTTATGAGACAGATTACTATAGAAAAGGTGGAAAGGGATTGTTACCCGTGAGGTGGATGGCACCCGAGTCATTGAAAGATGGCATATTTACTAATGCATCCGATGTGTGGTGAGTGATGCTAAGGAAGTAACCTATGAATATGTTTCTTATATATTTCCCTTATTTATTTTTGCTACATTTATTTCTTTGTAAATTTTGAGAAATGCAAATCTCTTCAAACAGGAAGTACATGTTTTATATTAATCTCTCTAGACAGTTTGTTTTCAACAAGTAGATAGAGAATATATGAAATGAAGGTGACCCTGTTAATCTCCCTTCATCCTCATCTGTAGACATGTTTTAGTATAAAACTGTTTAATGTAAGTAATATTTCAGAATGAGAACAGGTAGAATTAGTTATTCATTCTTTATTCATTCATTCTCCACAGGTCTTTTGGTGTAGTGTTATGGGAAATGAGTACCCTAGCTGCCCAGCCATACCAAGGCTTTGCTAACGAACAAGTCCTGAAATATGTCATTGATGGACACATCATTCCAAAACCAGACGGATGCCCAGACAAGTTGTAAGTTATACAGGATTAAACAAAAGGAGGATATAGTTTACATCACCAAACAGGATGGCATTACATGTTTGCTTTATATGCTTTTATACTTTGTAAAGTTTTGTATAGATTTTAAGAAAAATGCAAAGGCCACAGGGATGTTTCTTGATATGAAAAAAGTAAGCAATGCTTTCGGTATTCAGAGATGTTTCTGTTTCACTTTTTGCTGAATTTGTATCATTTGTTTCCCAACATACACAAATGGCAAAAGTAAAATGCAAGAAGAGTGCAGATTTCATCAGTGTCTATTTATTTCAGATATAAAATAATGCTGAAGTGCTGGAAATATTATCCAAAGCAGAGGCCAACTTTTTGCCAAATTTTGGAGCATCTTTCCCAAGACCTGCCCGATTCTTTCCATGCAGTGTCCTTCTTTGACAGTGAGGAAAATGCATATCAGTCTACACATGAAGACACATGGGGAGATGATGATGAGGTGTTTGAAAATTCGCCAGGTGCTCGACGAAGGCAGACTGCGTCAGACTACATGGAAGCTGACTATTCACAGCAGCCCCTCACTGATCCTCATGGATCTTCTCAGCAAGAGACTGACAGTGGAGAAGAGGACATCCACATTAACCTTAGTAACATCAACATTACCGAGAATCACCTTGAAAATCACTCGGACACAGAATCAAAAAGTGGCAAAAGCGTCTCTTGCGAGTGCATTAAACAGACACTTCAAAATGAAATGAAAAAGAGACGGCGTTCGAGTGGCACCAACTCCACGAATATTCCATACCCAAGTGCAATAAACTCAAATGAGGGGAGCAAAGGCAGTAGCAAAAGTAGTAGTAGTGGAGGTGGGGGCTATGCCCACATGAATGGGCTGGTGAATGGGCATATCAATGTTCACTTACCCACCCAGTCAACCCAGTGCTAGTAGTACAAGTAGCGAGACAGAACATAAAAGTGTAAATATTAGTATGTACAGGAACTGACATTTCAGTTGTCCAACCATGACGGAAAGTTTGGATGAACATGGATGGATGGGTGGATGAAGGAGCAGGTATTTAACATGTAATGCATAGCAGCAGGCAGGCCCTGTGAACCATATAGAAAACACCAGCACAGCACTGTCAGTGCTACCGGCATTAGACCACAGAGAATTTGTCCTCCCTTAGTGAACATATCACCTAAGTCTCCTAAATACTTTTCAGATGGACATGTATAGAGATAATGAATGGTCAAAATTACTCCAAGCTAATAGCTTTTATAGCCAGCAAATTATGTTTAAAACGTTAATGGATACAAGTATAGTCATAACTTCAAAGCTCTTCTTGGTGTTAATTGTTTTTGGTCACTGCTCCAACATAAGAGGCAATTTTTTGTTTTGTCAGGAATTGTGTATTAATGTATTAGACATTTTAATGTCTTCTATATTTTAAATCAAGTTTAAATTCAGATGCGTGATGTTAATGTGCTGATAAATTTGACCAGGCTATTGAATTTCTTATACTTTTTCTTTCTCTTGTGAAGTCAGCCAGCCAATTATTTACACCAGACCATTATTTAACTTACACCAGCATTTCTTTATTTTGGGTTTTTACATGATTTTGATTTAAACTGATGCAAATATTTACACCAGTCTACAGATATTTGTAATTTGAAAAGAATTGCACCTTGAATACACCAAATTGAGAAAAAATTTAATGGAATTGCTTCATGTAGCAGTCATTAATTATAAGATAATTATGGCCCTGACACACACTTCTAGGTCATATTTTTAACCAACATTTTTCTGTAGTAATTCTTTTCTCTTTTAGTACCTAGAATGTATTTTATTGAATTATAATATGGGGACAACAATTTTTTTACAATACTTAGAATGTTTTTAGAATGTTACTTTTATTTGTGACTTTGTTTAAATGATATGATTGTGCTGTTGATGCCCTTATTTTTTTCTTTTTTCTACCTATTTTCTGTTTATCAAATCAAAGAATTAAACAATTGTTCATTGATTTTTAACTGGAAAACATGCTAAGGAGAATCATCACTATTGATACATTGTTATGGATTATTTACAGAAATTAATTGAAATCACTAGAAAAAAAATCAATATTCGATTCACCAATGACATTTGTGAGTGCATATTTATTTGAGTTAAAAGGTACACAAAAGATAAATTAATTGCCACATAGTAGGGATTGACAGGCTTATAGTATGGAGTAGTGGGAGAACCATACCCAGTAGTATTGTTGAACTATGTCTTTTAGATTATTAAGTGATGAAATTTTCCAGCTAAATCCCTGGTAAATCAACATTTGGTAATAAACCTGTTGGACCTCTGCTTTTCATAGCAGGGACTGTACAAACCTCATTCAAATCCTAGGTGCACTTACAACTGTTTTAATCAGGAAATAGATACAGGATTTCATGGATTGACCTCTTGCTTGCCTTATTCTACCTCTGTATTTTAGACAGAAGCCTAGCCTTGTCCCTCCAGTGATCAAGAATATTTTAATAGTGTTACATGGTTTTAATGAACATGGCTTTATGGTTACAATTATAATTATTGTCATAATTTTAATTCTTTATGTGGAAATCTCATGTATTTGTGAAATCATGCTACCTCCAAATGATTTTTGTCATGGTTGAAAACACTAGAAATTAAACAATGAGTAAGATACGAATGCATTATTTATTCAAGGCCATTTACATTAGATTAACATTTTATTAGACTTGCTGAGCTTGTGATAGAGCCAGTGAGGTCTATGTTTGTATAGTCTGCTGTTTTTGTTGTTTTGTTTTTGTCATCAAGACTACATCTATGTTGCATATATTGTATAGGGTCCTTTCAGGTCATCTGTGCATGCCATCTAGTCCTTATTTTCTGTATGAATAATGGTACTGATTATACACATAAAATGTACTTGAACAGATCATGCTGTTTAAAATGGTTTAATGTTCCAGGCAGATGATATAATTATTGTTCCTTTTAACCATGTTCATTGTTAAAGGGCAGAGTTGTTTCAATTTTCCTTATCGGTAAACTTTTCTATTGAAGTGTAGAATATTGTACATGCAGAGCTTATGAACCTGAATGAGTTGTCATCTGTGAAATGAAGTCTGTGGTATGTATCTAAATTGTTAGAAGTATGGTAAGAAAAATTTTAAATGTCAGTGATTAAATGTGGCAATGTGCTGGTTACGCCATGGCTTACTGCAGCCTAGATATATAACATTGCCATGGAGGCATATGAAAGAGCAAGATTGATGTGCCGCCAGAGGATTTTACAATATATTCATTTTCATTAATTTAAGCACCATAAAGATAATTGTACAGAAAGCTGTAAACAAATTTACATGTATATATTTTGACCACCTTACCTAATTTATGAATTAGAGCTGTGCATGTATTTTATGTGCTCAAATTTATTCTCGGCTTTTGTTCACTTATCTTGCCTTAAGTTTTAACCTTTGATGTGACTGCTGCAGTAGAAATATATCATGTGTATATATTGTTCTTGAGGGACTGAACTACAACTGCCAGTTTTTCTTAACTGGGCAAGACATTAGTGTTTTTAATGGTATTCTGAAGACCAAATAGATATCAGAATAAAATGGAGCTCAGGCTTGACAGATGTTGTTTTGTGTTTTGTAATGCCTTTCATGCAGCAAAATTACTTAAGCAGACCAACACACACCTTAAGAAAGTTGTATTCTATCATATACTTAATAAACTTGTGAATTTTTACTTTGGGTATGGGCATAACTGTCCAGACAAGATCAACTGACATTTTCCTTTCCCATTCATTGAATCGCTATATCTCATGCTAATATAGAACAAAATATTATGGATGCTACTAAATAGACTTGGTTTGGAAGTCAAACCATGTATAATGCTTATAATGGCTCACAAAGAGTTGCGCTTTAGATTCTAAGACTTAACTTCACGATGAAAAGTTTATTGTTATTGTTTCCACATTCAAATAAACTAGTAACAAAAGCAGAATTCAAGGTCTCAACAAAAGCACAATACGTTATAAATAATCAATGAAAAGGGCAAGCTAAAATGGTTGTATCGGTGACCAGTTGTGCCATGGTAACTAGAGAAGCCATGCCCCATTGTATTACCTGTCGACCGCTGAGTAATGGACGGACAACTTGATAATCTTTTACAAGAGCAGAAACAACAAGCACTTCAGCTGATAGAGGAGCAAAGAAAACAGACTGCTCTTCTTCTGAAGATAGTGGAAAATACAACAGATGGTGAAAAAATACATAGAAATAGAAAATATTTTGGTGGTGAAAAGGTAGGTGTCCACTATAGTGACTCTTGCTGACTGGTTTCCGATTAGATTGCTTTTAAATGAGCTGTGTCAATCCAAACATATCAGATGTGGAATTCTCTTTAAGTGATGTTACACCGTATACTCGGTAATAGTATCAGGCCCCTGAAGCAGAAGGCCCGCTAGCTTACTTGGCATTTTCCTCAGTTTTCGATCTTACATATGCCAGCCTTTTGGCCTTACCTGCCTAGCATTTAAGGTTAATTTTTTTTAGGCAGCTACATGTAGAGCACAATGACGTCTGGGGCAAAAATGAGCATTATAATTCAATTTTCGAGTTTTGAGCATGATATTATATTTCTAGGTGGTTGTCGAATTGAGAACCAGTTTTATTGCAGTAGGCGACATCAATGATGCCCACCAGGAGTTTTCAGCTGATGTATACATTGAGGCAAGGTGGAAGGAGCCGTTACTGGTGCAGAAAGATGGCTCACAGTTAGATGCAAAGGTAATTCCTTTTTATTTCTAATCAGAGTAAAAATGTGTACTAGGGAATTGAAATTTGGCATACAGATAGCCATACATAGTTTTACTGATTCCTCACTATTGAAAAAATCTTTCTAGTCCTAGGATTTTCCAATGCAGAGTAAGGTACTTATAAAATAGGTAAAGTGAAGGAAATTTGGTTGACAAATATGGGTTATATGAAAAGAACAATTAAATAATTTTTCAAAAGCATATACAGCAAATATGGGTTATATGAAAAGAACAATTAAATAATTTTTCAAAAGCACATACAGTAAAACTTGATTTGCAAACATTTGCTTTGGTGATGACAAAAAAAATTAAATAAACAAATAAATAAATAAAACATAATTTCCCCAAGATCTGCTAGTTATAGTCCTTATTTCAGTTCAATTTTTTAATTCAATTTGAAAGTTTGTTTTTAAATGTTACACTTTTAAACCTATCTAAGATCAAGATCAAGTCAAAACACTGTTCACATGGTAGTATACCAGCTGATCTTAGTCTTGTGTCAACACAGGTCAGTCCTTAGTGCAGTTATCCAGAAACAGCACAGAATTTTAAAATGGGTAGAAATCATGCCATATTTTGTAATCATCCTAGGGTGTCCTCAATCAGTGTAAAATGCATGTGGAAATACTCAAAAGGAAGTAATTTTGGCTGACAAATATGTGCAGTATGTGAAAATGATTTGATACAATGTTTCTCATTGCTTTCTGCTGAAGTGTGTGTGTGTGTTTGTGTGTGTGTGTGTGTGTGAGTATATATATATATATGCAGTAGAACTTGACTTAGACCCTTAATAAAATACAAAATATATACGTTGTATATATATATATTTGAATATAATGAAGATATTATTTTGTTTTCACAAACAAAAGGATGTAGACTGGGATGAACACTGGGACCCACGCATCGTGGTCATAAATGAGGTGTCCACGTACAAAAAGAACAGAATGCATCAGCTGACATATGAAGATGGGGATGGCATTCCAGTTGTGATATTAGGTAAGTTGATGCATATCCGTCAACGGTACTACTGCAGATCTGATGCTGAATAAAGAAAATGATGAAGTCTGCAGATATCTGTTATCAAATGGCTCTATGTAAAGCTGAGTTTCTCAGTGGACAAGTAATGATTTTTGCTGAACAGAATTACAAATTATGCAGTTGTGATCAGAATGTTGTTATTCATGCAATAAATGTGTAAAGCAAAGCAAAGAGAGATTGCATGTTTAACTATGCTATTGAATTTTTTTAATCAGGTATAAGAATCAATGCAACATTCAAAGAAAATTTGGAACTGTTTGATTTTCCTCTGGATTATCAGGTAAGACAGTATGGGGGGACATGAACTCTTCTCATTTGTCAAAAATAAGTCAAATATTCTTGCATATGAATATTAATTTCTAGTCATAAACTTTTAATTTTTTTTTTTTTACTTTCTGTCACCAGTTAATAGGTGGTTAAAAAATTATTTACTTTTGTAAGTTAATGTAATTTTATTCATTTTTTGTTCTTTTTATTATGTTGCTTATGATTCCTGCTAAATTTCTGAAAGATATATGTATCAGTATGATGTATTTCAGTTTTATAATTTGTTTAAGTATTTGTAGAATTACATACATCAATCAGAAATTTATTTGTAATTTGGCTTAAAATAATTGGGAAAAAAAGAAGTACCAGTATTGCTGCATGCATTTAATCTCAATATTTCTCATTGTGACTATAGAATCTTACTCTGCGCCTAATGTCTGACTGGCCCAACACTGAGCTGGAGTTTGAGAAAAGTATGACCAATATTGATAAAATCAGGACTGATAACTTCTCAGGTATTTTCTTTTTCTTTAAAGGTCAGGTCAGATGCCTTTTAAGATTAACACATAATGAGAAACATCATGGTTATCACCAGTGCCAGTAATTATATAAACAATGTTAATGCATATTAGGTTTTTAAATGAGAAAAATGTTCTTAAACAATGCTGATTTTTTAGCTTAGATATTTTTCTTAACCAGCAAGGCAGCAGTGGGTACTGAAGTGCTATGTGAATAGTCAGAAGATCACTTATAACTCATCAGATAATCATGTATCATGGGATCAAAGTGTGTACCCTATGTATGAAAGTGGAGTGCAAGTTACGAGAAGAGCAGGCTTTTATTTTTGGAATGTTTTCTTGGTTTTGGTGAGTATGTAAGTTGATATAGAAAGATTAAAAAAACATATTTATATATATTTTTATACAGTTTGATTTTACATGGGTAGCGATTTTGAAAATAGCTCTCTATGTAGATTTAATCAAAGTATTTTGATTATGGAGTTGTTGATAACAGATGCATTTATTAAAAGATTCATTATTTTTCATATTATATTTTCAGTTCTGTATTATGTTGCTCACATTTGCATCATTCACTGTAAATAGAGCATCTCCTAATGACCGACTTGGTGTGACACTGACCCTCCTGTTGACTTCTGTGGCCTTCAAGTTTATTGTAACTTCCAGTCTGCCAGCTGTCTCTTACCTTACATTTTTGGTAAGTGATAGATACAACACTCGTCGCCCAGCTGTAAGTAAAATATTACAAGTGTATTGTGCTGTCTGCGGCTCGACAATACACAAGTAATTTTTTATGTACAGCTCAGCGACGAGTGTTGTATCTGGCTTAAACCATGGCCTCTGATTGGCTACTACACTAGTGAGTAATGTGAGTGCAACAGACCATGGAACGCACTCGTACATGACGTGTTTGTATGTCGAATACAGCACGGCCGAGTCTTGTGTTCTACATGCTGGTTTAAGAAGATTAACATGCACAAAACACTTGGTAGCAAATGTATGACTGTGTTCAAACCAGGACCGCCCAACTATTCCTGATTGTTTTTAGGCTTACTAGATCAATAGGAGGTCTAGAGCACTTCACCCTTTTTACATACAGACTTTAGTTTTCTGTATATAATCTGATCACTGTATTGGCTTGTCTGGATCATCTCTGATGCCCTTGCCAGTGCCACTGTTGATGCCATTGTTGTAACTGTTTTGCAAAAATGTAAGTTCAGTTTGAACATTAGCATGGTCATATGATTTTAACAAAAGTTTTTTTGGCACATTTTAGGCCGATTTTGAGTCTAGAATTGTCCTGGTTTGACTTTAACATATTATATAATGCCTCAAATCATATGAATATAGTGCTTTTTACTCCATTAAATTATTTACATCAGCATTCAGTGTTATACTTCAGATTTACTTAAAATATATTTATTTGCTCTTGTGCATGACTTTTTAAAAACCAGCATTTCTAGTGCAGAATTTTTAGTGAAAAAGTACTCAAAGAACTCCAGATGCATTTTGCAAAATTTATAGCATGCAAGCACTCAAAGAACTCAAAAGGGTCTTCAAAGAGTATGGCTATATAACAATATTTTCATTCAAATAAAAATGCTGTGCTTGGCTAGATTTTACTATTATCACTATATCTTTCCAGGATTTGTTTGTAATTGGTTGCCTTGTGATCCAGTTTCTGATAGCAGGGGAGAATGCAATTGTAGCATTACTGCAGGCTGACTCAGCACTTACCTTTGACATAGCATCAGCTGCAATAATTGGAGGCTGCACAATTGCTTTTCAAGTTATTATGGTATTCTGGCTCTTCATCAAGGTATGTTTTAAAGACTATTCTTTGATTTCAATAAAATATGTATAAGTAAAGCCTGTAAAGAGATTTCAGTTCACCTTGATCAGCACCTGCTACTCTGTACAGTACTGTACTGTAAATAAATTTTGAAACTTGTTTGCAAGAAAGTAAAAGTAGAAACATTTATATGCAGTCCTGTTGCCAGCAATCTCAAAGGTGCATTTTATTTCTGAAAAAGTGGACTTTTCACCATGAAACCTCCATGTGCCTATACCAAATTTAACTCAGCAAAAAGGGCAGTTAGCTCAGAACTCCCCCCCCCCTCCCAGATATTTAAACAATATATATTACTTATATGGAGAACACACTGGTCCTACACATGACAATATTAATTTGTTTTGGACAGATATATAAACGCAAGAAGATACTTGCTAAAAATTGCAAAAAGTATGAGGAACTTTGTACACAGATTCTTGAAAACAGAAAAAGAAAAGAAATTCAGCAAGAAGAGTTAAAAAGAAGGAAAGAAGAACTGCACAACCAAATGCAAGTGTATGTGTCAAAGGTACAGGAACAACAGCCAAAGAGAAAAAAGAGAAAGTCTAGATCTTCTAGATCCAAGTCCAGACTTGAAAATAAGGTAGCTAACACTTCAGCTGAGGGGGCATATATGGATATGCAATTCAACGACAATGGAGAGACTGTGGATGACCCAAAGAATCACTCAAAATAATAGAAAATATGGGTCCTTTTTTATGACAATATATATATATATATATATATATATATATATATATATATATATAATTTTTTTAAACTAGATTATAATTACGGGTAGCCTCTGTTCTGCGGGACATAAACAAAAAATTAGGTTGATATTGTGAAGTTGGATGAAAGCTTGGCAGGAGCTTGTCATTTTTTTATAACTTTTTATAGATGACATATGAACATTCCATGTTATGAAAATTATTTTTATATATTTGTAAGTACTGTAGAACAAAACTTTGATATTGCATCTGTGTGGGCTGGTTTTCTTTTTTGATTTTGATAAAAACAGTATTTGAATAAGGGCCAGCCATTGTTAACAATACATGGGTATCATCAGATATAACCTTAAGGAAGCTGATGGCAGTGCCTGATGTCATACCTGAGGAAAAAAAAGTGCCGAGAATCCACAGGAAGTGTGATTAATGTTTAAGCAATAAGGGTGAAATTCTATGCACCAGGAATGTTATTTTAGAAAGCAATATAAAAAAAGACATGCAAAATATAATGAAAAATATCTGTGGATAAATTGTCAGCTTTTATTCTTTGCCACACTACATTCAATGGTCCTCCATTTTTTCTGGCCCCTCTCTTCTCCAATTCCAGCTAAAATTCTTGCTTAATCTGAAACTCATTTGCAAGAGTGAGTTTGGACTATCTTGGATGATGCCCATTGTATATACCTATTCTATTTATCTTAACTGTACATTCAAATGGGTACACCGTGCCTTTTATTTTGTTTTAATTGCACTGTTATGAATTTTTTACAATCATCTTTGTATTCCTATTTTGAACACATTTATGAAAGCACTGTGCCAAATTAGATTTGGGAGATATATTTTGTTTGAGTTGTTGTAATATTTTCTTGTCAGCACCAATGAGAATAAAAAGTAAACGTAAGGCTTACCTTAAAAGTGTTTGTGTTGGATTTTTCCACATGTGAGTCGAAATTTACCAATACAATATCATCGATGGATGTAAAGTGAAACCCTTCGTTCTACATAAATCTCGCATACCAGATGCACGCCCCCAACACCTGGAGACCTTTAGATCAAAGACAGCTTGACATTTCCACCATACTGCACTGCACTGACTCTAACTTGGCATGCTATGGCTACGCAGGGCGGTAAATTTTATTCTACGTAATTCTTATTACCAATAAAAGATACAAAGTCTGATTATTTTGATTTACTATCCTGCTTTGATTTATCCATTACATGCTGTATGTTACATATTTATTCAGCTGAGTTTGCTGGTAGTTACTTTGTTTGCGTAATACTACTCAGTGAAGTTCATTTGTGTGTATGTTTGTGTGTTTGAAACTGCGTTCATTTCGCAGCGTGATGGTTTTGCTTCTTTTTAATCTCACTAAAACCTTTGTATTATGTTTGTATTGTGGTATGTGAACTGTCTTTGAAACATATTTAATCCCCTTTTTTCAAATTAACCCACGTGCGGTTAAGTCATTATCTAATATCCAACGTAAAGATGCGTTGATTTTATTATTGGCGTTTTATATCGAATGGCAAACTGTATACTACCGGGTGTCTTTGCCCGCCAGCGGTGCAGGAGGACGTGGGTTCCATCCTTTCCGGGGACATGCCAGTCCTTCGTAAACGGCACCTGTTGTCTTCTCGCTTAATATTCAATATTTAATGGATGAAGCAGGGATAAAGTACCTGCTCTGGCAGAGGTACATATTGTTAACATGTTATCTTTCAACATGACATACGCTGGACTGTATCTTTCCCCTGGAGGTGAGAACGTCTACAGCATGTTTGAATCAAAGCCAAAAACAGGCCAGGCATATTGTAAAACGCAGATCACCCAAACCCAATACAGAGGTGCATTTCACATGCTGAAGTGTACAAAAATAAAATTGTATGAATTCAAAGTTGTATTCAATTTTTAAAAACATATATGTGTATAGAACAAAAATCCACGACTGTCTCAATTTAAATTCAAATTTTATTTTTTACCATGTCTTAACATTAATGGTAATGTATGTTCCGGAAACGTATGGTAACGTATGTTCCGGGTCATTTAATTTTAAATTTTATACCGCGTTCCGATATATTTTGTAGTGATTCACTCATGGTAAATTATACATGACGTAAGGATGTATTTATATAAATATTTAAACTGTAACTCAATGGATTTTGTGTCATGGCTAATACTATGTTCCCCATGAAAAATTGTCAAAAAGTTTCATTTTGTTCCAGTACTTGGTGCAACAGAAAACGGTGTTTTCTGTTGCTGACCGAAAAATATATTGTGATTCCATGATAGTTTGACATTTCTTATATAATATTTGGATCACGAGGGGAAAAATAATTTATATAATGCTTATTTTACTGTCGATAGGGTTTTTTTTATATTCAGTGACAAGCAAACTAAAATCGCTCAAAACAATTAACTGCTCTATACAGAAGAATATTATAATTTTTTAAAAAGATCAAAACCATTGACGATTGAATTTTCAAAGTGAGTAAAAGGTTTCACAGCTGGACGTTTTGCATTTGAGACAGTAACGTATGTTCCTTTTTGGGGATAGTCGATGAATTATTTTTTTATTATTAATGGTTCCAGGAAACTGAAACTTTGGTACCAACTTCTTCATGTCGCACCCTAAAATTATTAAACATAGTTTGCAATCTGTGCACTTAATATTTTAAGAGCATGCCTGCGACCTCAATTGCACCTCTTTATTGGGTTTGGGTGAGATACGCAGTGTAACGCGGTATATCATAGCCAAAGTTTTCGTAACAGTTTGATGTAATTATTACCCGCATATAATAAACGACTTCCACTGAGTAATTTGACCTTAATGTTGCACTTGTACAGCTGAGTACGTTATTGACTACAGTAGAACGAACATATATTTTGCTTTCAAACTAAGCAAATAAAAAAGAAATAATGCGAGTACGTGATAAAAATGATGCTTGGTTTAGACTTCCTTTTATGGCACTTGCTTCAAGAGTAAACGGCCAGAAACCCCTCAACCACCTGTCACTCGGAAAAATGAAACACCGACAGATGATCGGATAACTGCTTGAAAGCGAATTGAAAAATGACAGAAAATTGAATTCTGTCAGCTACAAAAGACTTCGCATTCTTATTTTCATCTCTATGAATTTGTAGTAATTGATTTCATCTGATCTCGAGCACCATATTGACAATTTGTTTGCAAAGGAATATGTGGACCGTGCACCCCAGGATGAGAAACAAATATGAGATGAGAGCAACTGATGAGTGTTTCTGACATTCACGCATCCATATTTATTCCTAATCTAAATGTCAGACAGAAATCTGAGGGGAATGACAGCAACTGAGGTGGGATTCCAAATGGTCATTTGATTACGTTAAAACGCCAATCAACATTTTGCTAAAGCTTCTGACATTATTGCGTTTCAAAGAACTTAATTTCGGGAAATTGAAATGATTTCCAGTTCGCTAGTTAAACGTGTTATATATCGCTTTCGTTCATTTCTATTCTCAGATATTGAGGCCTTAGTAGTAAAGTTGCCGAAAAATCACTCAGTTGTGAACTACACTTGAAATCGCAATTCAACTTAATGCAGGTTCAGAGTGATATTGTTCGAGAGTAGAAGTCGAAGTAAGCATTTAAATATTTCGAAGCAACTGTCGGAAACTCCTCATCACGGTTAATGGAAGTGTATCATTATACCATTCAGATTAGAAATACTGCGGAAAACTGATCCTACCAAAAAGTAACCATTCATATAAGTCTATATTTGACATTGCTTCACTGGAACCAAGTAAGAAGCAGCGTTTGTTTTCTAAAGTGGTTTCATGCCATCTGTATCTCAAACTGCTGCCGCTGCCGTTTCAGTTTTTTATCAATGGGCCAATATGCTACAGCATTAAATATATTGCTTATTGCTCTTCATCTATTGGTGCTTGATATAAACTAGTATTAAATTGGACACTTTTCATAGATCTGTTTCCACGGTATAACACCCTAACTCATATGGGTATGTAAAAACATGTCGTTTAGTCAGAGCATATAAAACTGTTTTCGCCTCATCTCTACCATTTTAGTATATATCTGGATACAATCAAATTCATCAAACTATTCTTTGCCACTGGCATAGAAATTAGAAACCAGGCGATCGCTTAAATGGACACAGGCCTTAAAAAGACAGAAATGGCCAGGCATCCTCAAGCATATCAACAGGAAAGCCATAAACAGAATTCCACGGAGAAGAGTTATTAGTGGCATTGTCAATCCGGGCGATTATGCAGATAGACACTGCCTTACTAATGATGGATGTGCCAGTGTTTTCCTCATGGCTAGAGGAATACGGACCAAATCTGCCAGATCCATAGTTGAAGAACTATAGGCCCAACATTCAAATCGAATTTTCCGCCAGTCTGAAAGGCAGACTGCTGGAAATAAGTTTAGAGCGTCAGCAACCCCCCAAATGAAAATACGTGCATTATTTGTCTGGATATTTATTATTTATGCTATAACATTACGTAACTTAATTGATTCAATATTTTCTAATGCTACGTTATTACTTTACACTATTCTTTTACTGGGGGGGGGGGGGGCATGGGGGGGGATGGGGGGGGGGCTTTCAATAAAAGTGTACTTCACCGGCTAAATTTCGAACACCATATTTGTGTTTTTCCTTTATTTCGCTTGTTAATGAGGAGGCATAAATATGTGCAGAGCGAGACGTATGGTAAAGAACCCCAATACCAACACATGATCCCCTCACTAACAGATCACGGTGCGGTTTTCAGACTCTTTTTAGTGGCCCAAAGGAGTCATGTGGTTTTTGTGGTTGAATATGAACAGCTACATATTTTTTCCACCAACAGAACATTTTGGTTAAAGCAAAGATACACATGTGGACAATGCGTGGACAAAATATAGCTTTAAAACAAATAACTCCCAGTACATTTATATAAATTACGACATGAGCAGGCAAAAATCGACAACAAAGTCTGTTTATCCCATATCAACAGTATGCCACATGACAAAATAGTCATTTTCCTCGCTCGTTTCACTTACATCTTAGATATTTGCAATGTTTTAAGTCATATGCAAAATAGTTATTATTGTACCCAATAGAAAGCATGTGTTTCCATATGTCACATGTCATTGCTCCTAACACTTAGTGTATGATTATCAGAGCGTTGATTAGAGTACTACTCACCAGTCATATGGCCTAGTGGACAGTGAGGTGTAAGTCAGATATACTAGGACACCACTTGTGAGTTGGGAGTTGGTCTGTGTAGCAGGACAGCTGAATAGTAAAGGAGTTTGCTGGCATGGCATAGCCTCTACTTGTGGCCACACTGTCAAGTTGAGGATTTAGCTAAGACAGCATTACCTTGCAGTTGAGTTTCTACCTGGGCAGCTAGCATACAGTGTATAAAGTAAAAAAGTTGGCAACAATGTAAGTTTACATTGTTTTATAGTATAATTCATGTTTAGAACATATTACTGGATTTTTTTATTGTTAGCAGTGCATAAAGAACAGGGAGTTTTACGTTATACTATAATTTGAATTTAAGTTTACGTGTATTGTGTTAATATATAGTTAATAGTGTAAGTTTAAAAGTTTAATGAGAAGAATGTGTATATTAGATATCATTGAATATACTGGTGTAGTGAGAATAATCATTCAATAATGGTACGTCTGGAAAAAATAGTTAAGATGTGCTTATATTATAGGTTGGTGACCTGTATGATAAGAATGTGTCTGCAGTGTGAACTATAAGTTGACATACATGGTACGTGTACTGTTGAAATATTGTAGATGGTTATATATATATATAATACATTCAGTAATTACACGGTCTCAGATAAAAGTAGCTGCTTTGTACTGTATTATAGTGTTTGATTTAAATAAACACATGTTGTAATTGTATATTATTAAGAGTCAGAAGTTAAATATTATTTAGAATAAATTCATATTGTTTATTGTTCTTACAGGATGCAAATCTGGAAGCCTTATACTTATGATACCAGTATCTCAATAAACGTTTATGCAGTGACAGCTGTGTTTGTCTGGTTACACTATGATTTACGGAAAATTCACAATATGACGAGGTGCACCAATCTTTCTGGGCAAAAATATACAGAATGCATGCATTACTACTAGTACATGTATATTATGCTACATTTTACTCTATCTATGTTTCATTATTCACCCAGTAAGCAGTTAAGTTTAAAACTTGCACATTTTGAATTTGAAAATTCCATTGCTTTGCCAAAAGGACGCGCCAGACTTCAATACAGTAAGAATGCACAACAGGAGCCATAGGCTGTACCCTGCAAACACAGAACGTTTTATAAAGTAACCATAACGTTACCATAAACCTAATGGTAACGTTATAATAACGTTCTGTGTTTGATGGGTGTGTGGTAAAAGAGAGCTTTGCTGGGGCTCCGTATCTCGAAAGGTTCGCTATGTTGCGCACGTGAGCAAGTGTCTCGATTCCATGGCCCCGTATCTCGAAATAGAATCGGTTATGGAATCGAGACACTAACGCACGTGCGCAACATAGCGAACCTTTCGAGATACGGAGCCCTGGTGACAAGAACATATTCCAGTGCTGCTGCTTTTCTACTGGGCTTTAAAAGGTGATCGCATAACATAAATAAACCAACGATAACAGATAACTAAAGCGGGGACAATTACTTTCCATCTATAAAGATACATGTATTTGCGCATGCGTTGAGCCTGGTTCCAACAGAGTGCCTCGGTGAACTTTCGATTGAGTGGTATATTATATCCTTAACTTTCTATAAAGACTGTTCGACTCTTAGGATCTTTTATGAAAGCAAAGCGAGATCAATAGAATGAATCTAACAGAGCCAGATATATGCTGAAAAGACAAATTGCAGAGTTTGCTTTCATTTACGACTGCAGGTTTCAGTAAAACTTTTGAACCCGAAATTTACAGAGTGGGCCCTACAACTTTTTTCCTGAAATTTCAATTTGATTTGTTGAGCAAATCAATTAGTTTTGACATAAACGTATTGGTTTGACTATCATGTTCATTGTCATTGAGTTGGAGTTGCAACCATATACTGCCAGTAAACCCCTGGTGAATTCTTTGAAGATTAAATATTACGCGGAGTGAATAATAAAGTTACCTTTCCAAAGAAAATTCTATTAAATGGTAAGCCATTTTACGTTTTCTGAATGATAACATTTGATGTTCTCACTTCTTAGTTACGTATAGAATGTGATGGATTACTTAGATAATGAGATAAAATATCCCAAATATGTGTGTTGTCTGGCATTATGCTGTATAATACTTCTAATCCCAATCATCAGGGACTTAAATGATCACGTCTCATAGCACTATAATTGGATTGATGCACTTGGTATATTAATCAAATGAAAAAAATATTTAATCTAGAGAGGCACGATGGTATGGGTTGCCTCAATTGGTGTAACAGTGCAGGAGACCAGCAGAGTTGTTTTGATGATGATGATTGCCACAGTGACGTAATGGCAGTCTGGATCGGAATTCCTCGACGTACTCATGTAGCCTATATACTTGTAGTCCCAAGATGTCCTTGTGATGGTAGACACTTTTGATGAATGGTGCATGTGCCTAAGTGCTTTACATATGCTTTACATATCCATACATGTATTTATGTACGCAAAAAATTCCACATTTACTATAAAGACAGCATGGTATGCCTAAAGAAATAACCCATCTATCGCCTAGCCTATGGGAACCCTTAGACTAGATCACAGATCAGACCGCATGAGTGTTTACAAACTACTTTCTCAATGTTATCAGCAGATGCCATACAGACACAAGAAAGCCTGTATCTAAACGTGCTACTAACTACGGTATGATTAAAAAATTCTCTAATATCCACATTGTTGAAGAAACAATAAAAAAATTTAACGTCGCTTCCAGATATGTCAAATGACTGTGTCCTCAAATCTGATCATTCTATAAACTTCCCTTACCTATACAGCACTTAATTGATTGGATGGTGTTTTGAAAGCAAACAAAGGATGCCAGCGAACTTTAATCTCGTTATTATCATCTTAGAAAACCGTAGTTATAGATCGAGGACACATACAAAGGTTATCGCGCAGAATCCCGTAAAGTCTAGTAAGCATTCACTATCTCGGATTCACCATCTTTTATAACGCGTGAAAAGTTGTTTCAATATTAAGGTCTTTTTAGTTCAGCATCTTGTTTATTACTGTAACGCTTTGTATAAAAAGGTCAAAAAAGACCAAAGAGATTTCCCTTCTTTATCGGCCTTAGCAATGAACCTTTGACCACCCTTATAAGACTTTAAGAATGTTTTGTATTGATGTTTCTCTCGGACATATAAGGTACAAGTTTGTAAATAATGATATTTAGAATGCACAAATATCCAGTTTGACAAGCATTTGTTTTTTTTTTAATAACGCTAAAGACCTTGTTAGTTAACGGTCTACGGTAAATTCTTTAACAGGTTTGAAATAACAGCACAAAGATAGCAAAGGAAGTTGGTTGCTGAAAGGGAGCTGAGAGGAGGTTTTTTTTGCCTTGGTTGCAGAATTGATGCACAGTGATCGGCCACTGTTCTCCACGTAATTATTAGATGGAATTTTGACTCTACACCCTTGGTTAAAAAAGTTGTCCCACCTTCAATCCTATGTGCTTTTGCTTACAAATGATCGTATGGGAGCTGTAAACCGTTTTAAATAGTGTTTTTGTTCCATACACCATATTTAACATGACTTAGGGTTAAAAAAGCCCAAATACCGGTAAAGATGTCCATAACTATACCATTTATTCAAATTAAGAACAAACGCCCCCCTTAAAGATGATTTTCCACAGTGATTTCGATAGCAACACATAGGACTAATGGTGGGGCAACCTTTTTGACCCAAAGTCTATCTACAATGCTACTCCCCTCATGGTACCTTCCTTGGTTGACCATTTCCACCCATTGAACGCTGGTTATTTTGACTGCGGTGTCTCCAAGCCAGCATTTCGACTACTTTGTAAATGCTTCTGCTTCTCTTCTGCTTTCCGTGAACTACTTTGTTGCATCACCTTACTTTTATTTTACATGATGATCTGTTTATCAAATTGCACAAACAGTCGGATTTGGAGTCAAACAAATTGCTTTGAGAGCAAAGGCACTTTTCGCCAGTGGCAAAGAAACGTAGGGTCACAGCTAGCTTTAAGACATCCTCTAAACTTGCCTATTCTCCAATAGATCTTTAATTCGCAAATCCTGGACCAATTAACCCTTTAGTAGAATTAATCTAACATCGCTGGCTCCATGCATAGGTTATTATAGAACGATCCTTCTTTTTCTAGTCGCGGTTCTTGCATAAGTCGGCTGTTGTAACCTTCTGTATTGTGTCAGCCAGGGGCGGACCCACCAGGTTTACGGCCTCCTGCCTACAGCTGCATAAAAAAAGGCACAAAGGTCGTAGCCCTGTGTGAAGGGCGTCTAACTAGCTTCAGTCTTAAAATCATGAACAATTAGATGAGGTAATGTTTTCACCTCAGTTTGTCTGTTCGTCTTTTTGCTCGTCACCACTCTAGCTCGAAAATGGGTGGACTTTGATTATTTTTTTCAGGATACGTCAGAAATAGACAAACAAAAAGTAATTGATTTTGGTGATAACACATTAATTAATTAAGCATTGGTTAATTATAAGTTAATTATTTTCTTGGCGGAAGTCTGCGCTCTCTGAGTGCTTTTCTAGTTTATCATCGCGACAAGACATGCGCACTTGCTCACAGTTTTCGTCTGGTGAGTGATTTTTTGCAGAAACACGGTTTTCTGAAGATGGGGCAACCGATTTTGAGTCCTGGTATTAATCCTACTGAGCACCTGTTTCATGAATTGGAGTAAGCATTGCAGAGGAGAATCAACCCCTTTATCGTCTGGACCAACTCCATTGTCGTGAAAATGATTAAAATGTAGTCATTTAAACCACCCAGTCATAGCTCAGCGTTCATGGCCTCTAAAGAATATAATTATATACCGGAATCCGCCCACGGAACGTCAATCAATTGTCGTCGGCGTGCTCGTCGCATGTGCAAAATTTGTCTTCTGAGTGGCTGCTGAGGCCGATCATTTCTTAGCAGTTCTGCAGCAAGGGACAAACTACTATATGCCTTTCTCGCCAGAGCAACTGAAATACCCAAGAGCAGAAATGCACGCTGTGCACCGCAACATGGATAAGAATTCAAGCAATATTTGGTAATGGTAGGTGGTCTTGGTGTTGCCTGTGCCGTAAAATTGGTGTGGTGTTTCGATTGTAATTAAAAGTTTATTTTTGTAGTGATCGCGAAATGGTATACGTATGTAGACCTTGGCGATAATTAATTAGAGACTGTGTGCACTTTGGACCAGCACAATAAAATGTTTGCATTTATCCACGTACATATTTTATTTAGTGGTTAATTGATTCAGCTAGTGCACGTAGGCCCTTAAAATTCGTGTACCGCTCTGTGCTCAATGAAATAGATTTATCAGTCTTGAACCGCGATACAATTGATCTGTTCACATGAAAGAAGCTCATTAGTGACCATCTGATTTGTTCTTTGTTATCGTTAAGGTGAATAAAATAAAGATACTTGAGTGCTTTTCACATCAAGCGAGAGATTGACATCTTTATAGCCTGACTACGACGAAAGAGAGACCTTAACGGAGACCTCGCGCTCGGCAAGGTCAATAATTAACTTCCGCCTGAACAGCTACAAGCGAAATTGTCAAATCGAGTACCCCCCCACCCTCCTCCCTGCAACTGAACTACTCTCATATTGAACCGGTACAGCCTGTCAAACTATACCGCACGATGTCAAGATGTGAAAAAAGACTGTGGTGAAAAACTCGATTTCAGAAGGCTTTAATTTGGTCGATTGACCTGCACATAAACACAATACGAAGATTTATTAGGCCTATATCGTGGAACTATTTTGCGCCGTTCAAGCTGTTCATGCTATAAGCAAAAGAAAATAGATAAATAATGCAACCCAAATGAGATCTTGTCGCCATTTTCTTTTAAAATATTAAGCGAGTCTAGATTGCGGTTACGTAGTGAATGGTTTTACGCTAGATGCGACATCAAAAAGATTTAAGATATGTTACTTAACAGTCAAAAAAAGTAAGAGATAGTTGGCAAAGATTGCCCTAAATAAATACAAAATTCTTTTATCATAGTTTATTTATTAATACATAGATACATTGTACTTGTGGTAAAGACAGATTAATTAATCAACAAGTATTGGATTCAGGACGGCTAATGATGGAACCAATATCAAGGGCTGTAGTTTCAGTTAAATGTTGGCTTGTCTGAATGCTTGAAAGTCTATTGCTCATGGGTAATGCAACAGAAAAGAAAATCACAATGAGTGTCGACAAGCTGGTCATTCATTCCCTTATGCACGAAGATGAAAGGACGTTCGAAGTCCCATATAATCATTACAGGTCAGGGTTAGTCAGGGAATTGGGGTTAGTATGTACCTGTACAAAGTAATGGGAAGCGGACTACGGTTCCTAGCGAACTACCATTCCTGTCACGCCTGAATAACTATTATATTGCCACTCAGTGAAGAATACCCGTTTCCTGTCGCAGGTTAAAAGAATAGAAAGTGTACATGTACACCAACATGCAATCTAGTCTGTTAAATATATTTATGATTAACACTGGGTAATTACTTATTATTACATTTACCAGTTGCGCCGTCAATACGTCAAACATGGTGTATGTTAGAACGGCTGTTCAAAGTTCAAAATGCCATTCATAGGAAAGAAAGGGGGTTTTAAAACTGTTTAAAGCATGTATTGAAATCAGTGACAAATAAATTGTTTGTTTTTAAAATGCTCTCCCAACCTTTCTATTGTACAATTGAACTCTTCTTGTAGTCTTAAACTGTGTCCTTTTGTCCCGAGAGAACGGCGCGGTTTATTTGAATATATATATGAAATCAAATATCAGGTATATAAAGGTATAAAGGTAACTGTTCCTTTTTTAATCTCTCTCTCTCTCTCTCTCTCTCTCTCTCTCTCTCTCTATGGGTGTGTATGTATGTGTGTTTTTTTAACTTTTGCACTATTTTGTACTATAATAGAATTTTTATAAATTATATGATATATGAATGCGTTCTAAATTCAGAAATAATTATTCCCTGGCAACCCATCTTGATTTATAACGCAAGCTTAATCTGTCGAGCGATCAATTATTTCAAGAATGATTTGAAGACCTAGTCCTTTGTAATGGGAATTGGTCTTTAGAGTACTAATGGCTATGCCATATCGGGTTTCCTGGATTTTTATCTGATAATGCAAAATTAGTCGAAGGAAATTGATCAAAGTTTGTGAATTTTGTATATACAAGGTGCAAGGGAGATAACAGTGCCAAGCAGGCTATTACAGTCAAGGCATGTGCAATACTGTTTTTCAGTCATTATCATCCATCAACAGAAATCAAACCTAATGTAAAGGCATTTAGAATGCCATATCATTAAGCTAGTTGACATTGAAGTGTTCCAAAGCACCGTGGGTTTCAAGAACAATATTAATGGCATTTGTTTGGCCCTTAAAAGGCTTTTTGCCTTCCGTAAATTATGGAACATATACAGAGATTAAATCATAGCACCATTATTGGCATTTGGGAGCTGGCAACAACAGCAGTTTAGAGATAAGTATACACCATTCAGATCGACAAAATAAGATACTTTAGGGATTTGCAGCCGTTATGCAATCTAACTCGACTTATCACAATGACAATATAATATCTCTCTATATCCCTAAGATGGAATGTTTTTCATCACTTAAACCTCTACCTCTGGGGGGCGGGAAACCTATATTCCATGACAGTTAGTCCAAATCAACTTCTTGACACTTCTTATTTAGGAAAATCGAAATTACCCAGTAATGCCAGGCAGCCAATCTTTCATCGTCATCTTCAACCATGCACTGTGTTAGTCTTTAATTTGTATGTCATAAATGGTCCCCATGCCCTGTCTTGTTATGTTTTCACTAAAATCAATCACGCGTTTTTTTTTTTCTTAGCTGCATCTGTTGCACGCTGAACATGTTGCACACTGTACGAGTATCGGTATGCCTTGGAGCTTAACCGGCTTAATCAGGAAGCGGACGCCTTTCCTTTATAGAATACTGATGCTTCTGACCGAATAACACTAATGTAAGAAGACGGAAGCATGGTTGAGAATTAGAAGTTTTATGGTATTGATAGCTTTAACCAACCCATAACTTATCCACTTAAATGTATCCACAATAAGGCAAAAACCGAGTCTCGGGTCCCTTGCTTTAATAAAATTAAGGGTGGAAGTTTCTTCCGAGTTTTCATTTTATCGGTGCTTATATCGCGATGCTAAGAGATCTTCAGATTATCGAGAAGCTAAAGCGGCATAGTGAAAGATTGGGCTATGAACAGTTGTAACATTGGTACTACAAGTAGGTTTTGCCAACAAAATGAGGTCTTGTTAGAAATTAATTTAACACAAGTCAATGACTTATCGCATATAATAAGATCATTTTTCGTTCGGAGTTTAAATTCGAACTACATATTTTTTAATGATCGCCACAGATGACTCAATAGACATATATGGGCACATGCTCTCTCGGGCACATGGGTGTAATTTTAAACATAAACATTACACTGAAATAATCGTAATGGCACGTAAATTGATGTCCCATAATTCAAACAATATAAAAATTTCCGTTTTCTTGTATTATTTATTGAGACCCCATTACCATTGTCTGTCAGACGGGATGATGTAGAATACAACGAGTGTCGATAATTGTTTATTGGCCATTGATAATTCAGGATTCGACGCTTATTTTCTTTTATCGGACTGCGGCGAGACACATGTCAATCTATGATATTAATCACTGTTGATAAAATGAAAAATAACTAAACGTTTTTATGAAAAATCTACTACATGAAGTAAGAATTTTAAGTGATCACTAAGGAGCCGTATAAAAATGTAAGTTGTTGGGGTATTTTAATGGTCACGTTAGGTTTGTCAATGTTTTATTACCCACATCCACAATTTACACGATAATCGGTTGCCTAGTTGTTATTCAATAGTAAAATTAAATCTATGGGCACCCTTGTATCTATGGACAGCCTAGTACATACTGTAGATCTATGCGGTACCTCTTTGGTAGTGGCGTATAAGTTCTATTAAATACTGACCTTTTGTCGTTAAATCACGTTCTCAGATGAACTGACAAATAACAATGTAAATCACAAACACATGTGCCATAAAGGACATATACCTGTTAGCCACAATCACGCTAAAAGAGCCTTTATAAAATAATGGCTGTGGCTATTATCATATATCATATAATGTTCATGGGTGCTCAGGTAAAGGAGTTTGAGAAACCGACTTTTCCATTTTTACCCCAAAATTGCAATTATGACGTCACCCGTGAGATGAAATGTGTGTAAATGTGAAGTAAAATAGTCACTGAACACTGAAGACATATGTTTTTGAGTTTTTGACAAACGCTTTAAGCATCCTTAAGATCCTCTGAAAAATCTGTCGCACCCGATTGTTGTTCATATCTTTGTCAATAAGCATACCAGTTTTGGTGCTTAGCCCCTGAACCGAATTCTATCTACACCCGACAAGTATTATAAGCTTCCAGGTACTTCAACTGGAAAAATGACACATAAAGACAAAGCCAGCTCTCTGCCTATTAATGATATTTTGATCAGCAGTCTATAAGTATAAACCAGTAATGAGAAATCCAATAACACCGCCAAAATGAGGAGAAATGTTAGTTTTTTTCTGCACTGTAAAGCACACAACATTGTACCCTATATTTCAGGGTATATGTTCTTAAATAAATGCTAGAAAAAAACCCAAGGGCCACTGCATCAGGTGAATTTTTATGCACATGGTTTGATTTGAATCACGATTTGACCACATTCACGTTTTCCCATATGTCGGTTGAAGTGTCCCCAAAGCGTAACATGCTTCTGCAATTTGCTTATTAAAGATAAATCATTTCTAAAGTTCATCTTGGAACCAAGACTCTGATCGTGAATTGTGAAGTTATTTGCTTCACCATTCAACGATATACTATACTCGTTGAGTTATAATACCACAAGAAAGTGAGTTTGCAGCAAAGTTGTAACGACAAAAATAACTGGATAATATAGGTATAGAATAGGTTTTCATATTACAGCAGTTTATCCCCCCTCTTGTACCGTTACATAGTCAGAGTCACCTCGGTAAGACAGTAGACAAAGTCATCTCTGGATTATCGTCTTTCTATAGACTTGTTTACATTTATCGCCATATTTAAAAACTGGCCAATCGTTTTTCAGACGTAACCACTTTTTTCTTGAATTTGGATGTTGTGTTATCATCCAAATGATAATCCCGCTTGGTATTCTCTCAGAACTATGTTTTTAAGCATGTATAGCATGTTATGACATGTTTGATGCACGAAGCTAGGAAAATTTTGCCATTTCAAAATCTGAACATAACCATGCTTTATCAACACTCCATTATCATTTAATTGGGCACACAGCTGGACTTTACCTATCCTTTTGTTTCCCTTTTAGCGTTATAAAATTGAAAGCCAATTGTCAAGGACACTTTTTAGTATGTGATCTATGCAAAACCTCTATTTGTTTTGATGAGTAAGGAAAACAAAGACAAAGACAATGACCATTTATAATTGATAGCAAATTGGAAAAAGGGGCTTTTAGATTCGATCTCAACCTGAGGGAGAGGCATAATGACTGTATATGATAAGAGGACGCCTAATCACACCGCTTCGGCGTGGAATGAGTGTCAAGAAGCGAACACGAACTCACTACAACCCTGGAATTGGCGAATACATCACGTTTTGACATCAGAATTAAAAAGAAAGATATGTGTGGTCTATTATTGAACCCGGTCGTACCAGGGCAATAGTTATGGGACAGGTAAATGACTTAGGTTATGATATTCTCATGATAACAGAGTAGGACAGAGAAGTGGGAATAGTAGATAAAGCTGTAAGTAACTTGCCATATAATGATTATAATTATTTTGGCGGCTCGATTAATTGGCCTTTTCTGGTATTGTCATTGTAAGACGTACGCACAATTTTAGGATCGTAAATGATTGCATGTTACTCTATATTTTCCCAGGCGACATTTAAGTTAATGCAAACTCACTGAAATGAATCGATCATACTTACCACCTCTTTTTATGGTGTCCAATCACGCCTTAAGGAGCATATTGCAGAGACTTTGAACGATAGTCTTGATTTGGTTTAAGCGCTAGTTCCAGGAATTTTAGTTTTAGTTCTAATGATAAGAGGTATAAAATGGGATGGGCTGAATTTGTTCAATAGATCTCAGTGTTAGGCCTTCGTTTGAAACTGGGCACATGATACACATTGATCATGATTATAACTGTCCCGACAGGAAAGATTGCATTCATCCCTCCAGAATAAAATTCTCTGCTCTAAGGAAGATCTTTTATTTTTCAATTTGACCTTTAACCTTTTTGATTTGTTTGCTCAAGTGTACGAAAGCTGTCAAAAAAAAAAAATAAAAATAAAATAATAATAATAATAATCACGTTACTGTCTTATCTCGAGACTATTATCCATCTCCTCCGTATTATAAACATTAACCCCAGTGCTAGTAAAATTCTTAAGTTGGATCTAAATGTTTACATGGTACTTTCTTGATCCTGTATATGTTTCAGCCGGTCTGTTTTAAAACAATACCTTGAAAACATCTTCATGATAAGATCTTCTAGGCTGCATGTCAATATGGTAAATGAAAGACACTAGACCCACCTTACTTCATTTACCATGTGGCCAATGTGTAGCGAAGAACCAAGATATTTTCAGGGAATGCATATCTGAAAACATTATTTCATTAAAATCACCAAAGGGACATTCTTAAAAAGCGTGACCGTAAGATTTAATTGACGTTTTCTTCACTTTTAATTAGGTTCGGTTAAAAGTGCCTGTCGGTCAGGTTAAGAGACACAGTCCATCATTTAAGGTTAAATATTGCAAATAGCATGATATAGTATACCCCGCTTAATACCACATAAACAGTTGCATGTCCCAAGAATAATGTTTTGAACAACATTGGCGTCCATGCCATTATCATCGCCCTTGACATTTGTTTTTGTAGTGTTTACGTTTGGATACCGTGGTATATATCCCAAGGTGAAATCTGGTGACACGTTTATTCATTTGTGTTATTTTTATTATTGCCTAAAGGAGAAGAGAGAAAAGAAGTAAACGATTAGCCCAAAAGTAGTCAGAGGAACTGAATGCAATGATAAAAGAAGTGGATCAGGAGAGACAGGCGTAAGCTAAACCAGTGACCACAGCAAAAAATAGTAATTTTTTTTGAGGTGTGGATCTGGAGCCAGGCGTCCCCGCTTTTGACACTGACGTATCATTAAGGTTTGTTTTTGAGTATACATGTACATGTATAGTTGAGTATATCTCACTCAGAGGCGGCGCTTTTCTCACTTAACATGTAAATTTGTTTACAAAATTACCCATATGCTTAGTGACTTGAGTAGCAGACCTACTATCCCATCAAAGGTGTTTTACACATTTCCACAACATGAAGTTTAAATCTATAACTGATAAAAGCAGTTTTGCAATTATGTAATAGATATGTTCAATTCTAGTTCATATGATTTTCTTTTGTCGTCAAAACGTGCCAGTTCTTCTGCAACTTTGGTTCTTACAAATTCATTTCAAGGCACAGCTGCTGCTGCTGAACTGGAGCATGGAGGTCTACCACATGTAACAACACCTGATATAATAGTTGAATTATTCACAGGTCAATCTGAGAGAGATTCATACATATGAGATTTTAAATGCTTGAGGCTAAAATCTGTGGCACCTGATTTCCAGGAAATCATAGATATAAAGAGTAGTCACGTCACAGGTGAGTTTGAAACATTTCTCATGTCCCTATTTCACACAGACCAGAAAGCCCACGAATTGCCATGAATTGACAAATTTCAGGATTCGTGGTTGAATCGTAGTCAGTTCGTGAAGTTCTTAACAGATTCGTATGTATTCGTAGTCAGTTCTTGCAATCCTTGATCAATCGGGAATGCGTGGCAAAAATTATGAGCTGTTCAAAATTTTGGCCACGAACTCCCGATTCCAAAAAATCGTAGTTAATTCGTAACAAATTCGTATTTCATTTTTAGGCATCGTACATGTAACTGAATCGTAATCGATTCGTAGGCATTCGTATGTATTCTTAACTCACGAATCGGCGACGAATCAGTCACGAATCCCACGAATATTCGCCGAAACGGAAATACCACGAAATGTCAAGAAAAGTCCATAAAATACTTTTATTCGTACCCAATTAGTGCATGCATTCGGCGTATGCTTAACTGATTCCTTATTGATTCGTAACGTTCGTGCAGTATTCGTAATAGATTCTTGTAAATCGTTGTGAATTCTTGACAATATTCGTGCTATACCAGCCGAATCCCACGAATATTCGTAACACTATCGCACCTGTATCGTAACTGAATCGTAGAACGTACCGAATTAGGCCAGAAAATTTGCAAAATCTCACGAATCCTGAAATTTGTCAATTCCTGGCGATTCGTGGGATTCGTGGTCTGTGTGAAATAGGGGCATTAAGTAGATGGCTTCCTGATCAAAATCATTTAGAACTGAGTTGTATTATTGCAATTGATACACCAGGTAATAGGTGGTAGGCCCGTGCAACTTTTGCTTATTTTTTGTTTTCTTTGACGGGGATCAAAATGAAACATTACAGTTTCTGTAGTAACAGTTGTTTTGAATTTTTTAGCAAATTTGATTTAGAACGGAGATTATATAAAAGTTACCTTGTGTGACTCATGAATGAAGTATCAACCCATTTATGATCTGGAAAATGCAGTTAAAGGTTTTCCCGATTATTCTGTTTGATTAATATCCAAATGAAAGCGTAACAATGATTCCCGTCACTTTATCTTATAATTGACGACTTTAATCGACATCAAGTTGGCCCATCGTGTATCCCATAATATAACCCTCGTCTTTTTCATAGCAAGAATTGTGGAACTGTATGCGGATAAAAAATTATGTCGATATTTAATGGTCGGACATTTTAAAACGTGTGCCTGATTTGTACATGTATCTAAACCCAACAGAACAAGAAAACAAAACAGAGCAGAATAGAACAAACAAGAACAGCACAGAGCTGCTTATGTTGTGTAACGCATTAAAGCATGGATGTGCCAACATAATTTATTGCCTACACTGTTATCACTAGTCTTAATTGAAGGTTACTTTGAAACGCTTCGGCGTTATACCTACGAAGAATTGTTACCATCTGCATGCATGATGAAATCCTGGCTTAAAATCGATTGCATTTTTGTTTAATTGTGACTTATCATGAAAAGAAAAGAGTATTTAAAATGTCAAGGGAAGAGAACCTGGAAATGCCTAAACTGTACTGAATTAAACATTAATCGTTATTGAAGGGGAAATAAGCATTACAAAGTTAACGAAGAAGTTGAATGATAATTCAACATTGATTGTTCCAGAAGCTTTTTCTTTTTCATAAATGTCATGTATGACTCGATTAATAGGGTTTACATAGATTGAACGCATCATTTCCACAACTCTTTTTACCTCAGATGAAAATATTTAAGATCGGATGTACTTGAACATATCATATGGAGTCTACTGCATATATCGTCATTGGTATGTAGCCTTTATAGCATTCCTTTTGACTTTGAAAACAAGATTAATTTAAGTTCACTCCATAGCTTGTCTTTCTCTGTTGTCTTAACGTCAATCATATTCTATATCCACTGGAGAAGCAATAATGCACTGTCTCACAAGGATTATTTAATCAACGTATTACGAATATAATCGATTGTTTCTAAGGACAGTTTTTTCCACCAGGACAGGCTGTATCAACGTTTGTCTCGCAGGTGTCACGAAGACGGATGGCATTGGATCTGATGTGCCGACGTGCGATGTGCGTCATATAGTGTGTTAGATGTGATGCTCGTCTTCCGGGCAATGCGCTGATGCTGATGGGAGGTGCTATAATCATATTAAAAATGCTACAGCGAAGGGGCCATCGATGAAATTTTATCTACGTTCAGACATAATAAGAAGAAGGGTCGATGCAGAAGCTATAAACTAACATTTATGGTTTCAATGTTGGTATTATGTATATGAAAGTAAATCTCTTCTTTGAGTACTAAATGCCTCGCACTATATAGATTTATTGGCTAATACCATTTAAAAATGATACATCACAAGAATGATCTTGTGAACCATTTCCATGGATTTCGAGGTTTTGACTTTATTTGCTGCTCCTACCTGTATATTTGTACAGCGGCAATGCAGTGCAGGGGGAACTTATTGGGGTTCCACTTTGCGTTGTAATGTTGATGAAGCACTTTCTTTGTCGAGATGCAAAATGGGAATGAGGATATGTCCGTCAAAGTTCGTTACAGTTCTATTCCTTAGTGCGATTTATTGTCACTAATGCTTACGGAAGTAAAATATCCGAGGGACGTCACTATCTGTCGAGTGCGTAATATTGGGGACCAGTTGTTAGGCTTTAGTGGGAATCCACGTAACATTCAAACGTAGACATCTCAGTCAGAGGAACAAATAGGCTCCTGCCTCGCTACGCATGGTGCGTAAACTTATCCCAATCGTGTTGATTTGAGTACTTGGGCGCCTTATAGCTTACGTTAGGAATGCATTTGTCAGATGTTTCAGTTAGACAGCGCATTTAGAGATACATGTAGGCACGGAGCAGTCCGCCCTGCCTTCAGGTGAGTGAACACTTGTTAGGAACATAAGAGGTACTAAGCCTCCAAATCTGGTTCTTCTTATGGAAAACCACGCGTCTCATTAGAGTGTCTTTCAGTTTTGATATGCACATTATAGTCCTGAAGCATATCGATACGTTATTCTTTTGCGTGGATTCTGGATTTTTGTGTGAATAGATTTCATGTTACTTTAAAGCACATGCAGCAAACTGAACAACTTCATCTAACTACAGTTTTAAAAATTTAAAACATGTTAAAATATGTATGATCGGGTTAAAAGATGGTTGGATTCTATTTAGCCGCTATGTGAATATTTGATCTATAATAGTATGGGATAAAATTGTATAGATAATAATGAATTTCTAAATAACCTGCAGATCTGGACTTTCTCGTAGCTCATTTCCTTTTTTTTTGTACCAGTGTTTGGTTGGCTGAACTATAATAATGATTAAGTAAGGGGGACCTGTTAGGGTATAGGGACAAAAAGCCTCCTTACTGCAAATGCCGCCAGGACGTGGAAATATTTATAATTGTATGGCTAAATTTAATCTTTATTCATTCCGATCGAAGTGCGTGTTTTTCACATTCAAAGAATGGCAAGGACGGGAAGTGCCCAAACTTTCACATCAGAATGCACGTATACCAATAGCAAAAAGCATACATCTGAGAGCAACCTACTGACGTTTGGTCTCTTTGGTATCTTGGCACTAATTGTGCAATAAATATACTAGGTGTTGAGCTCTGGCACAGCATACTGAACGCCGAAGTTCTCACTCTTGCAAACACTCGGTATTTGCGGTTCTTGGGTCAGTTTAGACCATAAAGAATAAATCAAGCTACGTACGCTGATCGTAACGTAACTCCCTCGAAAGGTGCCCGAAGGTGACCTTTGGTTGTACTTTCCCCTTGACTGGATCTTTAAAATAACTGTACTTTGTCCTTTAAATATTATCAGGAAATACAATTGAAAGAAATTTATCAAAGACGTGTTGTATTTTTGCTCTTTTACATTTCCCAATAGGTATTTTATGCACGTATTCAGCTTTTATACTGATAAGCATTTACCAGAGATCAATGAAGGCATCAGATTGGCTGTACTTTCACATGATATCATTTATTATCTTCATCTTTCTTTGTGTGCCATTTGGCGTGATATTATGCCCAAGCCAGGTCGTTTGCGATGAGATATATCATAACAGATCCGAGATAAAGGTATGCATATAGATTGGACAATTTCATGGATGATTTCAGCTGTTTCTATGATAAAGCACTGCAGACAACACTGGCATAATGTTCTAAAGTATAGCAATGCTTTCTTTGATTGATGATTTCATCATCCAGTGTGAAGCAAATCAAAAAGATGACAATAAAAAAAAGAAAAGAAAAATTGAAATAAATAAATAAATAAATAAGTGAGGAAAACAAATGAAATTTCGATTTCACAGAGCAAGCATACTACAGTAGTCAAATCTAACAATAAAATTAATTGCCAGTGGATTATCTTTCGACTTTGGAAAGATGAAAGGCACGTAGTCATTACTAAAACTATTTCAGGAGAAATGCCCAATAAATGCAAACACGCTAACATGCATGTACTTACGAAAACACACACAAACACTCGCATCTATCGATAGAACATGTAATTGTAAGAGTGCTAAGATAAAATGCGTTATAACTTGGCGTATACAAAAGTTTTAGGGTCTTGTTCTTTCGTTTCAGTTTTGCCTGTCATGTCTGAGACGCCTCCTCGAGCATCTAGGGGTTATTTTAATAGTTAAAACTATCGTGTGCTGACTGAGCTGATTCCACTGATTGCACTTTAATAGCGTAAACCCCTGCAGAGTTGGACCGACCCAGCTAGTAAGCTGAATATGCTCTGTAATTTTTCAAGCATACGCGCCAAACAGTTAAGTCCCTTTAATGAGTCAGGTAACCCATGTATTATGTCCGAAACTGATAAGTGTCAGGTTGCGTGATCGAAACCGGTTTTTAACCACTTTGAAAAAACTTCTATAAGGCTACTAAGAGTTATAACTGAGACCATTTTCCAATTGTCCCAAATGTCAATTTTCTTTTCACATTTAGTGTGTTTAAGGATAGCGATTAACTGATTGTTAAAAAAAATAATAAAAAACACGCGTGGATATGTTTCTCAAAATTTTTATAATCCGTATACATTAATACTTATTTTTCTGTAATGTGGAGTTGCATGTATATGAATGGTTGTGTGAAAATTTCAATAGCAGGGTTAAGATTAAATAGATAGGTTTCATAAAAATACATACACACTCTCAAAATAAGATTTATTTGCAAAATGTTCTTTATCTATTCAGATAGTGTGAGGCCATATGAGTCATTGCCAGTAAGAGAAAAACAAACTGCCATACAGTTCGATATTCAGGCTGATAGTAAATTATATCTGAGGATATGAGACAAGGATGAAAAATACTCCATGATTGTAGCCACATCAGATTGTGCCAGTATTAAAACACCGTTAATTTTGCCAGGCGACAGCAATAACTAATCTGGAGTTTTATCAAAGGACTCCAAATTAAAGTCTATGCTATTAAATTGCAGCACGTTATGTGACAAGAAATGCACTTTATAACACTGAAATTGATACTTGTTTTTGTTCATTTGAAAAGACGATCCAGGTATTGTCATACCAGCAGCAGATTTAAACCGATTAAAGAAATGAGAACGAGATAAAACATGCATAAACATAACTCTAATGCATGACATTTTAGTGTACCTGGAGTCTACGTATTGATCAACTAATTGAATTTTTTGATTCAAATACACAGATTAATTGGTTAATGCATTGGAAATGATAAAATGACTTAAATGTGTGTCTTTTCTCTACTTATGCCTCATTGGTATGCAAAGAAGGATGGAATACACAGACAGAGAGGAGATTTGAAAAACCTTTTTGTCTGATGTTTGCGAACAATCAAACTTAACTTGATTTTTAATATGTGTGCCGCAAGAATGCCAATACATCGTAAAAAGCCAAGGAACGTTTTAGCTTGGGATTGAGCGTAATGCATTTTACCGCACACACGATGATCATTTAAATTCGACGCTCTGAGTACATTTATTATTATTATTGAAATAAACGATGATCAAACCATGATGCAAAGAACGTATATTAAAAATAGCACGTTTTCGAGACCACAAGAATTGTAGTGCACCAATACGATTAAGTGATCTTTAAAGCACCGTCTTCCTACCAAAAATACATCTCGTCAAGATATTTGTTTATTCTCAAGGGGAACAGAAAACCGAGTTGCTTTCCTGGAAATTGTTGGCTCATCTAATTCGGAAGGCCCATAGGTCTGGATGGGTACCCCTGTGCTCAAATTGCTGCCGCATTTTATGTTATTCCTCCATGCCACCTGGGGTGTGCTGTCAAGAAAGTTGATGGTTATCAAGGTCTAATTGAAATACCGTATTAAGAGGTAGGGCAAAGTTGGTACAATTTAAAAGCAGCTGTTACTTGTAATAAGAGGAGTGTTAGTAACTTACAATTAGTCAATTAGTGCTCGAAAATAGATTGCTTCTAGTCCACAACGCAAGTATCAAAGGTTTAATCCGCTTTCCGATATGGTTGCTTTTTGTAATATGTAAGTGATAAGTTTTGTAGATGAATCTGTTTATTATCTTGCAAAGCGTTCCAGCGACAGAGACACATACGTTTGACCTTCAACAAGTTTAAGCACTAAGAATGGATTTTGCAGGCTTCACCTAGGAAAAGAAAAATATCCATAAAAAATATACAGCTACCATACATTGTCAAATATTGCACATTTTAGTCCTCTTATTGGTTTCTGCAACTTGCCATCAATGGGATTCATTTTGATTGTCAATTAATAGAAATCACATCTTTACATTGCACCACACTATTGATAGTACAGAATCACTCTTAGAATATTCACTAATCTTGTCTGCTATCTGTAAAATTTAGCTTCGTGAATGAAAATGGATCATATTATTTATACACACATTCCCTCCGGAAGAAAACAAAAGGGAACAAAAGGAAGTCTACTGAAATTGACCTTCTTTCTTTAAATCATAACTAAAATCATTTACACTGTATTGCTACAAAGAGACGGTCAATAATGTTCTCCCTTATTCAATTGTTCTTATTTTGTTGCTTTTCATTGACCTTCAACAACTGGTCAAATCTTATGAAAAAATGAACTACGTGTTATATTTCATAATACTAGTATTTGGAAAGCCATTCCAACTGTCATGTTTCTTACCTAAATTAATAATGACTGAATCAAAACTTGATTAAGTAAGCCTTTTTAGAATTTACTGAATGCATCACAATATGCATATGGCTGAATAATAGTTTTGCAATTTAAAAGACATAGTAACCCGTGTGATGAATAAAAGAGCTTCGTTGCTTCATTTAATGACCATGCTTAATGAATTGTGACAACTCCGAATGAGCAAGCATATGGACTTATTATTTGGACTTATCTACGTCTCCACACGCGGTAGAACAATATGATGAAATGCCTTTAAACCCAAAAAGAACAAGTGCATTGCAGGTAATTTAAAATCGTTGCATTTAACCGAACATTGTAAGAACCATGTCCCAGTATTTGATGCATATGCTCCTAGACCACATCAAGTACAGGTGGTCTCGTTTTACGTTTCACGTGGTAAATGTTTATGAAGCACAGACTGGCGAAAATTAAAAGAGATAATGCAGTGTAAGAGAAGGTTGGGTATCAAATGTATAAAGTAATTTGTGGACTGCTCGGAGTTGGAATGGGCTCTTCGAAAATAAAGAATCGTGTTTTCCGACACTTAAGCGCGGAGGCAACTTGTCCAACATTCAACAAGCATTAACTATCACCTGTTGTTTAGCTCGCGGTGTTGAAATAATCCCAGCGGAATTTCATTGATATCGCACTATTTTCATTTGGTCAAACTCAGTGTAAAGTCACTACTCATGTATTCATTGTATTCAGGTGAGTTATTAAGCATAATGTTCTTCCACCTTCACCTATTGCATAGATATCGGTATATTCTGTTTGAAGTATCACCCATAAAGTAAATATTGGTTTTACATTAGCTATATTGCTGTGCAGCTCTTCATAAGTAATATTAAGGCATGATGCGTGAATGCATTACAGTTCTCCCACTTCAGGCTGCTTATGCAAGAAATGTGCTTTACATTTATTTCAAAATCACTCTATCATAGTTAGTGACGTTAAGTGTACTCACGACTCTCTGAAGAAATAAATTGGTTTCTGAAGAAATAAATTGGTATATGACAAAAAAAATGCAAACTAACGAACTTGCTGGGAAGGAAAACCAGCTGACTGTGGGCACCTTGATGTTCCTCGCATAGGTTATCTTTACTGTAGCTAATGTTGCACGTTCATGTATAATGCGTAAAGCTTTTCGACAACATGAATGGCTGTATTACCCCTTGAAATCCTTACCTTACTTCCAATGACAGTAAACATCTCTAATGAAAGTAATCGAATTCAAAAACCATATTTATCCGGACGCAAGGGCCCTCAACGAATAAACATAAGATGAAAAGGAAGGTGTTGACTTCATTACGGCTCTTGGAACCGTTGGATGTCTCTCGTTAATAATCTCACTATAAGTGATGGAATACTGGTAGACCTGACAAGTCAATCAAGGGGTAGTCAGATGATCGCGTGTTCGGAACTGCCGTTCGTGTCAGGTACTTTGCTCTTTATCACTATTTTTTAAAGAAGCGCCAGGTGCTTTGGAGTAGGATGCAGCTTAGAGGGCTGATATTGGTTTTTACTTTTTCGACCCTTGATTAAGGTAAACCTGAGGTAACATGTGGGAGACTCAGAGTATAGTTAGCACAAACTTGTCGAACTCATCCAGTTTAAGATAGAGCAGAGAAATTAATCTACAGTGTGTTAACAAGAAAAATTGCCAGTACCGTGATTGTTTATAAAGCACTTGTTGTGCCACAATTGACATGTTTAGTTCCGTGAAATGTAGAGAGTTAATATACCCGTAGTTTGAAGTGGATCTGTAGTGATAATTGCGAAGACTGTATCTTTATTGTGTTTGTAATTGTTTTCGTTATGAAACACTAAAATCTATTTTGATGTTTGTCAGTGCGAGTGCTATATTAGGGAAGTTACGCTAATTGGATGGATTCTACCGGAGATTATGATCACCGTAATCGCTGACATTAGATTTGCTATAGGGATGTTCTACCCACTTTTGATCATTTTGCATCACTTATTACTGGTTGTTATACCAGCCATTACAGCTTAATGTGTAATAATTCACGTCCTTATTTCTAATGATCCCATATGACATATCTATGTGCTACATGAAGATGTTTAATGATGAGGTCGCAGCTGTGTGCCACTGCGCATATACTTTGATGTGAAGGATCAGCAGATTTACTAATCACCGCCAATCTTAGCGGTGTTTGGTAAAATTAAGTGGTGTGCACAATGCATAATCCATTATTGAGGCATATTCCACTTGCCCTTATGCATGCATAGCACGAGAAACTTGGTTTTCACTTACAGTATCTTTCCCCTTGTTTCTGCGTGCCAGAAAATATTTGTTATATCATTCGACGTGGGAATGAACGCAGTGCGTCGTTATCAAAGGTCATTGAAAACCAGACAATACAATTTCAGCCAGTTAGCATGGGGACATACAGAATACATGTCGAATTAATAGTCATCCACAACATATTATGGCAAGTGATATACTTCAAATATCAAAACGTACCTCTAACAGAAATAATAATTACAACTTAACCACCAGGTTCAGAAACCATCTTGAGTATGATAACGTTAACTGGTTAGGTACGTGGATAATACTTGTATTTAATCAATATATTTTTGGACAGCTTGCAAGAAACGTTTACCATTGGGTTGCCACTAATTATATCTCATATTTACGTAGCACAGCCATACAAAGAGATATAGACGTTTTTGCAGGCATTTGAAAAATCTTTATATCATTAACATGAAGCTTTTTAGAGTAAAGGTGATGTTGTAGTTTTTTCAAGTTCCAGAATAATGAAGGAAGTCGTCTACATAAAAACACACACACACACACACACACACACACACACATAGGTGTACGTACTTTTGGTTCTTTATTGTCCTAGTTTGAGTGGATATTTTTATTTTGCAGCAATGCTTCTGTGTAAGTTTTGACTCAATTGGTGCGCAATTCAGACGCCATAATCCAAAATATAAACACAATGAAGATGAAGATGTTTGAGTCGCTTCACAGATAATCTGTCTTCTTCCATATACTTGCATACTATTTTGAGGCCATTCAGAATGAGAAGAGCCGAGTGCTAGCTAGGCCACGACCTAAATATGGCGGACCTATATGAAAGAAATCACGTAATGGTCTCTCCGCCTCTCACACGACTACGGGGCCCAGCTTGCACTCGGCTCTTCTCATTCTGAATGGCCTCTTTCACTCTCTTTCTGGTTGATATTACATGCCTTGGACTTTACCAGGAGTGCATCTCCTCAAATATTTTAAATATTGCCATTTTATTCGCCTTCAGTGGTATTCCGGTCACCGTGGCTTTTCTCGTTAGACTGGCCCCATTGCAGTGAGTTTGGACTAAATATCTGGCCAATATTCTTTTTGAATCCAGGCGCAATTTGTTCAGAGTGTTCTTATGTGACCTCATTAGAAAGGAATGTTGTCCCATCCTGATTGAAAATGTTATTAGCAGTCTGTAGCAGTCTGGAAGAAGATATTAAATTGAAAGATTGAACAACTCTTAATCTTAGCACATAGAATTTGGACTATCCTGTTTCTACTGAACACCACACGGCTGCTCTGAAAGCTGTTGAGTAAGTGAACTATGAACCAAAGTTTAGTAAAATCTATCACCAAGACAGAGTTTGCGGAATTGAAATTCAAAGTTCTGTACAATTTTCATGCACCTCTTCAATTTTCAAAGCTTATGTGGATAACAGACGATTTTTGTTTGACAAAAGCACATGGGACAGTGGCATTTCCATTTGCTTCCAAGTTGGAACTGTGCCAAACAATGCTACATTATTGCACGTCTAACTAATGGGACCAAGACTAGAATTATAGGCTACAAAACTGCTATGAAGCTTTGGCTAAACCGGTCAATTTCCGCCTTAAGTAGAACAGTCGACCATTTTTTATAATTGATGGAAACCACATATGGCTTTCACTAATTTTGATGATGCGTTACTTTTGAAAATGGTATTTTTTCTTTGCCATTCAATTCACATGTAAGCTGATGCAACATCACAGAGGCTTGAATGTGAAATATCAATATTTTCGTGATTGCGATACCAGCAGTTGTATTGTGAATGCATTGATTAAATTATGAATAATTACCCGCAATTCTTTCTGTTCGGCATGAATATAATGGCAATCATTAAAAATAAATCTGAATAGGTAAAAGTGGACGAAAGTTCAAACGGACGTTACTAAGCGTGTTTCATGAAGTGGGCTATGTATAATTTATATCCAATCACGTCCCATTTTAAGTAAGAGACGTGAGTTTACGGTGAATGCAACAAGCATACTTTCAAAGACTAAACAAACGTTGGAAAAGGGTGCACTAGATTGTAAGCGATTGCATTTTGACATTTGTTATCTAAATTAAACCCCTTGTGAAAAAACTGAGCTGTTCTGACAATGGCTATGAAGTAAAAAGTTGCTTCCAGTTGCACACTAAGATAATGACACGATGAAGATTTGCTGCAGGAAATTAAGGTGCGTGTTTCAGAGACTGACCATGTCGCTGTAGCATAGATAATGCATTACACATTAGTTGCACATCGCAAGAAAAACTATTTAGGCCAGAACTTCAGTTTTTTGTACGATCCATGTGCTTGAAGTCACGTAGGTGTATGGCGAGCTACACTTTTGTGAAAATAAGTGACCGGTGAACGGTGGCAGGTACTGCTCGTACGTTTTGCTCTTATGAAATCCATGTTCACGTTTCTGAATGTGTCCCGGGGACTGATCCTGTATGTTTTTAAAATCAGTCAAAATGCAATTGTAATTGGAAGTTTTTCTTTTCTATATTTATCGCGAAAAGTATTGTGCATAAAAGGGTACTTCGTGGCTACTTAATTTATCCACAATTTAACTTAAACACACTTGTCGCTTCTTTAGATGTAGAATAAATGGAGCACTCCAGCTAGTACCGCAACGTCAGTAGCACACGGGTACTACCCTTAAAGACACACAAGTTAAACAGCAAAGCTCAAACTACACCTCTTTGTAATCGAATGCATACCTATATTCAAATCACTATCAGGTGCAATATGTCTTAATTCATGCATCGGTGACGGGATTGACGTTGTAAATCTATGTAGATTTCCCCGTAAGAGTGAAAAAATCTACTACCGCCGGGAATTTAATCGCAAAACGACCGAGAATCTAAAAACATCAGTTAATTTTATTGCATTAAGCTATTAGTCGTTTTCATTCCTCTATCAATCCTGTCTGATCTATAAATTAACGTATTTTTTATATTGATTTTCAACGTTTTTACCATCAATGTGGCCTTTTATCTCAAATATACAACCACATGAAGATAATATACCCGTCGCCAAAATAAATTCTCTAATTCTTAAGTTCGATTAAATCAAGCTAAGTTAAATGCTTGTTTTGGTCAATAGCTTACAGATTAGGCCATCCATCTCAATCTATTAGCTTCGTTAAAGGTTACGAAGGAAATCAGCAAAAGTCTGTCCTGTTATTGATCCACTGTCATGGGTTGTTTGTTCCAAGCGATTCCTAATGCCATTCTAATCGGCGATCGTGTCGGAAGAAAAAACGAAAAAACGAAACCCTTAAAGTACCTGTTGGCTACTCTGAGAGAGATCCTTCTAGTTGTCCCAGGTCCTTGCACTGTTACAATGTTACAGCTAATGTACTGTACTGTACAATGTTACAGCTAATGTCCACCGTACTGGTGGAGGGTACGGTTGGTATATTGAGCACTCTGATGGGTCTGTGATCTCTCTGTATAGTTTTTACCGAGGAGGGTGTTATTTATAAAGAACGTGCACCATAACTCAAATACCAAGAGGAGGCGTGTTTATAATTTTAGTGGAACAATTAGGAGATACCTTAAAAAGTGACCCTTAAGTATATTGCGAACGTTCAAAGTCATATACATATATGAAAAATGTGATCATATAGAAAGGTGGCCTGGATTTAAGGGGATAAAAAGTACCAGGAGTACTTTCCGTTACTGATATATTTGCTCGCTGATTGATCTTTTGAACAGTTTGCTATGGTTTAAAAGTCAAGTTATTTATATTTGCAACAACGTCCCTGTTCATATGACTTACTGCAATGGCTGAGATTTATACGAAAGACATAAACAACGAGCTTTTACACTAATAAAAGTTTGTGTTTTACATAATTAAGCATAACGGGGAAAAACGTCAAGTCACGCTGATTCAGACTAGTTATTTTATGTTTGCAGAAAAAATGTGTAAGACTACATTTCTCTTCAAGGCAATACAGGTTGTCGAGGATTGTAAAGTGACATACCGTGTAACTACTTGTATCAAATTAAAAACCAGTATGAATATAGAGTATTGACCGGGAACAACCACCTAATGAAAGTGCCCTGTTGATGAACCCATTCCTGAATTGTTTTCAACGAAAAAAAAACCTCTTGCAGATGTCTAATAGTATCATCAATAAATCGGAACCCTGCCCATATCGTCTGTATATCATTACACACACTCATGCGTCCAAAAATTACGATGCTGGCTACGATTTCACATTAATCATTTTGCAGTAGATATTTCCACTTTCTGATTACCACACTTTGAGTAAATTAGGTTTATGCAACAATTTACAGAGAAGAGCAGCATGGAAATGAAGGTGGGGAGTCGTCTGCAGTCTCATATTTTCTGCAATCAGTTGATTTGATATGTAGCAGTCGTGTGATTCTCGCTTCTTCAAAATTGCTGTATACCGAATGGGAAACACAAAAACGTTACACGTAACACTTATGCAGAGGATTACAGGTAACCGCACGCGAGTGATTTGCTTTAACTCGAAAGTTTGATAATTAAGAAAGATTATTTAGTAATCTTTGTTTCATGCCGTCATCCACTCTTGAAAATGATTTTGGCGCTAAATGTCACATGCACTGCTTGGTAAAAGCAGGCTAACAGTTTCCTAATATTTTTCAGAAGTGCGTGCAGTGATTTCTGTGCAAGATTTTCCTATAAGAAATAGTATCATCAGCTAGTAAGTTCTAAGTAATTCATATAACTTTTGAGATCTACTGTTTGGAACAACATAGAAAGAAACCTTTAGCATTGAACTGTATATGAAGAAAATGATAAAGATGGGCGAGAACTGTCACCAGTGGCTTCCCGTTTTGTATCATCAGTCTTCTCAGAAGCATAACCTAATTCACAAATATAGGTAATTTGCTAAAGACAAATATGCAGCCTTTGTTTCACGTCTTCATATATTTTCTTAATTTTTTTATGTATCTCCTGGAGACGAAGAAATTAAAATTTGGATAATCACATGGAATACATAGTCTCTGGTACACTGATAAACAAAATGAGGTTCAACATTACGCGTAATTTGTAATGTCCATTTGTCTGATATTCAAAGGAAGGGTAAATTATGGTTGCTTTTCTTTATCAATTATTATTCATTTATTTATTTATTTTGATTCAGAAAAATAGATCTGTTGTGGAAACCAAATTGAACACGACTTATAAATCACGTATATGTAGCACACGTTTGTTCGCTAGAGAAAAATTTATTTTGGTGAGCCAATCATGCGTAATTAGCAATGTTTTACTGATCATAAATCCTGGCGTTGAAAGATATTGATCAGTGTGATCCTCCTTAAACGAATTCATTGTGTACCAGTGCGATCACAGCCCACTGAGCTCACACTGGAGACAGAATTTCCTAATTCATTTGATTTTCTGGAAATCTTCAGGGGTAACTTGTCAATTTATGCTCATTTTTCATTTCAGACGAAACGAGTCTCCGAGGTGCCAGTTTCAAGGAATGTGATCCTCAACCGTGACTGTATCTTCGTGTCTATTGGCAACGTGGTTTTGATTCGCTAGCGGGACTTAAGAGCAGTCTAGGCTACTACTGTCGGTTATAGAAATATGGCAACATGCCTTACGGCAAACGAAACAGAAAAAATGACTGCAACATGTTTTGATGTGCCTCTGGTATACAAGACGATACTCAAGATCAGATTTTTGGAGACACTATGAGCACAGAGGTGTTTCAATCCTTGGTTGATTGAGCTGAAAACTACTGGTGACATATAAGAAGGTGTTTGTTCTTGACTTTTGGCATTTGTGCTTCATCGCTTGATTACCACACCGACTGTACCCACTCCTGTGTTCCAAAAGGCTCTGAACATGTAAAGATAATAATTCAAAGATTTTGACAATTGGATGTCATTCACGTGGAACCAAAGCGTTTTTGCCAAGGTAGCAGAATTTGCATTAAAAGCTGAAGGATATCTACGGAATAATAAAAGGAGGTAATTGTTCATTGTCCGTGGCAGTTGCCAACATAAACTAATGCAGTTAGTTTTTAAACATTATATGAGTTCTTCCTGCTATAGCATAAGGAAATGTTCTCAGTTCGACCAAACGTTATATTGGGATTTGTAATGTGCTTCGAATTACTGTAATCACGAGAAGTATTTATCAGCTTGCTATGTGCTTCCGAGCAGATGAACCGTCGTATTTAGCGTTTTCGTGAGGAAAAGATCATAGTTGATTATATTTTTGAACTGAAGCAGGTTGGATACATTTTCTGCTCTAGTATCCGTGCGCTTTAAAACGCTTCGCACTTGGCGCACCATATGCTGTAATTACCATTAAAGACCAAATGATCGTTTGCCCAAGACTTAAAAACGGGTTGCTGAGTGGTAAATATTTCAAAATGCTGAGGGTATTTATGTGACACATCCAAATATCTATCACAAACGCTTGCATTATTACAGACAACAATGTAAAGCCGTAAGTGGACACAAAGGGAAAGATGTAAATCTAGTTTGAAAAGAGTGATATTGAGAATTTGTTTTCAGGTACTTATGTTTCATACTCAGTCTTTACAGACGACCTCAAAAACCATGACAACCATCCGGGCGTTACTCACTTTCAAAATGTCGGATATTACGACTTTGCAGTCACCTCACAACGTTAGCACGACAGTAAATCAAAAAGAAAGTGGCTTAAACTCGACATGCGCTCTTCCAAGCTGTTACTCAACTCTTCATATTGCCTTAGCGTCAGTAGTGGTCGTCGCCATCATGATTGGAATTATATTTGGAAACATAATGGTAATATTAGCCATTCTAACAGACAACCAGTTACGATCTATTCAGAATTCATTTTTGGTTTCCCTAGCGGTGGCAGACCTATTGGTTGGACTTCTAATTATGCCTTTATGTTTGTCGTATGAACTGATGGGGTACTGGTATTTTGGCGAAGTATTATGTGAACTTTGGCTAGCAATGGATGTCCTGTTAACTACAGCTTCTATTCTTAATCTCTGCATCATCAGCTTAGACAGATACTGGTCCATCACAAGAGCAGTAGAGTACGTTAAAAAGAGAACCCCGTTTAGAGCTGGGATTATGATTGCAACCGCGTGGATAATATCTGCAATAATTTGTCTACCACCTTTAATTGGTTGGAAGAAACCACAAAAACCCCATCGATGTGAACTAACAGACGACATCGGATATGTGCTTTATTCCACAACCGGGTCTTTCTTTATCCCCCTTATTATCATCCTGGTTGTGTATGGGAATATATTTAGAGCAGCCAAATCTCGAGCCAGACGACATGTTAAAAATTTGAGACGTAAACCTGCAGAGAATAACGGTGTATCCATGAATAGCATGCCACGTGCAGAAACTAAACGATCTATTGGCAGCTATTACGAGGAAATAGATTCAGAATCTGGGGAACATTCTCCACATGCGTTAGAAAAAAATGAGAGTGAAATGGACACATCTCACCCAAAACTGGGTTATTCCTCCCAAGCAGATCAGCGTCTACTAGTGGCAGTAGTGATGGGCCTCGAAAGTCATCCGACGAATGTGTAAAACCCTCTGGCTGCACAAAGAGCATAATGACTATGGTTAGAAAAAACAAAGACGATACTTTATCTTCGAACGGAACCTCGAATGGACGCAGAGTTTCCTTTTCCAATGATCATCTGGTAGAGGGAAAGGATGAAGATAAGAACGAGAAAACCCATTTTACCTTCGAGCAAGAAAGGCCCGTTCATAATGGCAAAGTGACATTTATCTACAACCAGTCAGATAACTCGAAGGGTGGGGCCAGTGCGGGGTCTAGAATACATGCGGTATATAACAAAATTAGGAAAAAGAAATCTTCAGTTACAAGTGCAGTAAGCAGGATGAGTAAATATTCTGGTGAATGTGAAAGTGACATAGACACTGGTGTGAATACAGAAACTGATCTACTAAGGCGCCACAACGAGCGGCAGAAACGCCGTCTAGCACGAGCCAGAGAGAAGCGAGCCAGCCTGGTGGTTGGTGTAATTATTGCGGCCTTTACGCTGTGCTGGTTCCCTTTCTTTTTCACCTACGTCCTGTCTGTGGTTTTCAAATTCAAAATCAACAACGCAGTTTTTGCAGTAATCTTTTGGCTGGGTTACTGCAATTCTGGGCTGAATCCACTTATCTATACCCTCTTTAACAAAGATTTCAAAGTGGCGTTTCGGAAACTGATATGGCCCAGTGGGACATGCAGTAGACGCAGACGCTGTACCACTTACGTGTGATCTGATTAAAAACGTTTATAGACAGACATACATGTACCTGCAATGATATTTGGAGTAATATCGATTTGTATTTTTTAGGTTCCCAATTAGAGTCGACGAATCTCAATTCAAACGGTATTTTTTGGGCGCAAGAGAGGATTTTTCATAATTAATCCAAGCTCCAATAACTGATTCATCAGAAAAGCCCCTTCATCAGTGGAAGTTCTAGGAAATTCTAGGTTGAATATAATCTTTATATAGTGCAAGCGCATATTTACAATTTTTGATAAATTCCATTAGACCTAAATATGAAAATTGTACATGCATGCAACCCGCTAGTTGTGATAAAAAAGTAAGTGGTTACTTTGAGGCATACATGTGACGTTTGGTCCCTTTTTTACCATTACTACACAATAGACATTGGAAAACTCATTTCACCTAACTTACCAGTTGTATACTAGTATGTATAACGTATCTATATTGTATATATAATTGGTAAATTGACATCAAACATGTTAACGCACCTCCCCTTAACTCTCGTTATTGCCTACCAACTATTTGCATATCAGATCGAGAGTTATGTATAAGTTTCTGGATATTATCAGATATCAAGTTGAAGAAATGTATAAATGAATAATGTTTTAATCTAGTACTGGACCTACAGTACTACACCTACCGTAAGTGTTATAACAGAGATATCATTAAAAACCTTTTATTTATAAATGAGGGAAGTATGTTCCTCAGAAACATGACGTGGTTATGTGCCCAAAATCGAAATAAAATTATCTTGCTTAGTCAAAGATCGTTGTTTGTACACAAACAAAATATTTATGAAGCTTACATGTTAGCTAACGGCCTGGACGAAGGACTGAGTGGAAGTTAATAATTACTGACCGTTAGGTGGCACAGCGGTCGGGGCCCTGTTAAAGATAAAATTGACCCCCATCCCTGTTCTTTGGTTGATGGAATTTTGTCATTGTACAGATAATGATATTTTGGACATGTCTACATGATATCTATACCAAGCTGGCGAACATATTTTTTGCTCAAGTTTTGTTTGTCAGTTTGTTAAGAAATGCTCCCATCCCAGCTTAGGTTGAATAACTTGAAGGCGGGAGACTGACTAAGTAGGCCATCCATACTGCATAGTGTTGGGATTTCATTATATTTCAGTGACCGCTGATTGACTCTGTGAAACAAATTTCAGACGTGAAACCGTATTGCTAATTTCAAAGAGCCAGCATACTGGAAATTGGTTTACATCCGTTCATACGTTGCGCAATCTTTTGTTGGCAGTAAAACCACAAGCAATGTATGCTGACATCAATGAAGCGCAGTTAACATATCAACGTACTCTCTGTATTTTTTCCAAATTCGCACAAAATTTCTCCCCACAGAATGATTGCTCTATTTAAATACCAATTACAGTTGTCTTTTCGGCTAACTGCAGACTAATCCTAAATAACCTAATGACTAGCGTATCAAGATAAAAGTAATGAAATGACGTTTAGTGTGCTTTCATGGTCCTTGAAAACTGAAATACGAGATTAAGAAATAACATAACTGCGAATAAAGTTACATGTTCATGCTGAGAAATACATTGTACTTCATGCATAGTTAGGAAGTAAAATATATATTTTAAGACGCAATTGCACTAACAAATGTTGGCAATAAAGTACGGATAACCTAATAAATTGATGATGGGGCGGACCAAAAGGCATGATAAGGTCGACAGGAATTTGCATTTCATGAATGCACAAAACAATGTTTCTGTCACTTTATTGGTCGGAACTGACGTTACTTTCAAGGACCAAATTGATTAAAGAAGTGCTCAGTTAGTTGTTGGAATGTCACAGACCAGAGAACACTTACTGCATTCACAGATTACATTCACAGCTTACAAAAATGAGTTTACAGTGGTGAACAAACCGGTATTCACATCTGACAGCACCAATCTCTCTTTGATCCAGTGAAACAGGCTACAGCTAATCTGAAGAACCCATACATACTCGCCCAGATAACTGAGAATGCTGAGATCGTGTCCATGATTTTCGTCAAACACAGATAAAACATATAATAGAGATCTGTAAGATACTTATACCTTGACAGCTAACGTGAGATATGGATTTTTAGATACGAGGGATACCTTACAACAGACCTCAAAAGATTACGTGAGATGGGGATTTAAAGCCAATTCCATAAACCAGAGCACCATGTACATGTATCCAGATAATTTATTTTAATGTAAATAATTAATGTACTTAAAAATATAAACCCTTTTCAGATGGAACGTCGATTTTGTTTTTGTGTGTTGTTTTTGTGCAATTTGTGTATATAGATTGGTGGTGGGTTTTTTTTTTTTTTTTTTTTGGGGGGGGGGGAGATTTTAACGCGAAAGCAATGCAAAAAAAAAAAAAAAAAGGATTTTGCTAGCATCCTACACAAAATTAGAGTACTTACCGCCCATGACTCTTTCCACATACTCAAAAATATCCAAATTGTGTACGTTTTTAAGACAACATTTTTTCACTTCACTTAGTCTAGCAAACAGACATAGGGAGATTTAAGACAATGAAAAGACAATATACATGACATATCGTCCCTTTATTTTTTACTTTTTATAGATTTATGCTATACATGGCCATCTCATATTGTTCAAGGTGCAGTTTCATATAAGCATTAGTGTCCCTTTTTGACGATGCACGCAACGATAATTGCTAACGTCACTTGATTGAAGGGAAGAATATCGCACAAGAATCAAGTTAAGTACGTGACAAAATCAACACAACGACCTGATGGTTGCTTTCTATTGAGTTAAGTTTCCCACTTCCTGTCAAACAAACAATCTGATCATACATTTATGACCTTGGACAGATTCCCAATCATTTTATTTTCGACTTACTGGCTGGCAACAAAATCCAGCAACAAAGTAATCATACCCAGATGAATGAGCTTTACTTAACATTTCTATGGCCTCCCATCGGTTACTTAGACAGAAGTGCGATGATATATTTTAAAACATTAAAGGGTGTACGTGCAGATATAGAGGCAAAAATACATTTTCTTTCTTTGCAATCTTGATGAATATGAATTGATTTCGTTAATGTTCTCGCATACAACTTGTTTTTAATTGTTACCACGATGTTAATTTGACCTTTGTTTCCTCCATGTTCTAAAGGATAAAATCCAATTGAAGTTTCAAAGAGCGATTACTGCCGCATTGAATTTACGGGAACAACTACCAAATGAACAGATACATGCCTCACGCACTCCTCGTGACACACGTCTCAATCAACCTCTATTTCTCGACATTTGCTGCCAATGTCTCTTTGCCTCACTTCTCTCAATAAATTCAATTACTGGCGATGAATTCGTTACACGGTGTTACATAGGAATTCGATACTTGAGATCAATGACGCGCTTGGTTAGGGGTCAATTGAATCGTGCAGCGCGTTTCTGGTATTGGGAAGCATCCAGCATCCCCCTGTATATGTACGATTTGCCTAATCAACTTCGACAACATCGAGAGAAGGGCAATATTCACCTCCCGTTGATTCATTTCCCCATAAAAGAAACCTTAAATAGATATCAGGACCAGTTAGGCACGTCTTTTTACCTAAAAACAATTAATTAACTAAGATATTGGAAACATTTACGTGAAAATAAATGGGCATCTCAAACAGGTCTGGATGCGTTGGTGAAGAATTTTGCTGAAATTGCAGAACCAATCAACTGAATACCGACCACTTGTCTACATCAATTGTCGGTTTTGCTGCATTATGGAACCGAGCACATAATGAGAGATTCAGATGCATTTTGTTCTTTCTGAAATGCATTAAACAGTGTTATTGCTCTGCTCATAATATTCTTATTCCGTCGCATTTCGTATGCGAGGTAAGCCACTTGAGCGCAATCAAGAAAGAGCAATACAACAATTAGGGCTGAAAGCAATTAGTTTAAGGTTAGTCTTGTTTTTGAACAAGATTTCCAGTATAATTAGGCCAAAAATTGCAACCGTAATGTTTAAACGATTCGAAAGGGGATAGAAATCTACTCTTATTGATTGCATTAGAATAAACGCCAGTAGGTAATGAACCTAGCAATAGACAGTGCAGCTAATCCAAGTTGCTGAAGTCAAGCGCAAGAGGCTCGGCTGATAAACATGTCATATTCAATTCGTAAACCATATCTTGCCGAGTTTAAGAAAGCTATCATGTTTGATAATCTAAATAAAATTCTAGACAGCATTGATATGACAGTTTTTGACGCATACGCCTTGACAAGATAAATACCGTGGTTTTGAGTCTTTCTTATGTTTTGGTAAAAAAAAAATCAGCTTTTTTCACTAATATCAAAAAATTATTTTCGTCAGCGTTTTCTGAATCCAACATACTCCAACAACAAATAAATCAAATTGTAATACTGATTAACAACTAATTAAATGAGTGCACAAATACCTTTCTTAAAGTAAGATTTCGGCACAACACATTGGGTGAAGTAATAACACAAGACGAAACAGATGACAGTCAGTATTAAAATACATATCTGTACCCCGCCTGTACTTCACTGCTTGTATTCAAACTACGTCATCTATCCGGATGGGAGTGTATGTTCTGCAGCCACAGGAAAGAGAAGGCGTTGGGACATCAACGGGATATCCTGGGTGTCTTAACCTGCACTTAATTAAACCTTAATGAGCTTTGTAATACGTATTTTTGGCGTTGGCATTTACCGCACTTGACGTTATTGTTCACATGCCAATAATGATTACACAACGGTCTCTTGCACACGTTTCTTTGGAAACTGTAATTGGCAGAAGGCACATCAACAACATTATATATATATATATATAACGTGTTTTGAATGCTTAATATTTGTAGCAATAACGTTCTCGTTGTGTCTATACGAGAGAAGCGATTGTTTTTTATTTTGCCATTATCAATAGAACTTAGATCAGTTTCAATGAAGAGCAATGATCAGACAGCAATTTCCTCATCTTTACTGCCCATCAATCGCAAAAAATACCCTACGCAACCCAAAATATCTCATCACTCTTACAGGCTTTGATTTCGATTGAAAGCACAAACATTTTGCAAAATAAATCATGCTGGATAATCTTAATAAAATTATACAAAAAGCTGGATTTCTATCTTCTGCAATTCACAAATGACGATCATAGTGACATCCAAGGGGAAGATACCTAGTTTTACCAGGATTGTTAACACCATCACCTGGCAATAAAAATAATTTCAATTCAAAGTGTTTGGTCCACAAAATGTCCTCACTTCATTTTACCGCGAGAAAATGAAGTTTTTTTGCTGAAAGTAACGGAATTAATTCTTTTTATATGAAATTGTTTGATTTACTGCGACCGATATCATTATTATTGCCACTTGTATCAGAGAGTTAACGTCGGTGCCATATGGCAGTCCATTAAAGCAGTTGTCCTTGTACCCTATTCAAAACTTCGATGCTGCCAATTCCGGTTTATGCAGCCTTTGCCCATTGTGTCACGAGAGGACTAATGTTTCAAAACGTCCACATTCGCAGGGTATTTATCAATAAGGGATATTTTGAACAGTTCACCAGATATGCTTTCCCCTTTAATCAAACACAAGAGGAAATTGCTTGCTCCGCGAGACGTTTGTTTTAATGGAAAGTGTCCATATAGTTTTCTTTTATTATGTGTGGCACAGATTAATTTCCTGCGCCTGTCGTTGTTCTTCTACAGTAACAGTTATGTCTAGGCTGTCTGCCATTTGGTTGACAACAAGGTTGGCGCTTAGATATCGCTGCCAATATAGGCTTGCGTACCAGTTGCCTTATATGAGGCCGCATTCAGAATAGTCGACTAACTAGTCCGCGGGTCAAATATGGCGACCTAAGAAAAAACTTGCCGTCTAATCCGTTAATAGCCACTGAATAGATTCCCAGTGGTGAAGTATTCAAGTGGGTCGACCATATCTGACCTTCGGACTAGTTAGTCCACTGTTCTGAATGCGGCATAAGAGACCAACACATGTGTAGGGGGCAAAGTGCAAAATATACGGTAACCATTCGTTTTAACCATTTTCAAACTCTTTTTTGTCTCTTTGGGTACATGTACATGTAGGTAACACATGGAGTTGCAAGCATAGCATACAAGTCAGTTCGGTTTCTGAATGGATACCGAATGTTACCACTAATGTAATCACTGCTGTGAGAGAAATGTAATACAAGATGAACACTAACCCCGGTGGATGTATTTCAGGTCCCATGTGAAGGTTACATCAATTTAGCAATGGATCAGTACCCCGTATACTGTTTACATTTCGTGCACTGCATGTACATTGTAAGTAGGCCCCTTAAATGTTTTACAGTGATGTTAAGACACATTCCTATTGCAGAAATATGTTTCTGCTCGTCTCAGATGAAAGGGATATATGTTCATCCTACAACTAACTGAAATCCACACAGCACGCCTCCAAACCTAATGTTAAGTGAACCTGTCGACTACCCATGGCTTTTGAATGCCTTCCCGATATCTAATTGAAATCTGTTCACTATTGGGCCAATGTGCTAACTGTAATGATTTTCAGTGGATAAAAGATACGATAATTTCGCACCGGAAAAGGGCCAGTAGCATTTCCGATATTGGTCAACCATTTAGAATTGCAATCAATCCCTCATTTTGTGTAATTAAAAAAACGTAGCTTTAGTGAGCCGGGCAGGACGTTTACACATCCTGTGTCTTCATTGGTGACAGCATGAGGTCACAGTGAGGTTAACGCGAGGATATTCGGCCAACAATGAGCTATAAAGATGAAGAAGTAAGTCCAATGTTGCTTTGGGAAATAACCTAGCACTGATCAAGAAATCTATATGAACGCATAGAGGAGCATTCTACAGCAATCCATTAGCGTTCACTAGCTGTGATTCAATTCGATTCTGTATCGAGGGTATTATTTTTCAGGACTAAAAATATCCATTTTCCCCCAATAATTTATCATTGGGAATGGATTCCTTCAAAAGCAACATATTTTGAGCTAGATTGACGATTTCGGTGTAAATACTGAAGAAAAGCCTATGTTTCAAGTCCAGGTTGATTTTAATTTGCCAGTTTTAAATGAAAGCTAAGGGCCACTGTACTTACATTGTATCTCAACTCCTCAATGCTTTCGTGTGCACATTCGTTTTTTTTTTTCACCTGTCCACCCATCCCTTACTCAAAGTCAATCAAAACAAAGGTGTAAAGAAAGATATATATCAGTAGTGCGATTTACCTGAGTACCACCAGCGTGGCCTCACGTAGGAGTTCTCGGTGCGCATGGTTGGTTATGATAAATGCAAACAATAATTGTCTTGTATTTTGCATTAGGACACTTAATTGGAATTACATCTGGGAGCGGCACATTTAAGGTTAGAGCACAGTTGTAACGTAATGGATGTACGTTTTTCCCCCACGAGACTCATCATGAAAGTTTACAAAGTGAAATGACGTTGTCCTTGAGAGTAGGCCTACGAGACAAACCGCTTCAACCTTTGAAAAGGCAAAAACTACTTTCTTGCAAGTATGCATATTCTCCTATTTTTAATTTTGTGGAGGGGCGTCCAATAGCAACCTACACATTTAACTAACTCCTGGTACTTAAATCCAACACTGTGTCCTCATTTCATGTTCAATCCAATATGTGCCACGACACCTTACTGTAAGTATAGAACTTCATCAATTCGTGCAGAATAATTATCTTAACTCTCGAAATAAAAATAATATTACATTCATTTATTATAGACTACTATGGACCTTTCTTTTTTAGTATTTTCATATCATCACAAATTAAGAATGTTTCGACGCGCTCTTATCAAAAATACTTAAACCAATGAGAAAATAAAACATTTTCAAAGTCAAATAGGCCTATACAAGGCGTGGGGTTACATAAGTATTGCACCATTTAATTTTAAGATATAATAGTTGAATTAATTGGATTTTTCATACAGTATTTTATTGAAATTTGGTCAATTCAAGTGAATAACTTTAACTACAGACTTGAAGGCCAGTGCTTTGCCCTTGCATAAACCATGTTATTGTGCCAGTATTAGTATTTTGTAGGATAGCCACATGACTTCAAAATGGCTACCGTCCTCCTGGGCATAAAGTCATAAAAGTGAAGTTATCTCTGGGGACTATGTTGGCCCAGGCTCTAAGAACATCTAGATCTTGGTTTAGAGAGTTTCTGGTAAATTTTATTCCACAGGTTTTCAATGGGGTTTACGTCTGGGTATACGCCTGTCATTCTAGCCGGTTGGTACCTTGATTATGAAGCCTGTTGGTACCTTGATTATGAAGCGGTGGAATGCCCTGTCCATTGCTTTTTGCCACAGTCATCCTGAAAAAAATAACGGATAATGTATGTGCCCAAAGATGCTCTCTATTCATTTTATCACTTATCCATCCACTTTGTTAAGGGTGAATGTGAACTCATCGGAAAACAAAAAAATTCGACATACGTTCTATGCAATGGTTCTCGCAGCCCTTGTCGCTCTTCTCTGCTCATCTCTGTCATGCAAAATACTTACGTATCTTTCCTCTCAAGATATTTATAATACTACATTTCCAATCTTTCAAAATTGACGCCACAGCTTGGACCCATGATAATGTGGCATTCATTACCTTTAAAACTCTTTTTATGTGGGCGAATTCGTGGGGTTATAAACATTTCATATTCACTCCCTCACCACCCTAAATCCCTCCTGATATTGCCCACCATAGGAATGATATCATTGAGACGTGAGAAAATACACAACTGTTTTCACTTACAGAGATAATACAGTCCCTACCGTCAGTGTATTACACCTACGAGGTACTTCGAGTATTTTAATTGTGACGGCTATTGCTTATATGTTCAGTTTTTTTTACTAACTGTTTTGAATAAGCCATTGTTCCATGCATTCACAAATGTTGAGTTAAGCAGACGTACAGTTCTTTGCTGACATGACGCAAGTGTTCTTGCACTGTTCGAAAAAAAAAATATATATATAGGGGCCTACATGAATTTTCCGTTGGTGTATTCCTCAATTTGCAGTAGAATGCGGAAATGCCAGACCTGTTGTTTTCGTCTGATTGGACGTAGCGGTGTTATGTCAATATTACGTGTCAGAAATCCAGCAGATACTGATAAACCTATTATGCCCTTTAGTTATTTCAAATAGAGAACTTGGTTTGGATAGCTGAATAGAACTCACTATAATCAATTTGAGAAGTGAAAACGGCCATTGCTTTAGATGTGCTCACACCATTTTTGCAACACATTCGCATTTCCAGAGAGCTAGGGCCTACGCCATTCCTGATTTAAAGCTATCCCGGAAGATTTTTGTTGCTGCTGTTTTGAATAAAAAATTGGACCCTCACAATAGTTTCATATTCAAAACGTGTTAAAAATCTTAAATAGACAAAGACATAATATGGATATCTCGAGTGCAGAATAGGTTAGTAATTTTTTGGTAGGCCCTATTCGAGAGACCTCCTACCCACATAAAATAGAACAAAAGATAATTCAATAATTAGATAATGTTACATGTATTATTTGTTTTAATTTAAAAGTTGCTTTCACAAAATCAATAATTCACAAATGATAAGTTGCAGATTGCCTGTTCCCATTAAGAATAGATTTGGTTTGTCTCAAACTTTTTAGATAGAGGTAAATATTCTTAACAAGAGATAAAGAAAACATTTTTCAATTGAATTGGAGAAATAAACATATTTGCATATATCGCTAGAAAATTTATTTGTCCAAAAGGTTGTAACTGATCTGAATTGCAAGTTAGTGAATACCTCTCTTAAGTCGGCTGTAAACGGGCAGTCACACAGAACATGCTCCCCAGTTGGCACGTTCTTGCAAATGCACGTACAATTTTCATACGGGGCCCTCGACCAGCGACCTTTTTCCACCATAAGGTCATAAGCTGATAAGACGGCTCTTTAATGACAATTAATGTATTTATGAAGCTAGGGTTAGATTCTGTATATGACTGAGATTTCTTTTTGTCCGATATTCCAACCCTGGCTTCTCAATTTGATGGTATAGGCCCTAATGTACATTTTGAAAGAGCGATTCAGGTTGAATTCGGGTTTTGTAGGCCATAAAAGCGATAATGATTGTGTAAAGTATGTCAAAATGTGTGCTACTTCTTTGAAGAATATCGCTTTTCCACTTGCTGTCAGTTAGGTCTCACTTCAGCTTATCTGATAAGGTCCTCTGTTTGTTTTTAAGTACTAGTAGGGCCTAGGTACATGTATTTACCGGTACATGTACATGTACATGCACCGGATGCATGTACATCAGAAATAAGACAATAGGCCCTTTAATCACTGGTACCAAATATAATGACTGGTCGAGCTATATAATTCGGTCGTATTGAAAATTGCTTTTTCAAGAAAAGTTAGGTTTAGCCGCCGATATAGAAAGTATATGGAAAGGATTTCTAGGCTTGTCTGACCTTTTTGACCCCCCCCCCCCCCCCTTAAATCCTCGACTGCATAGCCCGTTTACAAAAGGGGGACCATCTGCTACCGAGGGACATGTCGGAAGTTTTAACACAGGCCGTCTGTCCATTTCCACAATCACAGGTGACTAAATTCATTTCATTTTCATTTTATCGCCCCTTCCTTATGTTTCTGAAGAATAGGCCCTACGACAAGCTGATAAGACATAAGACACGTACAACATCTTCTCGACACATCTTAACATACATGTACAGTATTTCGCGCGACCTTGTATTTCAGCCGGCGTTACAATAGCATTTTTCAATTTGTGATGACTATATGCTGTCACCCAGTGCACTTGTAAATACATTACACTAAGTGTCGTCTCAGGTGCTGGACAGGGGTCAAACAGACAAATGACCTAACCGTCCCGGTCGTGCAATACAATGTAGAGGCTGATTGCGTCGTGTGTGGTGGATGGGAAGAGGGGTGTGCACCTGAACCGGTCCAATGGTTGGTCAATGATCCAACCTTGAACTTCATATACTCCAATTACAGAAGAGCAGTCAAGGTCGTACACGCACAGGAGGTAAGTTTCAACACCTCGGTTTTTGCCACGCTCAACTATTACTTTGTTCTGTTTGTTCAGATAATGAATCTTAAAAATGAATTTAGAATAATACAGTAGTCTATCATAGTGCAAAATTTGCGATTAAATTCTGTTTAGCATTGAAAAAAATTAAATGAAATCACCATGTGTACTTGCTTCAGTTTTCGGCCTGCAGGTACCTCTAGCACATTGGATGAGGTACCGCAGATAACAATGAGGTAAGGCCTCAGACCACCCAGTGTATCAAACTCTCGAGGCTATAGGTATCCACGTCCTGGCAAAGCTGCGCGTCCTCGGTCGGTTGCTCGCCGCTTCTCTGAGCTCAGTTTGTCCACCTATAAATTAATAATAGTGCATGCAGCTGCAAAATACAATATTTTATCTTGTTACCATCATGTTCGCACATATGCTTTGACAGCAGTCAGTATCCCTCGCAGAATTTGAAATATTATTTTAAGCTTGTTGGTGTAAACTGTACTTGAGCTAAGGCATAAATTATGATAAAAGAACAAGAACTCTCAACTAACAGTGTTTCAAATGTCATGTTGTGTCTTTATTGTCTCTAGGGGCAAGTATACAAATTTTAATGTTTACATGCAAAAACGTGGAGGAATTTTAGGTTTCCAGTTTATAATAAGACTGAAATTACATGCTTTACTCTTTCTGCAAAGTATGGGCCCAGTACAAGACTATTTTTGCACAAGCTTTTCTTAAGGAAATTAGCTTTTTAATCTATATTAATATAATTGCCAAATTCAAAGAACAACACAGGTGATGTATAGTAACCTTATTTCAGCTCTTATTTAAATTATAATCATGTTTTTTTTTTGTATTTCATGATAATATTTTATGTTTTTCATGATATGTAGATTTTTGAAAATTCAAGGTACATTCAGTAACTGCCTACGCTGAATGGCTGAAATCCAGTTGATAGAGGCGCCAGCACCTCACCAACAGCCACCAGACTATACTAGGCTCAATGATCTAGCATGTAGCAAGGTAAGAAATTATTGTCTGTCTTTGTGTCTGTCGGTATGATTGTTCTTTGGCACGTGTGTGTGTGTGTGTGTGTGTGTGTGTGTGTGTGTATGTGTGTGTGTGATGTCCTTTGGTACGTGCATGTGTGTGTGTGATTTGTCCTTTGGTACGTGTGTGTGTGTGTGTGTGTGTGTGTGTGTGTGTGTGTGTGTGTGTGTGTGTGTGTGTGATATTTTGCAATTGCTTAATATATTATTGAAGGAAAGATTTTGATTTAAGTTATCCTATCCAAGATATTTATGCCAAATCAAATTTTCCTCAAGAAAAAAAAGCAATGTAGTCCTACTCACAAATTATCTGTTCCTGAACTTGGATTGGATACTTTGTAGCATTTTTAATAAAACAATTCAGTTATAAATGTTTGGTAAACATTTAGACTAAAATTTCTCTTCTTGACATTTCACAAGATATGTAGTGCACGGAACTGGGAATGACAGAATTTTCACTTTAAAATATGAAAATGGCCACAGAGTTTCATGTTGTCACCTTGTATTGTGTATAATATATATATATATATATATATCCTTGAGTTTCTCACATGGAGTGATGGAGAGATGGTCATGCTCACAAGGTTCTAATTCTCAAAAAGAAATACATCTGGTGCTCTCAGACAAGCTTGTATTTGAAATTTTTTTTCATTTTTAAGGTCAAAATTGGGAAAGATGAAAATCTTTGCAGGATTAAAATATGACTTTGGGACATTTTCAAATACATGCTGGATTAGACTACAGTAGATACTATATTGTGCATAAAGTTTTTTGTTAGTAAAATAAATGTGAATAGAATTATGATAAAAAATTCAAGGTTGTGTTGAGATAGACGAGAAGTGGCAAACATATGTAGATGGATTCAAAGGAAAGTTTTATACATCTTTTGATAGGTTGGAGGTTGCATTGTATTTGCTTCTGATGACTGGTTTGCTGAGGCAGAAAATCTTTTAAAGGTATTTTTGATGTACATTTTGCTGTTATTTGCTTTGTAACGATTGATGACTGACTACTTCAAGGAAAGCAAGAAAGTACAAAAAGATTTAACTGAAGGCAGTATATCTCATGAACTCTTAAAAATAAAACATTCCTATTGTGTGGTAGCAAAATTTGAAATTTTTATTCTTTGCAATGAAAGCATCATAAATCCTATTTAGAAATATTTTTATGATACTAAAATTATATATCTGAAAGATTGATCATTTTTGCCCACTGAAAAGATCTAGAAATCACTGTACATTTTCGTAAACTTTTTCCTGTGACCAAAATAATTACAGTAAAAAGGAAAAATCTTATTGCTTTATTTTATCACTTAGCTGAAAAATTGGATTAAAATAATTCTGAAGTATTTGGAACAGTAATTCCTGTATTTGATCATGAATTCAAATGAATTTTTCAGCCGAACATCCCAGAATGGAAGGAGGGTGTATTCACAGAATATGGAAAGTGGATGGATGGATGGGAGACAAGAAGGAAAAGAATTCCAGGACATGATTGGGCCATCATTCAACTAGGTGTGTATATATATTCAGATGTACACACTGTTTTCATTAACATAAACTCTGAAAACTACTCAATTGATTTGAAAATGGGTGTTTGATGAATGTTCTGATTTAGAAACATTATGATTTATCAGATACAGGGAATAGCCAGCAGGTGCCATTGGTGTTTTTGCGAGTGCTTGCCATTTTGCAAGATGTTACACCCTGGAAATAAGTTGCTGCTTTTGCAGTGCAGACCTCCACTGAAAGCATTGACCCGTGTGTGAAATTTCAGTGAGATATCTCTCATACTCCAATGTCTCTTGCAATGACTCTTCATCTTGGGTCACCATTTCTCACATTATTTTATGACCTGCTTCCATGTACTGTTGAGGGATGACTATGTCAAATTTTGGCTTTGAGTTCAGAAGGGAAAATCGCCTAACTTAACCACAGATTTGGTGCTTTGTTGAAATTCGGTGACATAGGCCTTTATGTTTCTGACCTTGGAGGTAGGGTTGGGCGAAATGTGGAAAGGTCAGAAACATCAGCAGATTGACTTGCCCTGCTGTACTGGTTTGGATAGATACATGTCTAGGATATTAAACTAGCCACAAGATTTATCTTGTGCTGCTTCATGCATCAGCACTGGTTTTGCATCTATGGATTGCTCTTTATTTGAGATTTAGGCTGATTCAGGAGACCCTCTGATTTCATCTGTAGCTGGCTGAGTGAGAGAGATTTACTGATATACTTGCTCAAACTTGCGTTATTCAGTGGCTTTATGGACCTCTTGCATTCAAAGACATGTTCTCTAAGTAAAACAAGTGTTTATTTGTTTCATTCTTCCTTCCTGACCCAGCCTTCTAGTTCTTTTCTGGTATCTATATCAGGGTAGAAGTCCAAAATATGAATGTCTAAGAAGGCAAATGCAAGAAACTTCACTGAGGACATATGAACTGAAGCACTTGGTACCTAAATTAAAACTTTGGCTAAGATCAAGGTCTGGGTCTGGGAGAACATTCACAACTTGACTGCCATCAGTTTTAGTTACAACCTCTGTATCAGACCAAGTGTTCAAATAGTCTCTGGCTAAATGCTTCTGTGGTTTGAAGGGAATCAAGAAACTGGCCTCCGATATGGTATCATTACTAGCAGTGCCTGTTAACTGAAAGTGAATTGTCAAAATGAATAAACCAGGTTTTCTTTCAAGCAAGAGATATGATGTTAATTTGAAATAACCTGTTGTATATTTCTTAATTTACCTATCTTTTACTTAAAATAATGCTTTGCTCATAATAATACAGGGAGCAAAAAAGACTATTTACTCAGTCTATTTGCCAAGTTACCTGTGCAACATACGTAATCCTTCTAACACTTATGTATGGTCCAAATTTTGGGCATGTACCTGTAAATGGATTTTAAAAAAATTGAAGAGGGGTACTTTTTCATGTACTGAAAATATTTTTATATCATGATTATGCTTTCTTGAACACGAGTTTGTTTGACATAACAAACAAGACTTTCATCCATTTTAAAAAGGCTACCAGTAGATGCCTATGCCTTTTCTTTCGAATGTTTTTGACTTCATTAGAGATGTGGTGCATCAAATATGCATCATCAGGGGCAGATTGAGGTCATCTTCTGGAAGACGGTCAGATTTTCAAGTTTACATTGACGGGTGTCTAATTTTTTTTCTGTCGGAAGACGGTCAAAAATGAAGGATGGTTCAATAAAGATAATTTGGAAGACTGTCAGAAAATATGTCTGGATCCCCCCCCTCCCCCCCCGATCATGGCAGAGGTCATTACTCTGTTACAGGCTCATGGCAGGAGCAAGGCTAGTATGTGATGCTTTGACCGAAAAATTAAATTTACTTGCTAGTTGATATACAGTAATTGTCCTTTACTACATGTAAATAGTTTTTTTAATGATTTAACTGAATCAAACACCTTTCTCCATGAGGGTGGTGATTGTCTCTGTGGGGAGTTTGATAACCTCTTTCTGTGCTTTACATTCTAAATATTCAGGACCCTTGACCATTTTACAACTAGTTCCAAACTAGGACAATCCGTATCTGTTGTGTAGTGTGAAGCAAAAGTCCAGACACATTACTACGTTGTTGCTATACTCATCCTTATTAATATTGCTGCTGCTGCTACTACTGCCAAAAGTGGGATGGCTAAATTTGCCTTTAAGAGAATGAACCAATGCAAATGCACATACTATCATCATCATCATCAGGCTGATCCTCTATATATGGAAGATTGTCCACACACTCCATGGGCCAAGCCCCTCCATTTTTTACTATCAACTGCCGTCCTCATGACCTCAATTAAACTTTTTTCTTGTCCATTTTTGGATGTTGATATTTCATCCATGTACCATGCAAGGACAATATAGTGTGAAGTTGCCCTCCCTGCAAGTCCTGATTGGGATGTTTAAATAGTGTCTTTGGCAGTATTCTTCCTCTGTATTTTTTTATTGGTGTATCTGTCGCGGTCACTGTCTCTTTCTGACACATGACGTTCACCCCATAACTGCCAAAACGTATTTTGTCTTACTTTAAATTTACTAAGTGACTTTGTTTGGTAAAGAGGCAGGTTGCTTTCAGAAATGGGCATGATCGTTTTTACACTTAAGGTAATTATTCTGTTTTTTGCACAATTTTGGTGATGTTTGCCCCATAACTTCCAAACCATATTTTTTACTTTAAATCTATATAGATTGGCTTTGTTTGGTAAAGAAGCAGATTGCTTTTGACAGTCGGCATGACGGTTTACGTTAATTTTTTTTGTGTGCATGAATTTTTTTTATTTTTTACACTTATGCATTTTCAGTGGCTTTTATATCCCTTGGAACTGAATCATTTGCTAGTTTTTCAATCTCCATGCTAACTGTAAAACATAATGTAAGAGGGTAAGAGTGATTATGCTGTGTTAAGGGGCCCGCACGGTGAGCATTTGGTGTGCGCCACTTGCGCTGCGCTGTTTTCTTATCATGTGCGGGCGTATTTTGGTGAGATTTTTGCCTCTCGCGCGGCTGAGCAAAATATCTCACGTGTTTGATATTTTTGGTCTCTTGAGGCAAATGTCTCAGCGTGTGCTGGGTGCAAGCCCCGATTGCTCACGCCATGCCAACAATGCGCATGTGCGGGTAGCCGGAAGCAAAGAAAAATGGCAGCCCCCAGCGAAGTAAACAAAAATGTACACAGTTAGACTGATTGATTAACGTGAACACCATTTCCCATATTTTCAGAAAAAAAATAAATATGTAATGTTTCCTTAATCACATGATGCCTCTTTGCAACCCCACAAATGAAATTTGTGCAAAATTGTTGGTAAATAATAACTTTTGCTGACTCATCGCATCATGAGGATGATGAGTCTTATTGAATATTTGATATATAATATTTATCCCTAAGGCCATAACATTTAATACAGGCAACAATTTGCTACATTGTTGTTATTGTTAAAACGATCAGGATAGAGGGGTTATATAATAAAAGCGGCCTTGTTTGGCCAAATCACGAACAATCAATACTCCTTGTTGCCTTCTTTCTTGCTATGAATGAGACCATAAAAGTTTGTGGTACACTGAGATGGAGGAGACATAAATGTAATGTTTCCTTAATCACATGATCCCACAGTTCGCGGTGCGTCCGATAGGGGCAGGCCGGGAGGCATCTCTGCTGAGCAAAGAGCGCATCGTTTGTGGGGAGCTGAGGAGCGCGAGCATCTGGCGCAGCGCAAGTGGCACGCGACAAGTGCTCACCGTGTGCAGGGTGCTTTAAAGCATTATCTAACAGAGCATCAAAATTGGCCTTAAAAATTTGGTGCATTTTTTTCTGTGTAATGTTTAAACATTTGTTAGCTTTACTGCCTTGTTTCCTATATGATGTCTGTAAATTTGCCAGCTTTGCTGTCTAGTCTTTTGTATGTTGCCTTTTTTTTTGCTTTTCTCTCTGCAGAACAAGTGGTCATTATCTCAATGTCTTTTGGGTTTTCTGCTCTTTTTGGGGGGGTGGGCAAGTGAAATTTTATAACAATAATAATACATGGCAGAAAAATGCTAATGATGACTGCATAATCTGAAGTGAGGAATTAAAGCAAATAGCTAAATGCATGATTTTTTCTTATAAAGTACTTTCCCTGTCAATTGTATCATTGACACAAACTGAAGTTTAGTCAATATTTGCTTTGAGACCGTGGATAGGGGAGATCATTTTATCATCCACAGTGCCAACTTCTGTAGAACCGAAACGTTTTGCCGGTCTTTTTTCAATCGCGTTGTTCCCATCTGGAACGCCCTTCCCATTTGCACACGTTCAGGGGTTGGCAGATCAATGTTTAGACGATCCGTCAGAGAGCACTATAGTACTCTTTTGGTGGAGCGCTTTGACCCCGAGAACGTTTGCACTTGGGTGGGTCGTTGCAGATGTACACATTGTCGTTTTTAGATGTACACATTGTCGTTTTTAGTAGTAAAGTAGAGTTTTTATTTTTTATCATTTGTATATCATTGGGGGGTGTCCATTCATGGGTCATTGACCCTTTAGGCAAACCCTTTTGGGTACAATCTTATTTTTGCATTATTTTAAAGTGACGTCGCACTATTAGTTGTAAGTTGTTTTATTATGCTTTTTAAAAATCTTGTATATAATCTTGTACCCAATTAAGTCATTCAAATCAAATCAAATATCAATTGATTTAATATTACTTGAAGCCTTGAAGGTTTAATAGAAGTGTACACTAACACAAATTGCTGTGCAAACTGCATGTCCTTCCAGTTCTAATCAGCATCAAATGTGATCAAAATTTCTAAAATGGACAGTAAATTCATATGATCAGTACCAAACTTTCAGACATTTCAGACACCCGTGTATGCTCATGGTGGTAGGCCCAGGTAGGGAGTAGAGACATAGGGAGAATGTCTATGAATAGGGTGGAATATCCAAGCACCTTCTGACTATGTCTTATGTTCAGGATGACCTGTTTTGATTGTGATGCCTTTTGGGGAGTAGGTGAACTCTCTGGCTTTATGTATTATACTACAGTTTGACATGCAAAGTCAGTGCCATACAGGGTCACAGTGTTGTGAGTGCAATGTGGATGTAAAAAGGTGTCAATGACACATGCACTGTAAAAAAATGTTTGTCTGGCATTTCAGAATTATTGTTGTTGGTTTTGAATTGTATGTGGTGTTTTTCAGCACAGGCATCAAATGTCTGCTCATGAAACTAGGTCAGACAGACAACTTTGGTGTGTTAAAGACTATGAATTCCTACAAAATATTATTTTGTCACATTTAATAGGCCCACCTCTCTTAATGCTACATTTTACATTTATCATTATAATTACTGAAGATTGAAAATGAATGAAAGTCTTTAGAGGCCTGTGCTGACAGAAACTTAATATTTAAAAAAAGCCCTTATCGCATGCTTTCATAGCACTTTGCCTAGATTTCTTGATTGCTAGGGCCGCATTCTTGCAACTGTTTGAAAGCCAGGCAATAAGCTTTGCGTACATCACTTAGTTTGGTAATGAGGTATAGATATTTGATGCCTGTGCTTTGTTTTTCAGGTGTCTCAGGTGTAATTTTTGGCGTTGATGTGGACACTTCTTTTTTCACTGGAAATTACACTCCAAGAATCTCAATCCAGGCTGCAAATTTGAAAAAAAGTGAGTGCTTCCATTCTAGGTTAGTATTTATATTTGAGATATTTGCAGAATGTGCATTAGCTGTAGCAACTTGTGTTTCTTTTAAGGTTATAAAAGACTTATAAACAACACAACTTAAAACCTGAGGCATTACCTGAAGCTAGAAAATATGAAGTTTGAAATCTGAACTGCATTTGAGATTTGATGATTACTGTGTACCCTGCTTTTTTTTTTACGGGTAATTTGAAACATTATTGCACACTTTTGAAATAATTTAACCAATTTTAGAATTTCCATCTCGTAATGGGAAGCCTGGCAAAGCAGCTACTGAAGCTGAATATAAGAAGATTGCAGCATTAAATTCAGAGGTTAGTCTGCTGCAAGATCACCATCTGAGAACTATGCTCTGTCATCACAAATAATCTATTGGTTTTGCTTGAACAGAGAAGCCACAAACAAACATAGCATACAACACGTCCATATTATGAACTTAATCATACATGGTGTGATGAAAGATTGGGTATTTAAGTGTCTTATCATTGAACTGTAACAGACATTTTTTTGTATGCCCAAATACGTAAGTGATTATCTGATAAAGCTATCTACTATGATACAAGTCAATTTAGTGAAAAGTTCTTATATGAAAGTTCTTATATGAAAAGTTGATATATGAAGCCTACAAATAGTAAAATGAAATTTTTATGACTCTGAATCTATATATTATACTGTTTAATTCAGTATTGATGCTCCAAAATTTAAATAAATTTTCATTGTGATTATATTTAGATAATCATTTTTTTGTTCATATTATTCATTTCAGAATTGGGAGACAATTGTTCCAATATCAGAGTTAAAGCCTGGGTACAAAACATCATTTCATAACTTTTTTAGAGTAAAAAGACAGCAACTGTGGACTCATCTGAGGTTGAACATGTTTCCAGGTATAGAACTTGACTAGTTTTCAAGATTCATAGAAACAAGATCATATGATAAAAGAATACAAAAATAGCACTTGGTATAATGTATATTATTATTTAGTGAACAAAATCCATACAATTCTATTGACTAAAAACCCTGGTATGTTTCTGTATTAATGATAGATAGGGACTTTTCTATCATGGTTACTTATTTGGCATCATATGTTTGCAGATTGAATGGTCTAGAAGGACATTTTTCAATTATCCTAAATTTGCCATTTCCAGGGCTTCTGGGTTCATGTGATCAGTAGTGCTATTCCATTCCATAGCTTGATCATCATAATGTCAGGGCTATGCTACTGGGCTGGTGCAGAAGTTCGGGGGAAAAGTAAAAAGACAGCAACAACCTATACTGGTGAAATACTCTTCATTGCAAAAAAAAAAAACAAAAAAAAAAAAAACAGTTTCTTTTCAGGGGCAAAAAATGCTCATGATCAAATAAGGAAAACATGAAGATGACATGATTTGACAACATGCCATCACAATGGTCTTATGGAGGAAAAAAGAACACACAAATTCAACCCAAAATTGAACCTTTACCAAATTTTGCCACCGTTCACCAAGTTGCTGCCTGTGTCTGACAAACTTCACTGGTTTTCATACAATGGCTTAAGATACCCTTATTGATGACTTGATGTTTTTACAGAGTTGAATTAAATTTTTTTTGCTTCTTTGTATGCCAGGTTTGTGTCTGTGTTAGCAGCTACCATTCTGTGGGATGTTTTTCTTCCATTAATTATTGCTATATGTTGTGTTGTGGTCAACATCATCAGCAACACAACTGAAAGTGTTCAGAAGTATAATCTGGCACTCTGTTCCTTGAGCCACTGATGCATTAAGTGTAATCTCAGCAAGAGGAAAGCTTACATTTGTGAAGAGTGGATACTAGAAAACAATGTAACATGATGATACATTTACCCCTGTGGGTGTAAACTTGTATTATGCACTGACCAATTGAAGCTTTTTTACATCTTCTCTTTTTGCTGGAACCATTATTAATAGTATAACTTGGGTTGTTTTGAGGGTTTGATTAGAAGCTATGTCTCTGTGTCTGGATCAAAATCTCTCTTGCCTCTATCAATACCACATCCTTTCCTAGATCAGTTTTAGCTTTGGTAATTTGTGACAACCGTTCATGATGGTGTTTCCTGCACCACACAATGTAACAGCAAATTTTTTCACTAGTTCATTTATTACCACTCAGTTCTTACTTTCGTTTCTTCTTTATATTCCTGGTACTTTAGGACTTTTTATCTCCTTTTTATAGGCCATTATGTCATTTACTGTACCAAATGGTGTAGTCAACTGTACATCATTTTTTTTTTTTTTTTGCAAAAATTTAGGTGCTTCATTGAAAGCTGCAACCACTTGCAGATTTCTGCCCTCCCAGCCTTATATCTTTTGCTGAGTCTCCAGAGGGGAAAATTGTGAATTTTTCAGATGTTGCATTTTTTAAGTCATAAATTCTTGAAATTAGAACATTCATTTTGAGTGGTAGCAACAAAACTGAAAAACAGACTACCTTATAGTTCTATTTTCTACAGAAAAAGCATCATAGATGCAACACAGAAATATCTTTTAAATTACTCTAAAATAATGTATCTGAAAATTTGATAAATTTACCCATTGAAAAGATTGAGTCATTACTGTACAAGTGTTTTTTATTTTAGATGGAGGTATTGCCAGGCTGCGGGTGTATGGTCAAGCCAAGAGGGACTGGTCACTGGTGGACAAGGACACTGTTGTGGACCTGGTAGCTATGGTCAATGGTGGTGTGTGTTTGGGCAGTAGTAATGCCCATTTTGGCCATCCCAGAAATTTAGTGGCACCAGGCACTGGGGAAAACATGGGGGATGGCTGGGAAACCGCAAGGAGAGTAAGTAACGTGCACATGAAATTATCCATTTAGATTTTATTTTGTATTATATACAAACACTTTGCTGTCTAGTTGTAAAGTTGTCATTGGTGTTTCAAAGTTGATACATTCTGTCAAAGAACAATGTAATGTAGTTTACTTGGTGATTTGTAGACAAATCACACCAAACATTTTTGTTCAGTGGAACAGTGTTCAGAGAAACAATGCAAAATCATCTACAATGAAAAGGCCAAACTGAAGATTTTTTTGCTACCAACCTGAAGATTTTTTTCAGGATTGTCAATGAATGAAATGAATTTTTCATGATAAACAATATCAAACTGAAGTCTTATCAAAACTTTGACAGTACTGTATTTCTTAATGCTAGCTGGATAGGCCTGCGGTCTTAACTGCAGATAAATCAGGAGTTCTTCAAGTACCAGGTAAGTGTAAATTATTTTTCATTTAATCGCCACACAGTGTTTTTTTTTGTGTGTGTGTGTCTTGTTACAAAAGGATTAGCTTTATCATGTTTTTGTTTGGTAGAATCATAAATAATCTTTAAACCACATTAAAAAAACAGAGGTAATGCTTTCAATGAGTATGATGATCATTAAGCATAACTAAAATTAACTGATATAACCATTTTAGGATGTGAATGGGCTGTGTTCCGTTTAGGATGCCCTGGAGTTGTGAAAGAGGTATGCAAATGTTTATTGGATGAAAATTTGTTGAATGTAGGGGATTGAATGTATAGACATTAACATTATATAAAATTACAGACATGTTAACACATACTTTAAAACATGGATAAAAAATACAATTATGTTAAGAAGAGTACACTTACACACTTTCATGCATGTAAGCCAGGCTTAAAGAAAAATACATTGTATATTTTTAAAACTTTATCATGCTTTTTTTCTTTCTTGTAGATTACATTGGATACGAGACACTTCAAAGGCAATTTTCCAGATTCATGCAGAATTGAAGGTATTATGGCTTCTTGTTTTCGTAATGATTCAGTTTCAATTNTTACGAAGAACTTAAATTTGATTGTACCATATATATTTTTTGCAATAGTTTAAAAATTCTTGTTGATTGCATTTTTACAGCTTGTCAAGCACAAAACTGGTGGCTGTGTCCCTTATTTTGTGTATGTGGGGGTCTATACGAATGCGCTTGCTCCAGCTGGTGGTACAATATTCGGAGGCGGTATCGCCTCTCTGATCCTCTAGTTCTTTTTAATTTGGCTAACTTCTACACCTTTTATCCTTATTTACTATTCTTGTTATCATGACTTATAGCATGACTTTTAAGTTGAAAATATCTCTACATAAGTATGCAATTTTTTCTAGCATGTAACATACCTTTAAGTGGGGAGCAACAGGCATTGAGTGTAATGTCAGGGCCTCCTTGGAAAACGCTGCTACTACCACAGAAAATGACACCCAACAGAGAGCATCATTATAAAGATGAGGTCCAAACTATTGGCACAATAAGCCACATTAGGTTATTTGTGGCTCCAGATGGTGGAGTCAGCAGAATGAGGATATGGGGGCTGAAAGAAGATGTAGCCTTGGCTTCTAAATTGTAAATTTATAGTGAATGTTATTGAATTGTTCTTTAAAAAAAGCCTATTTCTTTTAAAGATAAGCATTGATATATGGCATGTGAATGAAACTAATGCTATTCCAAGTAAACATGTGCAGACACCCCCGTAATTTACTTACATTTCTGATTGTTTTTGCACATTCAAAGCTCGTTACAAATTCCAACAAGCATTATACTTATTATATTGGCATCCTCTTATAGTTGCCATCATAAATGACATTCTGGGCTGAGGCAATTTTATTTCTCATGACTGTGATCTCTAATGTTGCCATTATGTACATTTTCTTCTCTTTACTAAAAATGCATTAGAGGTTTACTGATGTTGAACAGTACAATATTCAAAATGGTTATGGTCTTGAAATTGTTGTGGTGCATATATTTAATAGGACATACATATTTAATGGAAATTTTAATTAAAATGTTGATAATCTTCATGACCAAAAACCATGGATAGGCAGTTGCTTGAAGTATTATTTTAATCAGCATTTTTATATTAAAGAAAAATGTGGATTAAACCAGCTTTTATTCAGTTATAAATCTTGATGTGTGCACATATGGTTATAATTTATAATTCCACATTCTATATTTACCTCCGCCAAGGAGGTTATGTTTTCACCCCTGTTTGTTTGTTTGTTTGCTTGTTTGTCTGTCTGTCTGTTTGTCATCAACATAACTCAAAAAGTTATGGATGAATTTCGATGGAATTTTCAGGGTAGGTCAGAAATGGGTTAACTTAGAAGTGATCAGTTTTTGGTGGCGATCTGGATCAACAATCAATCAAAAATGAAAAAATTAAGTTATGGACCGATTTTGATGAAATTTTTAGGAACTGTCAGAAGTGGGCCAAGGAACAGATGATTAGTTTTTGGTGGTGATCTGGATCAATAATCAATCAATAATCAAAAATTAAAAAAGTAAATCATTATAGAATGAAAATTAAGGGGTGAAATGGCATTGGAGACTTTGCTGCCTTGGCGGAAGTCTGCGCTCTCGGAGTGCTTTTCTAGTTGCTAGTGTTAAATGCTATGGTATAATATTATTAATACTTCAAAATTAATATCAATATGAATTTACAATTGTTATGATGAATAATGTCGTTAAGATTATGACCACATGATTTTAAGCACTCGGTAACTATGTAGACCCTGGAAAATGCGGTTTCGCAGCAATTTTCTATGTAGATTCTACGATTTCTTTGAAGCCTGAAAAGGGAGAGAGAAGAGGGGGCTTGTAATAATGTTGTTGTGCAGCTCAATTAAGCCAAGTTTGATTGGAAAATGTATATTTCAGTTGATTTATGTATAGTGGTATAACATATAAATCAACTTGTAACACTCTTTCCTGAAAGATTTTGTTGATTTTTATCGAAGTTACATTTTAAATATAATGTTTTAACATTGAATAAATGACAATTTCATTATTTTCAAGACACTCCTTGTTAGAAGTGAATAAATATATTTGGATGAATGCCTTGCCCCAGTTTACTTTATCCCTCTCTTCTCATTTATGCATTGGCCGACTGTGTGTGTGTGTGTGTGTGTGTGTGTGTGTGTGGGGGGGGGGGGGAAGCAGGAGGGACAGCACAGGTTCTCTTAAAGGCGAGAAGGCTGTACGAATTTTGAACTGGGCAGTGTACGTCAATTATGTCTAAAAGCTCTGGGAATAGAGCCTTAGCTACAGAATTCAATTAAATATTGGCTTATTTTTTAATATCGGTTGTCTGTAATTAACTCAAAATATCATAATGCATTATTAACGCCAATAATATAAGGAGAAATCTTGTAATAGTCGTATTCTCGATGCAAACCTCTTGCATTTACTGCTTGATATCTCATAACATTTTTATTGGTAGAATTTTGGGTAAAATTTCAGAAAAAAAATAAACAGGCTTCCCTTAAAGGTACACTGCATGGATTTGAAAATCCCCCCAAATGCTTATTTTTGCCACCCACAGCTTTTTATAAAACCTTACATACACCTGAAAAACAAAACCCCTTGAATATTTTTCTGGAGAGTACCTGATGTGGATACATCCATCGGAGCTTTGGAAGATGGTCGCTGGTTATAACGACTGGTCAGTCGTTTTAAACTAAATCAACCTTTATAAATTTAATAAAAGTGCAGAGAGGGATAGATAAATGATTCGTGAGTACGAGAAAATTGCTTATTTCCCCAGGAAAATCCATTCAACGGGTAAATCCCATGGACGTACCCTTTAAACCTTGTTCTCATCTCATTCTTGTGCACATTTATTTTTTGCTAATCCTCGTTGTACGGACTAAAAACTGCAAATAAAAAATGTATTGAAATTTTGTTTCCCTTTGCCATTTAAATCTATCTACACAATGCACCTGTTAAAGGTAGTTCTATAGATACCATTAAAAGAAATGTTAACTTCACGAAAACATCACAACTATATAATTCTTGTACATTTTTTGTGATGCACGCGTTAACCGTTCGTGTCTGAAATTTGTTAAACGTTTTGCTCCATAGTCCCATCACATAAAGTGCCACGCGTATTTCATGGAAACTTTTACAAGTAATCAGCATTCTATCCATTATGGTGATTAAGTAAAAGTGGCTGCCTCTTGGAAACTACCTCGGGCACCCGCTAGCTGTCACACAGGTAGATAAGCTGCAGAATTCGATACTGGATTTAGATAGAGCAAATTGAAACGCAGCCGCCGGTCAATCAGAAAAACGCGCCTTTCTTCTTAATGAGAAAATGACAAGCAAAGGAGAGATCTACACGAAAATGATTGTTATGAAATAAAACAGAACAGCATCAGCATATGTCAAAAGGATTTGATATTATAATGATATTGTAATTAATAGCAGGCATTCTTCAGCTTTAATGACTTGTAATGACCTGTGACCAGCAAGGGTTTTCCCGCCGTGAGAACTTGGGTCAATGATCGACACAGAAGTAAATAAACAATTAATAAAAACACTTAACTGTCTTAATATTTCCCTTTACGTGCATGAAAGACATAAAAGACCTTCGCAGTATCGGTGAAGATACTAAGCAGGCGGAATAACTGGTATGATGTTATGTAACTTTAGGGATTGCAAACGCTTTAAACTGACGTTTATATTGGAATAAAGAAGTAAATGACCACAAAGCAAAAAAAAAAAAAAAAAAAAAAATTGGGGAAAGATTTAGTTTTTTTATATCCGTTCAACAACTTGTTCGCTCATGCATGATATGTTTTTCCTTTGTTATAAATCTCTTCTCGGAATAGTTGTTAAGTTTGGTAAAGCTCTTTGAAGCAGAAAATTTAATTTCATTTAAATATTTATTGATAAACAATTTATAGATTCAACTTATTTTCTCGTGTTTGTATATTTGTCTGTCTGTTTTTTCCTCTTTTTGTTGTTGTGGAATTGGTCACAATTTACCTTGTAAACCGTTACAAAATCAAAGATATTAATATGTCATCTTTGAGCACCGTCTAATTCATTAGAATACTGCAGCGTTGTAAACAAAACATGACTGGGGTTTCAGAAAATGGGATTTCTGCGTGTGTCAGCGAGCGACAAGCTGGATAATTTCCTGAAGAAGTCTTAGAATCACTTCGCATTTATCCGAAGTTTATCAGGATCAGTGATCACAAACTTGCTAACAGTTTTGATGTGTGCGCACTGCACGACGAACGCTCTGAACGATTATTTCATAATTATTTTCAACGTGCGCACGTTAGCGCGCGTAACTCTAGATAAAGTTTAAGGGATTGAAAATGGCCAGTGACTGTTTAATCACACAGACAGTAGTCTTTGTGCTTCGTGACATTAAAAACGGTTTAAGTGCGAAATAGAAGTTGTGGTAAAGATTCCTCTCCCTAAAATGTAAAAATTGATGTGCAATGCGAAATAATATATTCATATATTCTCGGTAATATCTAGGTCTTAAAACATTTTGAGAAAAAGCGCAAAAGCTATAGTGTTGGTGAATTTTTGAGTACCCTGGTAAGAAGACGTCATTCTCACCTTGGACTTTTTGGGTCTTCTCACGAAATCAAGAAACGAAGCCTTAAAAGGAAGAAAGAGAAAAGCCATCAGAGAAAGAGAGAGAGAGAGACAACCATATAAAAACCAAAGGCCAGACTTCAGCAACTCTTGCAAGTGGAAGCCAAACGAAGAAGCACTTGTACTTGCCGACTGTTTGATTCACTGTTACATATTACACTCAGTTACAGGTAAGGCATTCTTTCATAGCGAAATATTCATGCGACTTCATTTCTAGCACTTATTTTCAGTTTCAATAAGCGCATTTTTTAGATTCTTAAAAAAGCAGTTACAATTTTTTTAATTAACTAAGCGTAATATAGGAGATTTATTTATTTTGATTTTCTTTTGTCTTGAAACCATTTAAATCGATTTACGTTATACAATTTTACTTCAAACTAAATTAGAGAGTTGCGTACATGTTTATTTTGCATATGTTTTAATAATACTCTTGCTCTAGACAAACGAATTAATGTCTAGAATGTATAAATTTGTAAACAAAATTCAGGAGTTGAATAAAATGCGTTTTGAAAATACAAAACCCTAATTTTGGGCAATGCTTTTCCTTATCAAACTGTTCTAAATAGACCAATAGATTTATTTTATCGCTTTTTATGGAAAAATCTCTTTATACTTTTCAGATGCTTTCCGGGTCTTGTGATCTGCCGCCTCATCCGTCTCTACCGTCGTACGGAGATGACTGGAAAGCGGAGATAGTGGAGCATGTTTCTCGACGCTCAAGTTTTGGTGTCACCGTGGGCTCACATCACCCGCTCAGTCACCATGAGCAGGGCATGTATATGCCAGGCCACAACAACCTGCCAGGTCTACAGAGTCCTAGAAACTGGTAGGATTTAATTCTATCTTTAATCCCCTTTGCTTACTGCACTATTATTTATTATCCTGTTTGTCTATATTCAGGTTTTTATTTATTAGTTTATGATTACAATTGAAAAACGTATAGCTTTATAAATTGAAACAACGAGCAGAAATGCGAAATAGCAAAATTTCATTTCCTTAGGATTGCTGAAAAGTAATAAAAGATGAACAATTAAAATAATCGTGCAACTTCTTTTCTGTGCTTGTGTAGTCATTCGCACATCCCCTGAAACTTAGCCTTTTAAAATATTATATCTATATCTGAGTGTAAAAAAATCGTTTTGAAAGAATATCTTTCTGTTTTTTTTTCTTTTATTCAAGCGAGCCGTTGGGGATTTCTAGCAGAAGTATAAGGGATCCCCCGATCCAGTCACCAAAATACCTGTCCAGTGTAGGCGACTCTCCGGATTTCTTTAATCGAATTAACTCCCTAGCGCCGATGAGGGCTCCGGACTTTTCATTCCATCCCCAAATTTCTATCAACCGCCCATTTCAGCCACAGGGAACTTATTTGAATAACGAACACCACAGTTATGAAGATACGGGAGGACTTCATCCTTATATCCCCGACCCAGCTGCTGCGTCTAACGGAAAATCTTTAATACCGTCGATGAGTGTCAACGTGTCGATGTGCATGAATGTCGGCATACAGCAGTCGCGCTACGACAGGAATGGCTGTGAAGGCCTTGAACAAATCGGGTCTCAAAACGGGCCTGCGGGAGATCATTTTATGTACCCCCCTCCTCCAACCTGTCCTAACCCTTACCTACAGCATGGAGGGGATCCTTGGCCTATCGGTGTGTATCAGTCACAATCTGGGGCTCAGCATCTCAGCCCTTCAAACCAGTGTATCCAGCCACCTAGAAGTGTGAACCTTCAGTTACCCGGAGGAATGGACGGGGCAGGGGAGAGATCCGTCACCGAGGCTTTTCACGGTTATGAAAAACCCAACCGATCAGAGGCTACGTCGTCTATCTCAAATTATCCAATCTTTAGTCATTTTTCTGGACGCAATACGCCCGAAAATTTAAAAGTCAATCTATGTCGCGTTTGTGGAAAAACCTATGCTCGCCCTAGCACGTTGAAAACTCACATGCGGACACACTCAGGAGAGAAACCTTACCGTTGCCAGTCGTGCCACAAAGCCTTCTCTCAAGCCGCAAATCTGACAGCCCATTTGCGAACACACAGCGGTGAAAAGCCATTCAAATGCCCTGTCTGTGACCGTAGGTTCTCACAAAGTTCGTCGGTGACTACTCATATCAGGACACACTCCGGGGAACGCCCATACAAATGCCGCTTCTGTAGAAAAGCTTTTTCAGATAGCTCCACACTAACCAAACACTTGCGGATCCACAGCGGAGAAAAACCCTACCAATGCAGACTGTGTCTTTTGAGGTTTTCTCAGTCAGGAAATCTCAATAGACACATGAAAGTGCATTTGAATACAAATCAACGAGATAACTAGAGTTTTTGTTTATTTTTTCTTTAGTGTTTAATTTTTGAAGTAATTTTTGTTTGCGTTTTATGGATTATCTTATTGCATTCTAGATAAAACAAGAAAATTTCATTTTTGGCAAATTGACGAAATAGAAACGATCCATTAAAAAACGTTTCCACAATACAAAAATGCGTGTAAAATATGTATGGGTATAAAAGACAAATGGAACTATAATCTTTTGCGCGAAATACATGTACTATAAGAAACGGATTCTGAACGCACTTTCGACACGTTTCAGTAAATTACTTTTATCCAACCTCACTTATTCTAAACGATAGTCTGTTTTAGGTATTTTCAAAATGAAGGCGGTCGTGGTCTGATTGTGGTATAATGAATATTAATAACAAAACTCACTTTTATTATAGTACAAAAAATTCTCTCCCGTACCTTTAAGAAACATAAGGCAAACTTATTTGATGACATTGTCGACAAAAGGTCTAGGCTGTAACAAAGCCAATATTTATGTGTTTGATAATATAGATCCGTTGTTTAGTTCTTCAAATCTCATTGCGGTCTTTAGTGCGGATTATCTTGTCAATGAGGATTATCTTTACAAGAAGACGCATCGTTAAGCAAGTTAAAAGTACGAGTACATTTGAGCATATCTGATAGCGTTCATATTGTTTTTAAATATAACTGTAACTGTATTTTTTTGCGTGTAAACTGAAGGAAAATTTTTATATTTACTTCATTTTTCTATCAATGTGTTCTGATATTAAGTAATATCTTACTTAAGTTACGTCCAAATGGTCTGCAAAACAAATAAGTTCTGCTGACGCTTACAAATTACGTGTAGGATTGAAGGGTATGGGGAGTATTTATATTGTAATCGTTTTTGTTTTTCCTTTTTTTGTATCGTTTTTTTTCGCACGAAAAAATGTAACGCGGTTGGCAATATAAAGTTGCGATCATTTTACAAATGGATTTATTCTAATACACGGCATATCTATTTTTTACCTTTAACATTTCTTCTATTATCATTTTCCTTCTATTCATCTTATGACCATTAGTAATTTTTTTCCTTTTAATTGTGAATTTTATAAATTTGTAAAGTCTTTTGAACATACGTTGGATTTTAAACTATAAACAAATATTATTATGGTAATTTAATATATTGTGTATGTACGCAATTTGAATTCAATAAACCAGAAATGTTCTGAATAGTGCTTTTTTTATGACCTAAGAGTTTGAATATTGTTCACGAATTACAAAAAAGAAAAAAAATGGTTAAGTTAAATAATTTCTCTGCAATGAGCAAAAATGTTCAATTTTTTTCGGCTTGTGTTTGATAATTTTCATTTATAAATTTTCTGCAATTCAAAATTTCTGGCATAAATGTCACTGAGTCGGTCGTTTCAGAGTTGATTAATTTTTCTCATTCTACTTTAGTTGCTATGATTGCAAAATGGTTCGAAGAAATTGACTTTTAATGAACAGCATGGAAAAAGGCAATCGATCAATTTCTACTGTCTATACACACCGTCGCGTAGGAGTGTACTGACAAATCGCTACACGTTTTAAACACGAACGTCAAACTAAGTTTCGTGCATTACTTACACTTAAGGTATAAATAAATATAAATATCTGTAGCATCAACTTTCTAAGAATATCTAAAAATGTTCAATCATATATTGTTGTATGTAAATATACACACCCATTAAGAACTTAATTAAGCAATTTATCGTCGAAACTACATAACATGTATGCTGTAGCTCTGTTCACACTCGGTACCTGGTGAATCAAACACGAAAGCAGAAAACCAGTTTTCTTCACCAAAAGATTATCAGTGATATTGTCTTCCTATGAGATATTACTGAATAAGAATGAGAGCACTGGTCAGTATAACAATCTCCTGTTGTTGAGATATGATAATATGGTTAATGTTGCAGTTGTTCTTAGTTGTTATCCTGATCTCTCTCTCTGCCACTGGGATTTTCACGCCATATCTTCTCATATTTACGAATCATTGCTCCACCCATTTTTACACCTGAATGGGATCTTATGTGTGAGTTTAATGAAATTATTAATCAGTAGATGACTCCACGATTTTCAGAAATTTCAGAAAGAAATATCAACACCAGCCGTCATCTTCAGGTGCTTCAATATAAGGGCTTTTTGAAGTTTTTCACTTGAAAGTCTGAATTGGTTTTATTTAGATATTAAGACATAAAATTTTGATTTTGTGACTTTTTAAAACGTGTATGGTGTACGTCATTCCTTCTTAACCAGAATAGCTTTTTACTAGAAACCTCCCCCCCCCCCCCAATCAGGACTTCGCATCCTGCTTACACTATGCTATGGTAAAAAGTACAGTGAAGCACTGAGGCACCTTCTTGACTCAGCTTGCAAAGAAGAGTGTTGATAGATCACTCTCGTGTACCAGAGTTGTGTATGCATCACAAGCAGCTTAAATGTGAACAATGATAGAGCAGTGGAGAAAATTGAGTGTTTTATTTTTAACTGGTAATTTTACCCTTTTAAATGTGACTTATATCATATGAAATTTTTAAGCAGATATAAAGGAATATACACATAGAGGATTATTGGATGATTTCTCATTGACCGTACCATAAGATGTTGGCAGAATTCAAGCTTACCATTTTCCATAAGGATGCTTGTTATTTCTTGAAAACCTGGATGCTATTTGATAGTCAATCAAATTGAATAGCTTCTTGTGACACCTTATAGAGAAAGGTAATCTTTTCTGGTGAATACCAACATCTGAAAATATAATAATAATATATGTTTAACGGATTTTTTTCACTATTTCAGTGATGGGAAGTGCAGAGGATACATGTAGCTGCCACACAAATTAAATGGCAGTGAATTTTTGTATGCCCCAGTTTAAACCAAGGATCCATTGTAACACAGTGATGAGGGATCATCATGAAGTTCAGAATTTAATATCTGATGACATTTGGAAGAAAAGAAAAGGGTTCATTGCTGAATATTTTGTGAAGCCTCCTGTGACAATTACAGTAGAATTCCCATTACATATTGAGATTAAAAGTATTGCCATAGATCCTGTTGTTGGAACTCAGAAGTCATGTAGTTTTGAAATATTTACTCACTCTGCTAAGGAGAGACGACTGTGGTTTTCTGACGAGGAGGCATCTAGTTGTTCAGCTACAGTGGATGGCATATTTACACCTGTTGGCAGATATTTTGGTAACAAGGCAGCACCTGTGCTCTTTGTCAACCGTAGATTCATACCTAGGGGTATATTTAAAAATATACCACAGCACATGCCCTCGCTGGAGTGCCAAACTCTGCATCATCATTATTATACAAACTTATCCAAGGTTAGCCATGTATCTGTTAGGATCAATAAAACTGAGAACAGCACCTCTCCTGCTATTGGAAAACTTGAAGTTTGGGGTCAGCCATCAGCTTCAACAGATAGGTCCATTGTTCAACAGGTTTACAGGTTGTTGTTGCCAAAACGCAGTTCTGAGACGGCCCCTACATCAACGTCGTCAGCAGCATCAGGCTTCGATAATCGGTCACCACCATTGCCATCATCACCATCATCATCATCAACTTTATGCACTGAAATATCTGAAGGCACAAGTAACTTAGATAACAGTGACATTCCAAATGAGTTCTTGGATCCCATCACCTGTAAAGTAATGGCACTTCCAGTATTATTACCTTCTGGGCAGTGCATTGATCAGTCTACTTTGGACAAATATGTAGCTCAGGAGAGGAACTGGGGCAGACTCCCTAACGATCCATTCACTGGGACTGTATTTAGCCAGAGCAGTGGTCCTGTCCCCAGCTCTGCCCTCAAAGCCAGGATAGACCAGTGGCTGATGAGGCACGAGGCAGAGGATGGTCTCATGATGGGGAGAACTGTGGGGAGAGCCACTGACTTACACAACCAGGTACCACAACTCCCTAAACACAAAAATCTGCCTCAGCCAGGTAGTACAATTTTTACTAAAGAGCACAGACAGGATCACAGTAACAGTGAAGACGTAGGCATTCCCAATACAGAAATTAAAGAACCAAGTATGCTTAATTTTAAAAGAAAAGCTGCAGATAGCAACAGCTTGTTAAAATCTAAAATGCCAAAACTAAAACCATCAGTTCCATTATCCAATGCCTCACACCAAGAGAATCTATTGTCCAGCCTAGATTCTGCTCTCAGCAAGACCCTGAAAGGTCTGCCATCTTTTCAAAAATTGGATACCTCCAGCAATACAACCCCTATATTAGAAGAAAGAAAAATATGTGCTCAGTGCAATGTAGAACTACAAACTATGGTTGCATTTTATTCCCTGCCTTGTGAACACTTTCTGTGCAGAAGCTGCTTGTTGAAATGCTCAAAACAGGACACAGATTCAGTGATATGTGCAAAATGCTCCAAATCATGCAAACGGCAAGATATTGTGAGAAAACATTTATAACACACTCATGTTTGCCCATTACAAAATTTATGGTGGCTGCCAAATTTGCTAGTATTTAATTTCAGTTCTTAAGGAAACCGGCCTTTTATTTCTCAGGAAGTAATGAATCCTTGCAAAGAGCAGGAATTTTAATATTATTGAAGCTGAATCATGCAGCCATATTGATAAACAGCAAAAGAAAAATTAGATTTTTGAGATCAATCCTGCAGAGCATTACATCAAGGTAAAATGCTTAGACATTCTCCTGTAATTGTTGATTATGTTGGCATTGCACCGTCTGCTGGACAGTGGTTTTTGGTCCATTTATCAATCACATGACACTTGAATTGATAGTTACAATGTGCAACATGGAAAATTAAATGAAAAATGCAAACATTTTCAATACAGATTATAGGTAAATTATATAAGAAATAAAGTAAAATTTACATGACTGACTTCCTCTTTATTATATTGATCATTCCACTGACAAGTTTAGACTCTTAAGGCAGGACTGCAGGTTGGAGATTTTATCCTAAATTAAAGGGCTTAGCTTTTTTATTCCTGTTGCATTCATTTAATGTATCTTCAAAACATCTAATTATGCTTGAAACACGGCTCCAAGTTTACCGTGGTTCCTAATTTTGGGATATTTCTGGCAAAAACGTTTTCAGTTTCCATATTTCCTATAAACATGCTTTTGGGTTCGGGGATTTTTCTTTAGACTTATTACATTGATTTTATCTATACAAACGTGATTTTAGCTCTATTTGAGTACAGTCTCCCCTTAAATGACTTGAATCAGAGTTGATTTTCTTATTCAAGATATTTCAGAAATAAGACATTTCATTTTTTCACAAGAAATATACTTATCATGCGAGAAGGAAACTGATAATGAGCTAGAAATTAAACCTATTTATTTTTGTTATATGGTATTGGAAGTTGTAAAGAAATGAAGACTAATTAAATAAAGAAGTGACATAGAAATGTTTATTCTAACATATATTTAGAATATATATTTACATCAAAAGGCTGAAATATTTGTCATTTTTTCTATGAGCGAAGAATTGACCAGGATATGTAGATGCTATGTTATGATATTCTTGAATTTTTACTTCAAAACAATTTCAAATGCTTCAATTTTAAGGAATAACTATTAATGACTTAATTTTCTGCTAAATGAAATGCTGTTTTTGAAGCTTATTAGAATCAGTATTTCAATGACAAAATGAGCATCAGGAGCCTTCTAAAGGAAAAAGACCACTGCTAAATACATTACGCTTAAATTTACTGGATATTTATAACAAATATTTGAAACATACAATGTACTGTGGCCCTGCTAGAACATCCATAACAATAAACACATTATACAAGTTGAAAAGTAATTGGTTTGACTAAATGCTAAGATTTGTATGAAACTAAGGTTAGTTATGGCAGTTTGTTCTTGGCTGCAATATCTCAAATTAAGCAACATTTGAAAGATCCTGAATGCCTTGTTACATTCAACTCAACCATTTCTACATGATCATCACACATACCAGTACCACAGCACTCCATTTTTTTAAGTTCTTCATGTTTTGTAAAAGTTTCGTAAGATTAAATTTAGGTACAAGCTTTGGCATTTGCTTTAGGTAAAACAAAGAATCCATATGTCAGTGGAGGAAGACTGATGCTGGAACCTGGAGACAATTTCTTGGGTGGGAATGAAGGCAACTGGCCAAATTTCCACCTGAGAACTTTACCATTCAGAGCGATTTCCCTAAAAAGAAACATGCAGTATGGTGTCAGTAAATGTATTGACATTAAATGTCAGTTGGTTGAACACACTATTAAATCATGATTTTCAAATTTTTTTGACCATTCAGAGCGATTTCCCTAAAAAGAAACATGCAGTATGGTGTCAGTAAATGTATTGACATTAAATGTCAGTTAGTTGAACACACTATTAAATCATGATTTTCAAACTTTTTTGAGTTAAACTGATTTACTTTAGAAAATATTTAAATAGCAAAGTTAACATAAAGTCCAATTCATATTCTGGTTTATGGTAATTGAAAGGATTAACCCTCAATTTAGATATACTTCAAAAGTGAAGATCTTTATTTACCTAGATGTGATACCATCACTGCCATATGGAGAGAGTAGATATTGATCAATGCTTCTCTCTGGTACATTTATAACAGCTGCTTGGTCTTCTTGAAGGTTAATGGCAATAAGAGTCACAGAACCTTTCTCATATATACTGTAATGATAAATAGCAAAAAGTCTAAAAACATTTTTTGTGTCTCATCTCTCTCATTTACAGAACAAAATCTATTAGTGATGGACTAGTGAAAGCATGATATCTAAATCATATTAGGAAAACTTGTCATTATCAATTACTTCCTTAGAAGTCAGCAGCAGTGTCTATGTAAACCAAAATATATCATATATATTTTTACAATGCTTACAAAAATCAAATTGCCTTCATAAGCTTGTTTTTGCCAATATCATGATTTAACCAACCTGAGGGTTCTGGTGCAATGTGCATACACCCTTACTTGTCTTTGGCAGGTAACGCTGACATTGGATGCACATGTGACATTCAGAACAGTTTCACCAACCAAATGCTTATGAAGTAAAGAAATCCAATAGGTCTGAAAATATATACTTTCACATTTTGGAATAACATTCAGTGCTGCCATCTACGCTGATGATGGCATCCATCCTAAATACACATAGTTGCAAGAATTGTTACACAAATGGCACACACCTATTTGTACAGTTGTCGTAACATATATTACTTACTGGTGCAGGCGTGCCGTCCATTCTAATTGCCCCATATGCTCCACCCTGAAGAGTGTTCTTTATTACCATACTTATGCCTTTGGCTGCACTCAGTCCAAGTTTGTCTAACCACCTGAAATAATTTAAAATGTGCTGTCTGTATTATACCATTTTTTTTACAGTTTATTGCATAAAATAGTTTAAAAATGTCATGACATATAATCAAACCCATCATACAGACTCTAGATTCCTACACAAAACATAGCCTTTTAAACAAATGCATTATGCTTCATAAATATCAACATCTTGCATCCACCATGCTTGCAACAAATCAACATTAACATATTATATTTTCTCACATGAAACCAGCAAGGTATCTATCACTGAGATTCTTTGCTCCTCCACCCCAAGCATCTGCTGTCTCCCCCAGCCACATGACAGCACCAGGCTTGTACTTGTCCACCACACGCCGCATGTCAGATATGTAGGTTGCCAGTAAATTCATCAGATCAACATCTAAAAAGTCTGACACGCTGCAGTCCTTGCCATCAAAGTAGTAGCTAAAAATATTAAGTACCAAAATGCATCCTGTATGTTTATGTTAAAAATCGGAATATAAAATCCTTGCTGCTATGATACATGAGGGGATATGTGGGAAATAATTGACTGTTTTTGGTGGTACACTGAAATTAAAATAAACAGTGCTATTTGGGTTAGACTTGTAAATCCAGGCTTAAAACCTCAAGGTTTTTATCTATAACTCAGATATCAAATCACTCAGTAAACATGATGCTAGTATCTTGTACAATTTTTGGTTTCTGCCAAAAGACAGAGATGACTATTTATCGTCACGTTGGTATTGTGTATCCTATAAATTGGTCTAAATACACAATGTATTTGCAAAAACACTTACTGATGCCATGTAACAACATCTAAAACATCTGCAGCCACACTAAGAAACCTGAAAATAAAGTTTTGTATTTTATTGCTTTAAAAGGTAGAAATATTTTTAACACCAATAATTGTTCAAGTGAGTTAAGATGTTGCATGCAATCTTTATCTTTTCAACATTGATGTCAAAATGTCAATTCTATTATAGTGTCTTATGGCAGTAAGCTATAATTTATATGTTCATTTGTTTTATTTTTTAAATTTTCTTTTATAAGTCATTACAATTCCACATTGATATTAAATATCATCGCAGACACAAATTCCTGTACCAAACTGCCAATAACGATATAGCAATTAATTGATGACACTAATTATAAAAATGACAAATACAAAAATAATGTACATCAACTCACTTCTCCATATAATCCAGAACTGAGGGTTTTCTAGGCCTTGTTGTGTCCGGTCCAACTAACAGGCTATTGTTATAAAATGGATGGCTTTTAAGGATCTTGTATAAAAGTTTGAAATCAGATCCAAGTTGCAATGGATCAACTCCTCTGCCAACAGCATGATGCATGGAGTTTGGTTCTACAATGAAGCATGTGAAAAGATGTCACATAGGCAACTCAACTGGAAGAAAACTCCCTTGTCAATTAGCATCTTATAGCTCTGTATTATCAAATTATCATTTAATACATTTTATTTTTTTAGACAACTGGCACATGGCATCAAATAAATTGTACATGTTGCAGGAGTTAGCTGTATATTTAACAAAAACATTATGGACCTACCATTCCCCAGTTCAAAATGGAGTTTATATCCTCTCTTAGAACTGTAGTCCAGTAACAACTTGGCATTGCTGGGGTCCCATTGGTCATTAGGGGTACGTAGTAGGACATTGAAGTCAAACAGTAGTGAGAAGTCAACTGCTGAACTGAACTTGTTTAACAAATCCCATTCTTCGCCTGAAGAAATTCAAATGCAATAAAATTAATATAAATAAGATAAAAAAAACATGCATGTCAGTGCTCCCATTATTATCAATTTATATATAAACGCATTTAATCATTTTTATATATGTGGCACTGTTTCAAACCACCTAGTGAGGAATATTCTATACAATTACCAGTTACTGTATAATTTGTGTATGTTTTTTCCTGAGTATCATCTTCATAAGTTTCCAAAAAATAAGAGTCTTGGTGTTCTGCATTAGGATCAAATAGAAAGAAGCTGCTCTCAGTTCCTCCTTGTCTCAAAAATGAAGGAGACAGTGCCCTGGCAAGTTCTTGAATCTTTTGAGATCTGGAAAAAAAGCAGAGGTTATTTGTGGAAGTAAATATGTTGACTGAATGTTCAGTGGTGATCTGTGTGAATTACATGTAACTTCTCTGCTCTAAATGCAGGGGCGGATTTAGGCCGTCTTCTGGGTCTTCTGGAAGACGGTCAGACTTTTAAGTTTACATTGACAGGTAGGGCCTATCTATTTTTTCTGTCGGAAGACGGTCAAAATAGAGGATGGTAATAGAGATAATTTGGAAGACTGTCAGAAAATATCTCTGGATCCGCCCCTGAAATGCATTCTACATGGCATGAGTATTCTATTGATGGGATTTCCTGATTCTGACACAATGAATGTGTGTTTACAGGATCCAATTTACCAGTACTAGTATGTTCATGTAACATATATATATATATATATAGGTCCACCTAACTGTTGACATGGGCAGTAAGAAGGTCCCTTGTCTATTCAGTAATGAATACTGGCAGAGGGGATGGGGTGAATATCAAATCCATTCACAAAGTACTGGTACACAAGCAATTGGTTATTCATTCAGTTCATAAGACGAATTCTATTTTTTTGGAGAATAAAAGAACAGGCTTTTCACTTGTACACGGGATCACATTCCTCTAATCTATTCACCAGTCTCAATATACAAATGCTATTTCCCAAGGACCTGCTTGACTTTATATCCCCGGATCTGAAACTCACCGTAAATCTATTTGCTTCCAGTGTCGTTTGATAGCAGAATCTCCAAAGGCAAAACTAACAAAGTTCTTATCAACAACATACTGGCTACGTGAAGTCTCTATGCTAATCTTTATAGGATCCTGATTGAACGTTTCTGTAACTAATGATTCTGTCCTCGTAAAAAGCAGTACATGTACAAAACAAAAAGCAGCAAAATGCAAGTACATGGTCCAAGCGGATCTAAAACACACATGCCATTGCAGGTGTTGTTCTCCACGCCTGAGCCTCGTTTTCGTTCATCATGCCTCTGTTTGAAAGAAATGTAGGTCTCCATAGAGAGAAAGCTTGAAGAGGCACCAGCTTTCATGTAAATACAGCAGTATGGGACATTAGTAGTTTAAACAAAATTTTATCTCATATTTATTATATATTCATGACATCCATTTCAAACATTATCAGAGACTTTGTGTTAAACGATCTTAAACTCTTTCAAAGAATGGCTCTATCATTGTGCAAGGAATTTCAAATAAATAAATAAATACAATATTTAAGGAATGTTATGTAAATCTCGTTTGATTTAACAATTGGTTTTAATTGGGTTGCCATCTGAGAGAAAACAGCGAAATGAAATAACAAAACAGAATAAAGGAAGGAATGTCGCTTGATATTACTTGAAATATAACTTGAAATATCAAACCGCATGATATAAAATATATATTTAAAAAGTGCTCATAATGCTAAAATGTCTGCACATAAAAAGTTGTGACGCATCTAGATAAGGGAGACCGGGACTATTTGGACCCCGGGGTAAGTTGGCCCCCATCAATTTATGACAAAGTAACTATGGGGTCAAAGAATTGATCACATCATTTTGTTAAGTGACCGTATCCATTAGTGCTAAGAGAGCGTCGGCAGTGAGTGCAAATGAAATAATTTAGCATCTTAAAGTAACTTTATTAAAGAGACTTGATGGGGGGCAACTTACCCCGGGGTTTAACTAGACCCGGTCTCCCCTACAGCTATAAAATGACTAAATGGAAGTGCGTTGATCAATGCATGTGGAAGGAATGATACGTAATGGAATTTTTGAGCCTAGCCAAGATTGATGAAAGATAAAATCTGATTAAATTTTAGGCGGGCGACAGTAAAACTTATCTGTCTTCATTTTGTTATGTATAAGATGCAATTTCTAGTTGCTTCTCAAACAGTTTTTGCATATGTAAACACTAGACACAAAAATACATGCATTGCTAAAAGATATTACAAGGTAGGCCTACGTTACAGGATTCTCACAAGATTATACCTTCGGGCCTGATTAATCGTATTGACTAAATCAGATTGTCATCTACTTGTAGCGAAAAAGTCGCCGACGGGTCTTTATACATTGCGCACCCAACAATTATTTAAAATTATGTCTAATTAGATGCATTACTGTTAATGCTACTGCCAGGTGTCACGCTCTAAGAAATTTTATAATTAAAATAAAACGGTACCAAGAGTGGAATTGTGCACGTTCATTTAAATTTGTCTGAAATGGGTTCTTCTCTTCCACACAGCTAACTTCTAATTTCAAAGGGAAAAAATAGAAAAAATAGAAAGAAATCAAGTTGATAGCTGATGTTTGATGTCTACGACGAAGACAACTATATTAGGCCTACCAATCACAATCGCTAGAGATCGCTACCGCAATCTGTCTTTTCGGCGTGCGGGTTTATGCTCCATATGTGAATTTGCGGAAGGATTAGAATGCAGAAACCCCGGAGCCCGTACTTTTATTTATCACAGCTAGTATAGTAATGCTTTAGCTTCATTCTTTCCATTTTGATAATGGCAGTATATTTTAATTTACGAAGCTCGGATGTTGATTGGGGTTTGTTGCTCTCAGAGCCTGGCTCATCCACTGATTCAGAAATGCCAAGATGGGTTGGAAGGGGGGAGGGGGTCGTAAAAAGTGGATTCGTTACGAATTATGGTGGTTTTGTGTGTGTGTGTGTGTGTGTGTGTGTGTGTGTGTGTGTGTGTGTCGGGGCGGGAGAGGGAGCTCAATGCCTTTTTTCATTTGTAGAATCTTGGTAGGTTGGGACGGGGTTGGCTAGACGATGACGAATTTGATTTTAGGTGGGTGAGAGTGCTCGCAGGGGTTAGTAGGCCTAATGCATTCCCTCTGTTATCCACGAAAGCCCCTTGCTGTTTGTGCTGTCCCCAACGCTTACGTTACCGTGCAGTAAAGTCTGAAGTGGCATTTTTACATTTGTTCATATTCTTCTGTCAGTGGCGGATTTAGAGGGGAGGTCAGGGGGGTCCTTACCCCCCCCCCCCTTTCGATTTCTGGTCCCCTCTTGAAATTTGAATTTTGACTAGCTGAATCATAGTTTTTAAACTGTTCCAAATGGCACCATTCACCCTCTAAAATACCAAAATTTTCGGGGCCCTCAGACCCCACGCCGAGTTTGGGGGGGGGGGGGGCAGTTTTGCATCCACGGCCCCCCTTCAAATAATCCTACTGTAGATCCGCCCTTGTTTGTGCCAGTACATTTCAAACATGTTAGATTAATCCCTTTTACCACTTTTTTTAAAATTTAGATGGTGTCCAGTGTCTGTAAAATTTTTCTATCTCCAAATGGATATTTTCAGATGCTATGCCAAGCAGCTTTATTAGTATTTATATTAATAGTAGAAATGTCTCACCATTACGTGGCCCAGGTGTTCAGACACAAAAAGGGTCATTATCTATTTTTATTTTTATTAAGAAGAAACCCTGCCTTCCAGATTCACATGGAAGAATTATTGCTAAAGAGAGGTGGCACAAGGGGGAAAATAATTTTTGCCTTCATTTTGACATGTTTGCTTAAGAGAAAATTCAAAGGAGAAGAGCAAGCATGTCACCATTTTTTAGCAAATTCAAATGAAAAATATCTTATTTTCAGTCAGTCTAATTGCATTGATAGTGTGCTCTATTGTGGGAATTTTTTTCAAGATTATATTTTGTGAATTAAGAAAGCACTTGACCTTTGCTAAATTTGATTAACAACTTGTACCAGTAACTTGTGGGAGTTCATTACAACACATTATTTCTCCCAAGACGGCTGCCTAAAGAACTTCATGGCTCTCTTTCTAATTACATCTCAATTCTTTTGTGTGGAAGTCCCTGTGAGATCAGGTCTCTGCTAATTATTCTGTACCAGTGCCAGATAGACAGGTGATAAGCATGAGACCAGGTGAATTTGCACACAAACAATGCTGATTGGCATATCAAAGGGAGAATGTTTTACTTGGTAAGATATCTGTATGCTAGGGATCATATGTAAAGAGTCATTTAACTGTGTCTTATGCCAGTCAGGTAGGGGAAAGCTGGAAAGTGTTGGGTTTATTTTATTTCTATTTGTTAAAAAAGTTATTTTGGAAAACATTTATTTTATTTGCTTCTCTCATTTATCGTTCTTGCTATTAATTTATTCTATACAGGAAGAGGCAGTAATTTTCGAAAAAAAAAAGGACAGATTAACATGAAGTTTAGATACTTTTGTTACTTATTGTGTGATTTGTAATATGATGGACACCAATTGTCTTTAGAGTATAGTTTAATTGTAGAAACATTTTACAGCTTGTTTTTTTGTGCAGGGTGAAGGCACTCCTTCAAAGAATTTCCTGTTGTTGAATGACCTGGTCAATATCTCGATCACCCAGTGGTCACCTAGTATTTACTAAAGAAAATTGTGGTCAGCAGCTTTGTTCAGGTGTGCAACTGATGAAGTAGCTGCAGATGATTAACAGAAATACATGTTTTCTTTCTTTCTATTTTTTTTTCGTTCATGCACAATATAAAAGATATTTCTGATATAATTTTGAGAGTTAATAATGGTATTTTTTAAAACAAGTAACACACAAATTATGAAGTAATGGAAATGAATAATATTGTATAATATCCTTTTAGTCATGATACCCTCTATAATTGAATAGTTTTTGGAAAAAAAGGCAATAAATTTCAAATTTTAACAAAAATGACTAAATTGCCTAAGGATTATGCGTGAGTTATTGCATGAGCATGCCCCATGTTTTTTGTTCAGTGTACATGTATGCATAGTGAAGGTTTCCTCATTAAGGTTTACACATGCCCTTGCATATTTTTATTATCAAAGCATTAAATGTTCATACATAATTTTGAATAAATTGCATCTTAATTAATATTTTAAAAAGTGTGCTTTTTTTAGTACTAAAAGTGTAATTAGAAAAATTGATTGTGTAGGATTGTAATGAAGAGGCTACTTAATTTAAAACTTGTGATGGGATTGCCTATGTAATGATAAAAATACAACACTGTTGACAGAGGGCAAGAATGGAGTAAATATATGAACCAGACCATTAGATATTGAAATCTGTATCTATGAAAGATATGAATTGTATATCAATGTTAATGCAACAAATGCATAGTGCTCATATAAGCATATTAATCATGATATATCATATAAATAATCTAAAGAAGGAGATAACAAAGAGTCATAGACTTAGACTGATAAAATATCTTGTAACAAAGAGTCTTAAAGTAGGTTAAATGTTCATGATCTTGACTGGTAATGTATTGAAAATGAACAGGTGTGGTACCTCTTCCATATTAATACTGGAATTTTATAAGTACTGACCTTTTCCCTGTCTGCGAGGATTTTACAAAGCTAATTTTATGGGGTGCATGATTACAAGTCCATAATTGTATACCTTTAAGGAAATATTGCATTCTTCTGTAGAATATAGGGCTTAATAGTACCTCATATTCTATACTACAATAGACAGAGTACAATGGAAATGTCTACTTGCTGACCTTAACAGAATTAGCTTCACTGTGAAGACATTTATTGAAAAGAAATTATCCCAGATGGTGTCCATATCCATGTATTTTTCTAGGTTCAGAGCAGATCAGACATCCTTTGTAAGGCATACCTTGAATTTTCCAAGCTACAGCAGGTATTATAACTCAGGATTATTTAAGTATTTGTTTGATATTTTTCTTCCTGTAACAAATCTGTTTTGTGAGTTAATTGAAATCGTATTTAAAAATTTTCAGGTTATTACCACCTATAAAACATCCAGTGGTATTGCTCTCTTTAGAAAAGTGCCAAATTTATGAATTTGTCAACACTTACTAGTATGTCATAAAAAGGTATTGTTTTATTGCTTTTGTGTAATTCTGCAGGTAACTACTAAGTGAATAGTCTCTGAGTGAAAATATATCTCAACAGGCATTGTATAAGTAAAGTTAATTCAACTGTTGCATTTGACTGTGGGCATATTTGGGGATTAACTGATTTTCTCTAATTGGTTGTATAGCTTGGAGATATTACTTTGATGAATCAAATAGCACTACAGGTGACAAATATTTTACATGGTTGAAATGCCAAATAGTGTCTGTACCTGTCTGTAGATTGATTTTAACTTTCTCATGTAAACTAAAGAAAATACTCTCGGGAGGTGCTACAGGTAAGTAGGCATGGGAAATTCATCTCTTTCAGAAAAAAAAACCTTGAAGGAGGTTGCATTTTTTAACTTTACTTAGTATAGGTTGTTCATTCAGTTAATCATAAAAATAATGTACATGGATAAAATTTCATTTGAAGTATTGGCAACTAAACTACACAGTGACTACAGTACATCATTTCATGATTGTGCATCTTCAACACATACATGTAAACTGTACTCCATGATACTTTCAACAGGGCCCCGATTTTTATCCTGTGAGGATAATACTGAATTTTTAGCTTTATGCAGATTTTTCCCATGTGCCTGACAATTGTATTCCAGTGGAGATCAAATTTATCATTATTGACAGGACGTGATACTCTGTAAAGTATTAGTTAATATTTGCATTGGATAAGGGTCCTAGTAAACTTTTATTTACAAAGAACAAAGTGCTCCAGAAGAAAAAGGTCTAAATTATTTCTTTTATATCAAGTAACCATTGATTTTCCACTGTTAAGCCAAAGAATGTAAACACATTGTTGGTGTTGTAATAGAATTAATGTTATATATTAATGAGGACATTCTATCAGTGTTTGACTGCCATTGATCCTTGGGAAGCTGCCTTTCAAATTAAATGCCAATCAATGTATATATTAGTCATTATCTAAAGAAGAATATGAAGGAAGTTGAGCTCTCTCATGGACTTTCTGAATCTTGAAATGTGTCTTTCATTCGTAATTCAGAAAAAGTCTTGGACACTGAGGTAAGGGCCCCTGGTGTGTTTAGACAAGCTTGGCAGTATATATAAGTATATAAAGCACTGGTCATTGGTAGGAGTGGTTATGACCACTATACATTCCCAGCCCGACATTATCATTCAAAACATCCATAGAAACTTTGGATACCTGAATGATTTACTTGACATTTCACTGGAGCCATGTGCGGTATGGATTGTGTGTAGTCTTAGCAGCAGAGTCCGGTTTAAAGAAAGATTTGGAGATTAGGTGCAGTAAGTAAGCAGAGGACAGACTTTGAAGAGAAATCTAAAGTGTTATAATTATGAACAGATTAAATCACCCAGGTTTATTCTCCCTGCAGGCTTTGTGATTCTTAGGTGATGGTAGAAATGAGGTCTAGCATCATTACCTTTGGTCAGCTGCCTTATTATAAAGACTACATTGAATTAAGTACACATTTGCTCAGCAGTTGGGATTTTATTCACTTTGATATGAGACACAAATTGCTTTGCCTTTATGTTTGCTGAACAATTAGGTATTGCTTTTTCTTGCAGCAAAGAGAGATTACTACACCCCAAGTGGGAAGAATAGTTCAACCAGTCCTAACTTCATTCAAGTTCCGTTAAGCTGTGAACATTGAAGCATTTGGTAAGGTAAGACTTTTTTCTTAAATATCCATTTTAAGGCATTTTAATGTAAGACTTGTCAAATTATGATATTACAAAGAGTACACATAAAATGTCAGTAATATCTACATCCAACAAAGAAATGCAATGTATTGAATAGATCTGATATCTGTGATATTGTCCAGGATTAGGCGGTCAGACTTTTTGTTAAAATGCACACAAGCAAGAATTTCATGTCCCAGCTGTGGTTCTGAGGATCAAAGGCAAAAGTTTACCAAATTTCCTAATATAGCAAAATTACTGAAAACATGTGGAGGAATTACACAGTTGTTTCATTATGCAGTTAAATAACCAAAACTCATTCATAATTGGCTAATTATTCATGTCAGGTGACATATTGAATCACAAGGTAATTAATGAATTGGCAGAAGAGAGACGCCCATTATGTAGAATGTATGATTGTTTCTACTGTATTTGAAATGGGCCGCAGTTGTGTTTTCTGACAAATATCTGATGCTTTGGGAAAAACAGCTGCTCTGACATTTTTTGGCAGATAACACACCTGGACATTTCTTTCCCTACAAGAACAATTACCTGCAGCATTGCTTCACTTAGTATGGTCAACTTTAAAAAACAGAAATTGAGATGTGTTTGTTTATTTTATGTATTTGTGAACATAAATTGGTTTTGTTAAAGCTTTTTAAACTTGTGATCCAGGGGTGCTTCAGGTGAAACAAGCTCAACAGTTGGAATTAGTGCTATGTAAATAGTGTCAGGCTGCCTCACATTGATCTCCTATAGTGTGTGGTTTGCAAAGTATGTGGACAAGCTATGACTCAAAGACTGTCACTCATTTACCTGTCTCTGTTCCAGAAAACAACCAGGAGGCAACAACGGCAGAAAATCTTGGATCATTGGTATCAAACAGTGATGCTGTAGTGAACTGCAAAGAAATTGGAAAATTGGTAAATCTTTTTAATTACTCTTAATGGAGTGCCATACTGATATTCATTTTCATAGGGAAATAGATTGTTTTCCTTCCATTTGCAAATTTGAATACATGCATTTGATAGAGGGAAGAGATAATTTCCATGCTGAACTAAACACAATGATGTGTGATTCGTATATTGTGCCATCATGCGTGTAATTATGAAATTATTAAGTAATCTGTTGGTAAAATGTTAGGAAGTGAACTCAAGTGTATATGACATGCATTGTGTCTTGCTTTAAGAATATTGGTTCATTAAGGTGAAGAATATAAAGTTGGTCCACACCTAATTAACTTTAAGTAGTCCTAAATATGTGTTTTTCTAGTCATGCATGTATGCATTATTTTTGTTTGCACGCTCTTTTTACAGTGTTCTGCTTCAGGCAATGTTTCTTAATTTTACCATTCTGGTGAAGTAGTTGCCTAGTATACATTTTAAGTTTTGTACATGCTATTATAATTTATAGGTATATTTTTAGTGATACTACTTTTTAAAGTATTTTTTGGAAGATAAAATAAGCCAAATTACATATTGTCATAGCAGTGCTCAGAATATAGATACAATGGTAACGTATAATAAAAATACATCAAAGGGAAAAATAATGAAAAAAGCTGGTCACTATAATTGGGCTGTATGAATGCCCTGCCCTTGGCAATATGCATCAACTTTGTAGTGTAAACATCCCTTTGTTGTAGACATATCTGACTGGGTAATTTGACAGTGGTCATGTTGTTTTAATTGATGGCCAAACCGGGTTCATTGGGCGATGCCAGCTGAGGCATCTATTTTCATCATTTCATACCATACATATGTGCTGACCAGACTTGGTGTACCAGTGTAGATTAATTTGTGACTTTTTACAAACATTTGGTATTTTGACAGAACAATCTTTACCATCACAGAATTTGTCTGAGGTATGTACACTATAATGAATTTACTGGTAAAATCTTCATTGAGGCTTTTTATTTGTCCAAGATAGAAGGGCATATTTTTGTGAGCAATATGATCATATTACTGTTGTTGATGTACGATCGTATTATTATTACTGATTTTCTTAATTTTTAAAATTAAATTTCATCATTAATAATTCAAATGTTGATTTAACATGGGTGTTTGATATGAATGTATAATTAGTTGTCCATACAATTGTACATTTATATTAATCAATCATGAAACTGAACCTTGCAAAATGTAAATAAAATATACTGCATGTGACAATAATAACAGTTTCCACTTCACTAGAAGATAATATTATAGTGATTTGTTGAAAGCTTTTAGCAGAACATATTTGGAAAGACTGTAAATAGAAATGCAATTAGATATTTGATGCTGCCCACACATAATTTACTTATTCATGTCTTAGTTACGACTTTGAACTGTTAAATGACTGCTATCCTCATTAGTGAAAATACCATTAAAATAGAGGATATATATGCATAATATAATAATAAGAATTATCTTTAATCAATTTGGGAAGGGATTTTAGTGATTGGCTATATTGACTGAGTTGGAAGATGAAAAGACAATACAACCTCTGTGTGCTGTGTGCAGTCGTGCCCTTGGAACCCAACAACAATGGGACGCAATTACATCAAATGTAAGGCATGCATAGGAAATGATTTGGGGCCACCTGAAGCAGAGAGTACAAAAACGATGTTGCAGTATGTGCATTTTTAATTTTAATGCTCCTACATTGGAATTTTTTTATAGAAGGTGAAGAAAAAAGTTCCTGAAAAAATTGATTTGCTATGACTTATGCACTTCTGACATTGGCTTTGTGTTGATGAAAAATTTTTCTGGGACACAAGTTCACTTAGTAAATTAGGTTTGATTGCAAGGTTTGTCCACTTTATGTGTGTATGGTGTGTGTAGGATTTTGTTTACTTATTCAAATATATTACATAAAGTTGCTGCTAGTCACATGTGTAGTACCAAAATGTTTAATTATTAAATTTGTTTAAATTTGAAATATTTCATTTTAATTTATGCATCATATGTATACTACAATGCATATTGAATGTATTCAGATAGTGACTGTTAGAAAACAAGACAAGTATTTTTGGTATGAAATTATGTCATGTATCATGTGGCAGCCAACACATATCCCCATTATCTTCCCATCCAAACTCTGTACCTTTCCTCTTTGGATTATATCTGTGGGTTTAAATTGGAAGACCCCTCATCAACATGTTCCTTGCAGTTATATTTGGCGATATGTGCCAGGTTCTAGCTTGTCACGCATAGCCCAACCTTTTACCTGTCACACCTGTCACACTTGTGATTAATGCTGCCATTAGGGGAGAACTTCATTAAACAAAGTAATAAGCAGAATTTGAGAGTACCTTTCTTTAAAGCAAAGAACGTAGAACCCCCCCTCCAAATGAAATATACTTAGGTTGCAGATTTAAATTTTAATTTCATAGCAGTTGCTATACCAATACCAATTGCCAGACTTGTTTGTCATTTCATAGATAATATATAAAAGTTGGTTGATTATGTTATCAGCAGTTGAAAGATGTGTGGTTGGCCCTAAACTAAGTTTATCATGAAATTATACATGGGTATCAATTTCTGCTGTAGGTAGTATGGGAAGTTGGACAAATGTATAAAGAATTTTTTAGTTGGGATCTACCTAGAGAGAGGTGGCGGCACTTTTGAGTCAAGTGGAGTGGGTCAATAAATGCTTTTTCTAACTCAGGGGCAGTGATCGATAATTGCTAGACAGCTCAAACATTTTTCATGACGTTAAAAGGCAGCCTGGGTGACTTGGCCTTAATGTCAATCTATGGAAGCTTAATTAATTGCATTTTGGAAATCGCAGATAGCAGTTGTGGACTTGGGACTGCAGAGAAAAGCTTAGCGGCTTATCCAGATATTGTTGACTAAGGTTTTAAGCAGTTTGGTCTGACACCCTAGTATAAAACAGGCTGGTGGGCATTGCACAACATCATAGAGGCAAAATGTTGTCGCCAAATTTTGCTAGGAGAAGGTAAGCTGTGATTTGCTGAAGGTAGAATATGCTCTACAAGTTTTTAAGTTGTTGGCACAAATGTCAGAATATTCTGCAACATATAGATAAGCATAGATTCTATGAAATAATTGTCATGTGGTGTGTTAAAAAATGCTGCCATTTCTAATTTTTATTTTATTTTTAAAAAAATCAGGCTTGTAGCCAGTTATTAACAGAAAGTTTTATTAATTGGACCCCTCCTCCTCCCCACTTTAGAAATTGCATAGAACCTACATCATATTTTGATTCAAAGTGGACCCTTTCTGGACAAAATGGCCGTTCTGAACAGACCCCTACCCAACCCCCTCTTGGGCCTGAATGTTAGATGTACTAAAAAAAATTGACCTGATTCTTCTTAATAGTAGTGTTTCTGTTTCATTAAAGTTTGTTTTACATTTTTATTAAGCTTCCAAGGGATGTTAAGTTGAATGTTAAGTCAAAGCTTTTATGCCAAAAGCAATACCATATAGTGTTATTAAGTGAAATTTCAATTTAATACTAGAGATGATTCTTGATAAATTAAAAATAGAATTTCATTGTGTTATTTTTGGTCGACCCATTACATTTTATATATAATTTTTTGAAAAAAATTATTTTGCTACAAAAACTTGGGGGAAAAGGGATCCTTTAATTGGTTGATTGATTTTATAAAGGTGTTATTTTATACAAGACAATCAAATTTGCTAACATCTTGCAGTGGAAATTGTTATCTACAACAATATTATTTTGCAAATTCAAATTTGCAAATTTGCAACTAATTTAGGAGTGTTTATTATGTATAAAAACAGAATTGCATCTTGGGGGTCTGATATTGAACATGCTTTATTATTTTTACCAGCAGGTGAAAAAAGAGAAAAATGAAAAGCTCATGTGTAAGTTTTGCTTAGAAAAACTGAAATATGATACTAGTCAAATATCAGAGTGCCATGGATATTGATTTGCTATATGTCTGGATAGGATGTCAAAGATAAGGTTTTTGGGTACAGAAATCATACATGTGATACTTTGGTTCATACCTGAACTTTGCTTCAGATAGAAAAAAAGAAATCAACTATGTACTGTTTCAAAAGTTGACCACAACAGCGAATGTCTATTTTAAAAGATGTTTTAAGTGTCATTTATTTTGTAAATAACAAATTTGATGAAATGGCCATTTAACCATCCAGGTATTATTGATCGGACAATTGTTTTAGACAAATTGACTATACATCAAAGGAGAGCAGAATTGATTTCTAATTAAGACAGCCCTTGCTGATTAGCTCATTTTGTGTCTAGTAAGTAGACTGGAAGTGATTTGAATGTAACTTTATGAAAACATGAAGCAATATCTTTTTGATGCTGGACAGTTATGTGAGTGTAATTAGTAGTTCATAATTATCGAGACCAAAGTTATCGGGGCTGATGAAGGTAATTAGTGTGCAGGGGTTAATTAAATTTTCTTGCAGTAAATTTTCTACATCAGTTTGGTGTGTGCATTGATGCATGTGTTTGGGGTCATAAAGCTAGTTGTCAATTTAGATGATCCTAGCTGGAGCTAATTGATGCTTGATTGTTGCAGCTAAAAAACCTATTAGCAGATAAGATAGTCTGTGTAATCTTTTTATCAAAATGGTCCACTAAATGCAATAAAGATATAGCCTTAGATAATTGATAAGTTTTCCAAACAGGAAACCATTTATCATTAGCACTGAAAGAAGCTGTGAATGGAAAGATACCTTACTGATAACAAAATGGCCACATCTCTATTGTATAGCTAACATCTTCTTAGTGCAATATGCAGTCAAGGTTCATTGTATCCTACAGACCCTATACCTGTTGTATATATTCCTGTGTCTGTTTAGAAAAGGAGACATATTGTACTATACCATATGATCTGTCGGGTTTCCTCAGGGGCTAAGGATATGAGCTGTACCCACTGACAGCTGCTGGGTTTAATTTGTCACATGAGTAACCCCCTTCCCATATGTCAGAATATTAGAGTAAGAGGTTGAAGCTTGTGTGGGATGTCAGAGAGAGAGGACTGTTCTCCAAGTTGCGGTAGGTACGTAACAGGACACATTAACAAAAGAATTTGAAAATTTCACACGATTGTTAACTTTTGTCACATCTTAGAAGTGGATAACTTTTTGTTATATCTTAACTTTATAAAAAGTTGTTAACTGAGAAGCTATATGTGTGGGTGAGTCAGGGCTGTATGATAGCAGTAAAGTAAAATAGTGGACACCTGTAAAAACAGAAAGGCTTGTAACTAGCAATTGCAAAAGGGTGTTCTTTTTCTGAAAAGGTGCAGCTTTTTTTCCTTTTTTTCATTGTCTTCTTGAGAAATAGCATAAAACAAATCAAAATTTGATTCTTAGCAGACATTTTTCTTGCTAAAGGGGAGGTTCAGTTGTTTGAAATCTCTGCCTACAGACCTGTACAGTGTTTTTCTTTAAATGCATTATGTCAATTTTTAGTGATTGAGCATTTAGAGTTTTTGATTAACATATCTTCCCAAGGAAAAGTAGATATATGACTTTAATCTTGGGAAGTGTTGTGAGGTGATTTGATAGACAGGTGTTGACCTAATGAAAAGGTATGGCAAGGATTATCTTAGGGTGTGATAACGAAGGGATTATTTATCTCCACTCTAATTACTTTGTTTTGACAGTTACTAGAAGTATTGTACCTGGAGACTTAGAGGCTACAAAACTGACCAGTGCCCCTAGGGAATGGCTGGTCAGTATCTGGGTGGGCACTGGTCATAAGGGGAGGGGCTGTTTTGATTTAATATGTCCAGTGTGACTGACAGCTACCATAATGTACGCAGATCATTTGTCTACTAAAGACATGTGTTATCTCTCCCGTGGTTGTAAAGGAAATGCAGTTTTGTTGTATAGACTTAGGCTTCGTTCACATGCAATGTCTATTTTCTATTTTCTATTTTCTATTTTCGGTATGTCTTATGATCACGGTCTGTGCACTGAATATCCCGCGGCGTAATTACTGGCAGCGCGAGCCAGTTACTATAAGTTACTATAAGTAACTGGCTCGCGCTGCCAGTAATTACGCGGCGGGATATTCAGTGCACAGACCGTGATCATAAGACATACCGAAAATAGAAAATAGAAAATAGAAAATAGACATTGCATGTGAACGAAGCCTTATATTGCTGTTACTTTATCACTAGAATCTTGTTTACCCCATCGATAAAAGGATGATTCTACCCCAGCTGACTGAGTCATCACAGTAGTAGTTGTTCAGTTTGTGGGAATATCACTGCCCTTTTTTGTGGACTGACCATTGTCACATAAAGGGTGCAGGGTCAGACTAAAAAAAAGTTCAGAGATGTTCTTACAATGAAATATCACCACTTCCGGCATTTTTTTTTTGCATCACTGTGGTAATTGGAAGAATTAAATTTTATTTGTGTAATATATTATTCAATGTGATTTTTTTACAATGTAGAGTAAAGGATGCAGCCCAATAACAACTGTGAGAAAAGTTTTATTACAGTTTTATTATTGATAAAGAGTCTGGTAATATGATATTTTTAGACACCTGGGCTGCATCAGTGTGAAAAAAGACTTAGGTTGTGTATGAATTAACTGTGCTTGTTTTTTTCTGCCATTAAAGCTATACCGGGGCAATGTGATCAAATACAAGCTGAACAAAATGGTCTCACATCAAAGTAAACTGAATGCCTGAAAAAAGCCTGGAACTGATGCTGTTCTTTATTTTATAATCCAATGAACTAATTGTGAAAACAGCATGTAGACTCTTTAAGTCAAACAGTTCCAAAGAAAAAAATGAAAAGAAATTGCATATGAATATTGCCACATGAAAAAGAAGTTGGTTGTTGGAATTTTTGTTGGTGTTTTCAAGTTCAGGTAGCATATGATTTGAGATGCAAGATAAACAGTTCATCTATTTTCTAAGAATGAGAGAATATTGTTAGAAAAAAGAGTTAATTAAAGGCAAAGCAGAAAAATGCTTTGCTAATGTGGAGTATTATGATTCATTTACTAAAGTTAAAAGTTTCTCCATAAATTTTTAAAGCACCTTAATTTTTTTTGCAAGGAATGTCACCAGAGTCATGCTTTGGAATAACTTAAAGTTCATTAGAACGAGACATATTAATTTCATGCCTCTTACGACTATGAGCATATCCCAAAGTGATTTAATGAAGTATGAAATGAGGTGTTTTTTTAGTGTCTTGACACAGACTGGTATTAGTGAAAATGAGAACATATTCCTATTGTTATGGTGGGTGTATTGCCTGATTATAAAAGAAGAGTACACCAACAATAAAAGGGTCAGATTAAAGGGGTCTGGCTGCTGGAAGTGTAGGTAGAATGCCTGTATTGTTGTCTTATACTCTCACATTACACCTTGAGGGAGAAAAGCCACCATGTTAAGTACCACATAACCCTGTAGGGTCAGGGGGGTTATCCCTGGGGCAGGGGCATCTGATCTCTTTTATATAGGACAATGTTTGGGTTGGGTTGAAAAGGAAGAAGTTATGTCAATCATTGAGATGTCACAAAATGCTGTGGCATAAGAAAAAGATACCCAGGGTTATATACATTTGAGAAAATTGATAGGTGAGTTTGGGTTATTGTTATTTCAGCTGATAATGTAAATTAAGAATGAATGAAAAATTGCCCAAAATGTTTCAGTGTCACAGTTATGCCAGAGGACTTGCACAAAAAAAGCACATATTTGAGAAGAACATTGTAATATTTGTAAGCTCTTTGTGGCCAGTGTTATAGTAGAATTGCCCTTTGTGGATAACATGTGCAAAAGAATTTTTTTTTTTGATAGGACAGAAGAATACCTTTTGAGTTCAGTAAAAAAAAAAAAAAAACACGGAGACCTCACATGTAGTGATGGGTATCTGGAGAGGACTACTCAGGTGATGAGGTACCATGTTCAAAAACTTTCTCACTGCATGAATTAAATCTGCCCATTTGTTTGCAAGACGATTATCAAGATTTTTCAGGACATAACCTTAAAAAACATCAAAAAATGGTGCACTGTAAATTAAGATAAGATCTAGTTGAAGTACAGTATTGTGGAAGTAATTCAACAAAACATTTGGCCATCTTAAGTGTCAGCTCCCAGATTTCTGGTGCCATGTGTATCTCCAGGGGCTATTGTCTGTCTGTGATATGTCAGTTAGGATTAGTGTAGCTTCTGCAAACTGGCTTTTGGATAAGAACCTATTTATATTTGTTAACTTTTTTAGCTAGGCATCTCATGTTGCATTTTCTAACTGTTGTGGATTGTGCTCAAATTTGTGTTTTTCATTTAAATTTTGTGATAAATTTTTACAAATTCATGATTTCTAAAATTGCTTTCAAGGTTTGAATTGTGTGGTTTTGGTGGTTTCATGTGATGCCTGAAAGACCTCATTGGCTTAGTCATACATATTCAGTAATTGTCTTTCCTTAGATAACTTTTTTTCAATCTTATCTCCTTACATTCTCATTTAAAAGCATGACATTTTTTATTTGTGGATTTCATATTTTTATTTGAAAGTGTATTAGCTTGCTTGTCTGACTTACATCACAGCTGACTTATCTTAGGCAGGTAGTAAACATGATACAAGACAGGGCCTGCTGGGTTGTTTCCTTCATGTTGCTACTAGTACACACATGAATGTATATATGTATATTGGAATGTAACCGTATACACTCTGCTGCTGAGCTGTGCCGAAGATAGACTAGGGCTGCTCTTACTGAGGGAATAGGCCCTTGGACCTTTCATGCTGCTTTACTTTACAGTAGGTTACTGAAAACACTTAAAATCTTGAAAGAATATGTTTAAAAGAGAAGCTTGGAATTTACCTCCCAAAAATTGGGCACAGTTTTAAATTATTTATGGTACTTGCATTTAAAGAAAGAATACATTTTATTTACTTTGAGAAATATGTTATTTATGATGGATTGTGTCCTGTTGTCTACTACTGATGGGTGTGCTTTAATAGCATTTTAATTTGACCAAAAAAACAGGCAAAAAATGCAATGCCTTATTTTTCATTGCTTTGAAGAGAAGGTTTTGAAGTAATAGGAGCTTTATGTAACCCAAAGATCATTTTGAAATAAATGCTCTCCTAATAATATAATCTGCTACCTTTTTGACAAGTCTGGGAGACTGGCATTGAATAGTATGTCATTATTCTGAGATTTTCCTGTTGAGTGATTAAGCAGAACAGCTTATTCACAGGACACTATTGTGAAGAAAAGTTTCATATACCAATAGGCTTACAGATCCACAGGCCAATTTAGACCTTGAGTATATTTCAACTAGAACCCACCAAACATCGTGTCCCAGATTACAGCAAGACTTTAAAAGTAAGTGTATAACAACTGCCCTAATGATATTTTGTATCTAGGTGTTTTCACTGCTACAAGTGGTCGTTCTTGTCTAGAGATTTATTAGCAACATGAATTTAGCAGGTGAGAGGGACACTTACACCTCATTGTATCACTGTTTCCAAAACATCCACCTGTAGTGAAAGTAATTTAAACTAGAAATACCTAGTCATAAGAGGAAATCATATGCTTTCTTTTGGAAATGGCAATTCTCAATCATGGAAGGAAATGTCTGAAATTAATAGGAAATGTTACAATTTCAGCCTAATGAGTTAGGAAATATTGAAATTGTCATTTGTTAGGGGGATAATTGTGTACATATTGACAGTAGCATAGCATTGTACCCACACTGAGGGGATATGTACCTCCTTTGAGGCATAGAATTATTGCAGCATACAAGGTTTAGGTGTCACCTAGGTGAGAAGTAAACCGAGCAGTACCAGGTACACGAGACAATGTAAAATGTTCTGATAAGGAAAATGGAGGCGTTATGTGGATTAAGTTGATCTAGATTCATCCCCTTCTGGCAGAATTGAAAAACAAACTATAGACAAATGTACATACAATTAGTCACTTTTTCTGCCTAACTGCCAACCTCATTTGAAGATCTGATTTTCATTTGATTTTGTATTTTCTAATGTACGTATAATATGGCAACTAGCAGTACATGCTATGTTGTTAATAAGAACATATGACTACTGCTGTACTTCATTTTTGCCCTCTGGTGTAATAAATCATGTTTTACATGCTCTATAATATTGAAAAATATCAAATATCAAGGCAAAATGTCAGTACTTTCATTACAGGTGATATAAACATAACATCAAAAGTTATGTAGTACATATACCAATTTATAGATAATTGTGCAAAGAGCTCTTAGCACAAGATCTCATTTATCTCTTCTAGCTGCTGATAGTTGCTGTGAACTTGACCAGTATGTCTCCTACAATCAACAGGGAGTGGGAAAACCCATAGCTAAAACACTCTGTGAGTGTATTACAGTTTCCTCCATTAGGAGATTAGGAAATATGTATCACAACTCCTGTGATTGTTTGAAAGGAGAAAGGAGGATGTGAGATGAAGTGGGTATATTGTTGGTCAGCTAATGAGTAGGATGTTGTGTAAACCATAGCCAATATGATGGCAGGGTGGGGGTGACAGGCAACTGTAGCACATGCTGGTTACAGAATAGAACATTACAGGATGTTACTGTCACTGATGGTACTGACAAGTGGGCAGTTCTATTAATGATACCAGTAAAGACTGGTGGTAGCAGGGAGGGGAGGGGGTGCTTGAAAGTATATATATATATATGTACTGTTTTCTTTTCTTTTTTATTGTCTGTTATCAAAGCACGACAAGCATCTGTATTCAGCACATTAATGATACCTGCCTGACCTGCTGAATGGGTGTGGAGGGGGAGGAGGGGGCCTGGCATCTCTATAATCTGCTTAGGATGCTTTACTTTGTATATATGGCAACCAATGCAGCTCCTCAGAACATCTATTATCTATGTCAGTGAAGGCTATGATATATTCTAGATGCTACCAACTGTTATCTAACACTGAAAGGTTTGTCCAGGTGAATATTGCATAAATCTTAATCAAGAGGAACATTAGTGTAAACCACTCAAGCAGAACCTGTGTAGTGAACTTATTGATACATCTTCAGTGTATGGGGTCATCATAATGCCAGCAAGGTGTGTTGTCTTAATATCTTAAGTGTTTCTGTATTTTGGATCACCAGCTGTTTGGTAGTATAAGTTTACCTGACATGTTGTGCAGGTGCTTTGCCAATCTTTCAGGTAAAGTAGTCCTGTTTTATCAATGTTAAGAGACCACCTAATAGAGGTGTCCATTAGTTGGAATTGTTTAATGGCAAAGATGAGTTTATTTGGTAATCTGGGATCTCTCTGCTGTAAATATCTTCACCTCAAGGAAAAGGCTTGTGTATAGTAGGTTTCTCATTACATTAAGGAAGTTCATTTTTTTGTGGGCTCATCATATTGTCAGAGTATTGTGAAACTTAGTTCAAGAATCAATAAGCTACATGTGCCAGAATATATCTACATATTTTTTCTTCCCTACAAGAGAAGCTACTGATAAGGGGAGAGAGTGAGAGATTACAGAGAGAGATGGTTGGGTATGCTGTGCAAGTTAAAAGACTGGGATTTTGAAGTTGGCAGTCTCTGATGTTGGTGTCTTTTCTTCTCAACATGCTGTGGGAAATGGAGCAGCAGGTTTGAGGACTAATTGAAAACTTTATCCAATGACAAGAAAATAAACATGCAGTGCACACAGTATCTCCGTGATGTCTTTTCAAAGCAGTTCCCTCATGTTAGTACAATTTTTACACCTTCTTTTGGATAATATTATTCTAGTCATGACACTGTTCAAAAGACTGATATTTTTATTTTTTGTAGGTTGATACCTTTGGCCTATAAACCTTAGTTCTCTTTTGCTTGGGTCTGTGCTCCAAGCTATTCTGTACAAAAGACGAGTAATACAGCAGGTATAGGGGATTGAGATTAACAAAAACAGGCTTAGTTTGGTGAGAATTTTGAGAGTTTTCTAATTGTTTGCTTAAATAATGTAAATTCTGTGTTAAATATTTGTAATATATTCGGTCAATAATGCTTTTAATAGCCTTTTCAAATACAGGTGAAAGTTTTAAATTCCAGACCATAGGAAGTGTGAAGGCATTAATGTGTTGTAAGAAGTTTATACGGGGGCACTTTGAAATTGAAAACTTGCTTTCATATCTCAATTTTTTATGACAGGCTTACTTTATACAACATTGTTTGCACCTATCAGGTTGGTTGCTGGGCAAATGCTTAAGTATGTTTTTCTCTGTTAGATTTTGCATTGGTTAAACAGTTCAGAGCTTTCTTTCTTTCACTTTAGGGCTTGTTCTATGGGTGAGTACTTCATGTAGCATATGACAAAATCATGTTCCTGGCACCACAGTATGAACAAGTCAAACAAAATTGTGGATAATACAAACATAGGCCTTGGACTTAGTAATTCCACTTATATATTTGATATAGGGAACACTGATGGCCAAGTCAACATGCCAATAGTGGGTGGAGGAGCCTGCTCTTGGGTTTATTCTGGTAATCTAGGACTATACTCTCAGGGCTTTGTTGAAATCGGCTGTAGTTGAGCATATCTCTCAAGTGCAGTTTAAACACTCTACCACTGTGAAAAGTCAACATTTGGAGGGTTGACAAAGGGTGAACCTGGCCAAGTACTGACGCAACCATTTCTATCTTAATTTGATCAAAAGAGAAAAGCATACACACCAAAAGTGTGGACATTACATTTATGTTGGCCTTTCCCTCCCAGCTCTCCTTATTATCAGGTCACCCTGGAAGATGGACATATTTGTTTTTAGTCCAGGTCTGTGCAACTACAAATCCTTAGCTTGTGCATGCACTGTACATACTGCATGCAAAGTTGTGCTCAGGTCCATTCTGATCATAGACAACCCATTTACTTGTGTCAGCATTATTTCTAGCTATTAATTTTTCTAGTGATTGAGAACATATTTCAATCTGACCACATCTTTAGTTGAAAGGGTGATGTGGAAGCCTTTCTTACTTTTTTTTCATAATTAGATAGAGTTTTTTTATTTGTTTGTTTTTTTCTTTTGTTTACCCTCTTTGGTAATCTTTCTTTCACTTTCTTTCTTTCACTTTCTTAATAGAGTAAAGAATCACCTGACCAGGAAAACCAAACCACCACTGCAGCTGTGACTCCTCAGCATGAGCAGTCTAATTATATATGACTGCCTGATAAAAAAGGATTAGTGTCCTTAAGATGAGGCAGTTGTAGAGAAAAAACACTGATGTTGTGTGGATTTTTCAGACAATGTTTTAAGTCTACCTGTAGTGTTTTACCTGCTTTGAACTTGTCGACCAAACTTTTTTTATTGCTTTTTTCAGTCATGTTCAATACTTGGTTAAAACATTTTTTTTTTATTCAATCACATTAAGTAATCTGCCTTGAATGGATAAAGGTACAAATACAGTCATCTTTCAAGATTTATCTTTGAAGAGTCTATAATATTGAGTCAGCAGTTTAAAAGTATCTTTAAGAAATTCTTTTGCACCTTGTGTGTTTCATAGCTCATTTTTTCACTGTCTCACCTATAATTTAAGATTTTAAAAATGTGTCATTTTAAACAATTGCTACCAATAACAGGTATTACTTAAATAATAACAGTTGTAAATTCCAAAACATCTACCTGAACTTCCCATGAATGAGTCATGGGTTAAAGTAGCTTTGTGATTTTGTTTGTGCTAAACATTACCACACAATAAATGAGAACTTATTCAGCAGAAATGGTTTGGAGAAGGTTGTTTTCAGAACTTTAAAGTTGTGCATTCCATAATGATGATGCATAAAAATATTTCCTAGTTTGACATTGGAGTTGTTTAAGTTATAAGTGATTTTGTTCTTAAATTTCAAGTCATGTTAGTAGTTACGGAGTTGAAATGCATGGATTCACACACTGTCAGGTAATCATTTGTAGTCTGTATTTTTCAAATTTTCTTTTATAATGATTAAGTTTTATTTAAAATTGACTATAAATTGTACTTCAAAGCTTCAGAGGGTTGGTTGAATGTACAGAATATGCAATAGACCAAGAAAAACAATGTCCCAAGATGTAGTTTACCATTTCGATCAGCTCAAATTAGGTAAAATGAAATCAATGGCACAAAAAAGCATTGACTTCCATTTTCTGGGGGAAGAAATGAAATTAATGAAACATTATCTGTCAGTCTCCCCCTTTTAAATTGTGTTTTACAATGCTTTATGGCATGAATTATAGTTGGAGGGAGGGTGGTCCAGCTTTAGTTATTTTGTGGTCAGTATATGGGCTTCCTACATTTTCTTTTGACACCAAGCCTGTTGCTTTTTTTCATTCATTAACTTTGGTATAAATCACCCAGCTCCTGTAGATTATCCCAGCAGTAGAGGAATCAGCAGCCTCTTCTACCATAGTTTGTCTTCACAAGGGTGGAAAAAAGTGGCAGATGTTTTCAACTTGTTGAAGGAGCAGTGACACCATGCTTGAGTGTCTGGTGGTTAATAAAAGGATTGAATTCCTCCAGAATTGATCAGGTACTCCTTCAAAGGTTGCTGAGGAGCTGGCTGTTATTCTTACACATATTTAGCGAATAAGGATTATTGAATCATGCCCATGGATGTTTTGTGTCGGCACTATTTGTTTGTGCAGGGCTTTGTTTCCGCCTACCTCTGATCGCCCCACCTTGGGATTAGTAGGTTAAGCTGGTAGGATAGGGGTCATTGTGTTTTCACTGGTAGATGTTAGTAATTGACACCAGTAGTGCTTGTGATACTTACTGTAGGACTTGAACGGCTGGAGGTGTGCAGGCAGGCAACATGGAAAGGAGAACTTAACTCACAAAGAAGTAGATGGAAAGTAAGACTTTAACCCAATTGTTTTTCTCTGTAAATGAATTTGTATTGAATATGGATAATTAACTGCCAGCAGTGTCCTCTGCCATTTCAAGCTTAAAGTAACTTCTGTAAAGTTGGATAGTCACAGACATTGGGTAGAACATGTGACACACTGACCTGGTATCCTGTATTTAAAAAAAGCGATTATTTACAGTTAAAATGTTTGTGTCATTAATGCTTTGCACATGAACTAACAAATTTTAAGGTTTGAACCAAAATTACAAGCTAAATAGGATAAGTGAGAGTCAGTTATCTGTTTTGAGAAAGATTCCCCATCTTACTATGGACTGATATGATCTGGACATTGATAGGGAAGCTTTGATCTGTTTGGTATTGGGTCCTGAGTGAAATGATAACCTTATGTCATTTGTATTTAGTAACTATGCTGGGCTTGGTGGTGTCACAAAGTCAAGGGGACTTATGGATTTGTTAAGTCATTCTTGTATACTGGTGTTTCTTTTATCAGCTAGAGCTTGATTGACCACCATATAGTAAGTTATATGTTATGTCATCATTGTAATGGACATAATGTGTTCAGATAAATCTGGAGCCATGGTATTGATATATTGAACTCAAGGCTTTAGGTTGTGTATTTCAGTTGTTGCCTTGTTAAATAATCACAAATGGTGTTGGAAATGTACATTGGATTATGAAGGACACTTCAGAGTCTGCTACGGACACCTGATAAAAGGCCCTGACAGCTCACAAAGCTGTGTGTATTGGATCAGATAGAAGAGATTTGGGAGTTGAAAGCCTGTGGGGATTTTCACAATGCTGTGCAGGGCTTATGTTTTGATTGGGGCTATTGCATGTTAACAAGGTAATGTTTCACTATTATTGGACATTGTGCGCCTGGATCGGGTTGTTTTACAAAGTGCAGTACCGCGAGGCTGGGGCACAAAGCACCACATCAGAACTCAATGAAGTTGCTGGTAGTTCAGACAATATGAATGTTTGGTGCAATTATTGCATTGAACAACTTCTGGAATAATATTTTCCCAATGTTTCTGCTCAAGCTATTGTATGTTTGTTTCTTATCTTGCAGCCATGGTATAGAAAGAAGAGACTATGGCCCAAGACACAGCAGTGACTAGTACAGACATTTTGTTTCCTGAGGAAAACGAGCCATCAACCTCATATCTGGAAGACACATTTTATTCCCCACCGTCAAGCTACTCAGCCTATTCCACCTATTCTCATGAACTAAAGTTTATGTTTGGAAGCAGGTCATCTACACCTGAGGAACCAGACAACCAGGACTATACAGACGTAACCACAATCACAGAGCGAAAGAAAAAACGCTCAGCCAAAAATCAAAATCGTTTTGTCACAGAGGATTACTTCAAACCACCATTAAATGACACAAAACCAGACAGTTATCCCAATTTTCACCAAAGCTTCCATATAGACTACTATACCAAAGGCACCTCTCAGAAGTCAAACCAAAGGACATGGTCACCTCAGCCTCACAATATGGGTGTAGGCAGTAGTTTCCAGGCCCCAGTGCCAAAGCGTAATTACCGTAGTAACGAACAGTTAGACAATCTAGATGACCATCATGGACACATCTATGAAGATCTTCCTGACCACCCACCACATCCTCCAAAGATCACTCCATACAGTGGATTTCTCAGCCAGGTAAATGTTGGAATATGTTGTATATTTTGTTATATAGTATGCATGGGTGAATGTAAAAAATGAAAGAAAAAAGGAATGAAATACATAATATGTGAGGGTTCAGATTGCAGCAGGTGTGTTTGCAGGTATGTGCACTTGTGCATTTGACAGCTTGCTCTTCCACCACCAACTGCTTTGTGTGATTCACTATGTAGATGGTTTTAAAGGGTATTACATTTTTATGGTGCTTTTTGGTTTAGGCTGAAAAGTTTACTGCTGAGAAGAATAGAGGATTTTTTCTTTGTTAATGTAAAAAACCTAGTTAAAAAAAATTTTCCTATGAGTTATAAATTGCTGTGATCATATGGAGAGATAATAGATAGCTGACTGCAGTTAATCAAATTAGGATTGGGTTGTAAATATTAAACACATAACATACAGATTAGTGTATCAGGTATGGCAAACAAATGTTTGTGAAAAAATGTTTCCATCAGGCTGAGGGCAGAGCGGCAGAAATTTATTATCTCACCTGCCTGTGCATAAATCAGGTGAAATATAACGCCCTGCCACGGAAATATCAAGTTTTCTCCTAAAATCTTTATATCTTCTCTTACATTTTTATTGCTGTAGCCATGAAATAGGGCAATTTGAAATAATTTTTGTAATGTGAGGAATGACTAAGGTTGAATAAGAGGGAGGAAAAAAGTGAATATGAAAATAAAACGGTAACATCTAAGTTACGTATAATAGTAACTTGGTTACCTCAACACAACAATTAGGACCTCAGGGAAATTAATATTAAAAGGGAACTTATCTGCCCCCTTTGCAATAATAAACTATAGATAAATTAATAATAGAAAGGGTATGAAATAACTATACTGACTGCTTAAATCATGTTGCAGGATATAGAAGGAATGCCCTCCTCCTAGAAATTACCAAGGCTCACTAATTTTTCACTGTGGCAGACACAATAGAATGCAATTACGATTAAAGATAGGTTGTATTCCCCAGTACAATGCAGGTGTCCTTATTTGTCAATAGATCACTGATTAGTATTTCCTTTGCTCCCCACCTGACAAAAAGTTTCTTGTTTTAGTCAGTGCACAGGGTTGGAGATAGGAAGATAGATAATAGAGTTGTTCTGACGACTAGTAGTGGATCGCATTCAAAGAGGATAGTTTAGCATTCAGCTGTGTATCTGATAGCTTATCGTCTGACTCTGACTGGGTAGTGTAGTATGGCGAGTATGCTTTCATTGCCAGCATGGGACTGCACCAAAGCACAAACCATCATGTTTTGTTGGTGAATGCATCAGGTCAGGTTTTCCAATGCATTCTAAGATTTTTAATGGGCAGTTTGTTTCTGCTTTGAAAAGGTGTTTACTGGTTCAATAGGGGCAAAAGTAGATCACCTTTGACCTGTGTTATAGAAAGTTGGACAGAAGTGACCAGAATACATATATTTATTCTGGTCAAGCCAAAGGCCGTTACCAATGAATCCACCTACAGGGAAGGCAGAGCTGCAACATGACACAGCCATACACAAGGCAGCTAAGGTAGGAGCAATGCAAACAGTAAGGTTTGTTTATGTCTGTACAGCCAGTTTGCATGTTCAATGATCCATGTGGTGTTGGGATTGTTCTGCATTGTTTGCCACATTAAAAGGGTTGGTTGCCATTGCTTTTCTGGAGCTGACCAAGTTGAATACATCCCACAGTTACTTCTGTATGGGTGCACACTCCACACACAGACCCCACTCCTTAATACTTTGCTTGCTATTGACTATTGAGTGAAAGGCAGAGGGTTTTCTATTGCCTCTTTCTTCATGATCCATGAGGCACATTTCCTATCTATAGGTTAGGTAAACATCAATTGTGAAATATTGTACTTACAGAAAATATATCCAAATATAGGCAGGGAAAAACAAATTTATCATAAAATCAAAAATTGCACGCCCCTGATTAAATCCAAACTTTCTGAAAAGAAAGTGGCAAAAACTCCAGTACCAACTGAATGATAAAGTCAGTCAACAGCCATGGTTTGTTAGGCCAGTAAACAGCACCATGTTCACCAGCTAGGTGTGCTGGGACAATCAAAATAAACACCGGCAAGACACCTATATATTTGTGGAAGCAATGCCTATTTCCTACGGGTAAAAAACATAAACAGCCTTTCTTACAGGGGCATTTTGTGATTGTACAAGGGGTTTCTGTACAACCCTGGTGTAAATGAACAGATGTGTTGGCACACAAGGGGTGGAATGAAATCAATTTACTATAATGAATAGAATATAAAAGGCAGTAGGGTAGGATGACAGTTGCACTTAATCATCCCCATATTAAAATCACACTACCTGCTGCTGGCTAACTCATTTACAGTCTATGCAGATTGTGATGTCATGGACTGTGCAAACTACATTCACCTGGCAGTAGATTCAGTATTGACTCCAAGCTATTAGGACAAAGTCCATTTGTGCTCTATATCATTGTTGGTTGTGAGGAAGGACATCAGTGATGGTTTGGGTGAAGGTTTGTTATATTTCTGATAAGTTCATGTGAAGAATGCTAGTCGGTGGTTTCTGCAATTTAAGCTATTTTTCATATAGTAGGATTTCCTGCAGGAATAATTTATCAGCGTGTTGTGTCTCATAAATCTTTTGTTTTGTCGAGTTTTCCATGGATTAAGTCAGAGTTTGATGTGTTTTGCAGGTGCCAGGGAAGGTAGTGATACGACCAATTGCGTTTAAACCAGTGGTGCCAGCTCAGCAGCGTTATGTCTCCCCATCACAGACAGCTTCTCGTGACAGCAAAATTCCCAGTCAAACCAGCCAAGATGATGGCTATGGTTCTCAGGATTATCAGTCTACAAATCCTTCCCAGAATTCTTTTGGAATGGAGATGGATCGCTCTATTGGAGGAGGAAGCACAGACTATCCAAAATTACCTGAAAGGCCTTCATCATTTGCCTCGTCAAATGTAAGCCATCTGTCCTCTACTCATAGAGGGAGTTACCCTCAGCAGACACCTTCTCCAAGCGACAGTGGTGTAGGAGAACTGGAAGTCATGTTACGTGAAAAAGACACTGAAATATCCCACCTTCGTGAAACAATGGAGCACAATGAGAGGGTTATCTTCCAAGTTTATGAAGAAAAGCAACTATCGTGGCATATGGAAATGAAAGATATGAGGGAAGAATATCAGAGGAGACAAAAAGTTCAGCAGCAGAGAATGTTCAAAATGGAACAGTCTCTCATGCTGCAAGTCTATAAACTTCAGCAAGAAAAGAAGGCTATGATTGAAGAAAATGAAAACCTTCTCAGAGACAAAAAAGCAGCAGAAAAAAGGTTGGAGATATGTGAAGAAGACCTCAAAAGTTTTAAAACCCAACAGGATGAGGCTAAATGGGAAATTTGTCAAAAGTCTGGAGAGATATCTTTGTTAAAGCAGCAACTTAAAGAAATCAAAGAAGAGTCAGGGTCAAAAACTAATGAAACCCTGACCTTGAAGGCACAACTCAAAGAACAACACCATGAACTAATGGATAAGAATAAACTTATTGAAAAACTCAAGGATGATCTCAGTGAAGTACAGATGGAATTACAGGGAGTAAAAGCAGACTTGGAAGTCATGAAGAGAGAAAGAAGAAAAGACATAAAAGAAACCTCAATTCAAACTGAACAAAGAGAAAATAATAAAGTTAACGATCGGGAGAAACAGTCCTGTCAAGAAATGGAGCATTTAAGATTGGAGCTACAAAAGTCAAAAAAACTTTTGGATGAATCAAGAGAACAAATGGAGAATGAAAAGCACCAGTGGTTTGCTGAAAAAGACAAGGTTGTTAGATATCAGAAACAACTACAGCTGAACTATGTACAGATGTATAGAAAAAATCGCATGTTAGAGTCTGAAATTGAACAGTTGACTCTAGAGCTTGAGAACAGAGATATGAAGATGATTGGTGCCAATGATGAGTCAGTGTGTTGAATGTGACCAGACAGTAGCCAGTTTATTACTAGTGGCTCTTGTGGTATTCACACCCTTTTCAGTCTGCATGCTTGCAAATAACAGAAGTGAATAGTCTGGCCATGAGCTACAAAAAATTTTTATTACAGACAGATGTATTTTTAGGTGTGGCCAGGGTTTTAGTCCTTCACTGTGGTGCAGTTGCATTGATGCCAATGTGGAAACTTTCTTGAAAGACATAGCCAGTTTTACAAAGAGAGAATTGGTTTGACATTCCTTGTAATAGTAATATGGTATATCTGTAATCACCAAAATATTGGTGTTTTTTACCTTTTTTCTGACTTTGAAATTCTAAAGTTCAGATGAATAAAAAGAAAAATTGGTTATGCATCTGACTACCTCACAGGAAAATGGAACGTGTAAATCGAATCTTTTAAATATGTTTCCAACTAGTGTGAATGTGTGGTTCTGAATCTGACCTATGTTATTGTGTTCTAATACTACTGCTGTGCACATGAGAGCAATTAAGTGCCAATTTGTACAGTTAAAACCTTATACAGATTCTTCAAATGATATAGTATGCTGCCAGTCAGATGCACTGATATTGGACTTCTGTTAGCTTTGATAACCTGTGTAGTGTGCGTATATGTACATAATATATTTTGTAATTTTATTGTTACCTACATCAGCACCTGTTACTGTTTTAAGCAAGGCAAATGCTTTAATTACAACAAAAGAATCAGTGACTTAGAGATCTGTCTGCAGAAAATATAATAGAATTAAAATACTCTGCATGAATCGACCTGGAAGAAAGATGCAGGCTCTCAAAAGAGTAAATATGATGAAAATCTATGATTGACCTGGGCTGAAAAGTACCGCCAAAAATCAGATGGTGCTTTTAGTCCACATATGCTGTTTTAAAGTTAATTACACAAATAAGTGTAGGTTTATTTATTTAACTTGTTTGTAAATGATGACTCAATATTTATATGACTATTCCTAATCTTATCTATTTAGCCTGCAAAAATTTGTTTGTTCCTGCAGATAAGACTTTTTAATCTTTTACAAGATTGTCTTGTAATATTTATAAGTTGTTATTTCACACCTATGTTTACCAAAGGTTAAAGTTTATTTGAGTAGATTTTTCAGAGTGCTTTTTGCTGGTACAGGTAATAAGTGAACAATATATTGAGTTAGCAACAGAACGTACTGAGGCAGTATATCAAAAGTTTTGTTTGTACTTTATATAAACAACTTTTCAAACTAATATGTTCAGTCATGCATCTTTTAATTTAGACTACATCCAACTCATGACTGTTTTTCATCCGTGAAATCAAGCATAGAAATCTTGCTGATATTACTTCTGTAGCTGTATGCTACATGATCTGCCAATGTATACTAAAAATTATATAACGCAATAACTAACATTTAGAAGTAAAGCTCATGTGGACATTGTTAGTAAATTTAAGTTGGGTCAAGCAAGTTTGTGTAAGCTGTAACCCAAGTAGAGGCAAGCTGTTGTTTGCATCTGAGAAAAGATTTCAATAGTTTGGCTTAATGCTACTGTAACCTGAGACCTTCATAAACTTGTTTAAGAAAATAAATATGTTTTACATTGTATGCTGCTTTCTTGGATTTTAATTAGATTGACCATCACTAATATCTTGTAGCCTGCGATTGTGTATAGACTTGACCAATCTAAAGTCACTGAGAGCATTAAAACATGCACTTGTCATGTGAGGAATGGCACCACTGGTTCCAATCTCTTCAGACGTACGCTTGAGAATATTGCATTAGGTGTTCTGTCACAATTGCCCTAGACTGTGCTCAGTACGTTTATCCACACGAAGTGCCACATAACACATTGTTGCATGCCAGCAATCCAGCTTTCTTTGGGCATTTACTGTCCAGAATTAAATCAACTAAAAAAAATATCATTTTCAAGATATTCTATTCATTAACTGCTCTGCAGTTTCATTTTACATTGAAATTCATATGACAATTACATATATCTCTACATAACTTTAAAACTATTTTAACCATTTCTACAAAGTTGATTTAAAGCGTTGCATTTTAGTTTCTTCAAAGTCACTCTGCCTTAGGTATAAATGTACAAAATTTTTCCCAATTTTGAAACACAGCCAGCTTTTCAAGTTAACTGGGCTCACCTTGGTGACTTAAAACAAAAGCTAAACATCTTCCAAATTAAGCAAGACAAATGTTAAATGTTTTATTATATTTTACCAAATTCATCATTGCTAAATTTGTTCTAATTTCCCATTTTGCTAAAATTATCACCTTATTTGACTAGAAGCAACTTCACCCCAGGGTAAGCCCAGACTATGTACAGTATGTTGTTATTTTATTTGAGTAAAGATCCAGCAGCAATTTTCCAATGTAGTTTCCTTGTCATGCTTCTCAATCTATTAGGTACCTGATCCAGGAAATTTTTTTTATTATTATTAGTTTGGATATTGAGTGACAATGCAAGAACAAAAGCTGACAGAGAAGGACCCATTAACTAACATCAAAGCACACAAAGTACATTTTATATGACTAGCACACAGCTCCTATAACAATTACATATAAAAGTACAGTTTCTTGTGTCAGAAATCTGTCAAATGTTCTTGTCTGACAAATTTCAACAAAGACATACTTTCTTTTCAATTAGGTTTAAAATGTCCATATTTCGATGTTAGGGATCTTGATATATAATTCCAATATTCTTTCCTAATAGTGTCATACTCTGTTGCCAGGGATTCACACATCTGGAAAAAGAACAAATAACATATATTCACTGTGGGCTGTTCTCATCACCTTGAAGTATTTTAATAAAACTGGTTAATCAGCACTTTTTCAGAAAAAAAAATGGTAAACTAAAATGTACTGGTATTACAATATCATAACTGGTTTTATTCATTCAAACCAAAAATATATATAACTACAAGAGCAATTACCTTTAATGCTTGGTTCAAAGCAGCTTGTTTGTCATCCTTTTTAAGTTCTAACATGTTCTCATAGCAGTCAATCATGAATGCTAATAAATGAGGAGAGCGGATATTTTCCTGATACAACTTGTGGCAGAATTCCATTAGTCCTGGATATTGGCTTATTTCTTTATCAGCCAATATTCTATTAATACAAAAATAGTAGCCTTTAAATGATATCAGTTGAAAACAATGGGTAGTTAAGGCATTCAAGCAATGACCTATTTTAGCAACATTCCAGTAACATATAATAGAGACTCACTATCCAAAAATCAACAAGACAATTGCAATTACAATACTCATCAATGAGACCTTCTTTCCCCCTCCTCCACAAAACTGACATAATAAGTTTCTAATGTTAATAGCATTGCTTATCCTTTGCATAAATGTAAGCAGAAAACCACCAACTATCCAAAATTGAGCAATTATGTGCTGCTAGTGAGGCAATGTAAAAATAATAAACATAAGAAACATTTTTCTGTCATTTAAATCTTTAAAAAAATAATAATAATAATAATAATAAATAAATATATAAAAAAACTTACCCCCTAAGGTAATTCCATGCACTTTCATTATTAGGTGCTTGTTTAATCATATCTCTTGTAAAACTAAAAAGATAATTGGACACTGTAAGACACAATTTACTTCAACACATCTGTTAAACAATGACGGTGTGATAAATCAATAGCAGTAAACATTATTTACATCCATTCTTTCATCTGGATATCTTTCCCAAGCAAATAAACACAAAAAATTTGAACCTGCCATCTGGGCTTGCTAACTCAAAAGCATCACAAATTGTGACACAAAATGCAAACATTGTGATCGATCACTATTTGAGATGGCAATTGCACCCCCCTGCTAACACAATGTCTTAGCAATTGCAATGCAATATTTCGAGACCAATTATAGCCTTAAGCAGGACTAAACTTGGACTGTCGCATTAAGTGAAGAAGTCATATCACAATTACACATATTGTACTTTAATTTGATTATATAGCTAATCAAGAGACTATTTTACTTTGTAGAAATATCATGAATACAAATACTGATATTTGAAGTGTTTGATGCCAATAAAGTGTCAAAACAATTCCATAAGTGAAGTCCACATATTATTATGGACTAAGACTATTACTGATACACTGATGAGCAGTGCAGGAAGGACATGTTGTGACCGAATGCCTTGTTTCTGTTTTTTCATTTTGTGTAGAAAGTGAAATGTTCAAACTTATGATTATTATCAATAGACTTCACAGATGTTTTTTCATTAGAAAATACCAAATAATATATGAATTGTTTAATTTTGAAATTTCTATGCATAATAAAACATGACTTTATAAAATGTTCAATAAATTTTTTGGGTTCTTTGATGAAATAATATTCTATCTATATACTGGGGTACATAGCATTCTTTATGTGAAATTTACTGCAAGTTTTTTTTTATCAGAGGAACTGAGTGACTCAATCTTTTATATAAGTTTCCGTGTTTTGATTTATATATGCTACTATGACTAATAACCAAAACTTGCAGTCATTTTTAATTACATTAAAGACACTGTGAAATCACAAGTTATACATATATACAAATGCAATTGCAACAGGATTTACACATCGCAAATAAAAGCCTCGAAACAAGCGGTGGTATAACTATTAGCGCTCGGTCACAAATTGTGATGCCTTTAGTTAGTGACAGATCGCCGTGTTTGAGTGTAGTTGCAATTTGCGATGCTTTCATGTTATCCGAGCCCTGGTTTTAATTCTGCATATAATGAACAACTATATAACTTACTGCACTTCTCTCAGTAAGACATCATCTGTTAATGTTGGGGTTCCTGTAATAACAAAATATCTCTGGTTCCAGGCAGAGTTATTCCTTAGGTCTTGCCTCAATAACGCATCTGTGAATTCTAATTCACCATCCCACAATTTGAATTCCTTTATAACCCACTGTCTGAAAATGCAGAAGAACAATTTTACATCTGAGCTAATAAATCTGAATCTTACCAGCTTGAAAGCTTACTACAGTTTGCTTTAGTGGACGTGGCACACTATACATATCACAGCAAGGCAAGACCATCAGAGCTCAATTGAAAAAAACAACAAACAAACAAACATGAACTTGAAAGGTTTCAGTACATTAAGTAGGGTATCATTTCATTAGACAAAGTTAAAAATCAGAAAATATGTTAGCTTTTCAGGTTAGACTATTTTAAGCAACTTACTGTCATATTTGGAAAAATTGGAATATTTCTATAACTGCATTGTTTTCTATTAAATAAAGTGACATAGGGCTACAAAATTACAATTTAATATGAAGAATACTAAACATTTTTGACAAAGATGTCAAATTTCTATTTTATTTCAGCTGGTGCTCATAAATAGTTATAACCATAAACTAAGCTTAAAAACAACTATTTATAATTTAGAAAATGTATGGTACCTGTGCTGCCATGCATGGTAATTCTTTGCGTCCTCTTCCAGTATATTAGCTGTGAAATCTATTTCCTTTGAGGCATCCCCAAGCATTTCAACAATAACTCGTCTATGGTGCCTAAAAAGTTACACCTTACCCTTTACTATCAAGCAGTTTCATCAATTAAAAAGAAATTGCATTAGTGTTGATGAGGTGATATCAACCAAATTTGTTATCACAACTTTGTTACGTTAAAAGTGCTTTCTATGGTTACTACATTTTACTGTATTTTGTAATGATATCTAGGCTTTCACTGTCATATAAAGATTTTGTCATTTTCTGAAACAAATTTGCACTGGCTACAGAAGATAAAAGTCAAACATATGGTATTTAATTTTCTTTTATGAAAATTTTTAAGCTAATGCACGGATGATATGCTGAAGAAGGTTGATTATTGAAAACAAATTACGTGTTAGTTTGGCCTCACGAGATGTGCTCCTACAGTGCACACTTGTTTTATAACAAAATACAGATTGTAACAAATATCCACATACTCACCAAACCTGATAGTTTTTAGGATGGTTTTCTATTACATCAGATATATACATAAGTTCATCATTAAGATCCAACTTTAACTCCTTGATAAGATTTCTTCTGTGATGCCTGTAAATGAAACTTTTCCAATAAACATTGCAAAATTGGGTAACTTACTAAACATTGTCTACATCTTTACCCTGAGAGGGGCCTACTTTAAAAACTGTATTTTTTTTATTTATTTTTTTTTACAAATAAGAAAAGACAAAAGTTTACTACTAAACTGACCAACTAATTTCAAAATGTGACAGTGTATTTCAATAGTATACATAGTAAACCTGTGATTGAGGAGGTGAAATGCATGATCCATGCTGCTCTGTACTTACCATACAGTGTAGTTTGCAGAATTGAGAGCTGCAGCATCTGTGTTCAGTTCAAAAGCTCGGTGGCTCATCTCATTTTTTTGTAATATTGCTCGAAAATAGTCATAAACATCAGTAACTGAAATAAAAAAGAAGAAAGATCAGTGCATACCTCAATAGAAGTTCCACTTCCTGGCAAGAATTAAAATTAACAGAAAATACATGTGGGCCTATTTTAATCTGTTATGCATATACCTTTAACTATAACTAGTCATCTTAATTTATTTCTTAATTATTTAACATACTTAGTCACAAGAATATAAATGGTCATTGACTTTGGGGTTTATAGCCCGAGATTAAGATATACCTCAGCCAGCAGACTGACTTTAGTGGCATGAAATTTAACAAAATCACGCATGCTTTCATTCTGGGCTTATTTACCGCTGCTAGATGATAGATCTAGTAATAATACTAGTACTACAGCTTGGTGTACAAGGTGTTGTGTCTTTGCATTTGTAGTTCCTGACTTACATTTGTCTGAATACGCTATGCGAACAACAGGATGTGGTCCATCATCTTGTGGAATGGGAGTGATATCCTTCCATTCCTCCCTGTCTTTGTAAAACACCCAGTCATCTCCACGATTGTCACAGCAGTCACCGTCTGCCATTGCTGGTTACACTGAGATCACGTGGGTTCTCGCGTTACTTCTAAAAAGGTGCGCTATTAATGAATAAAAAGGGCAAAAGTTAACATCATTGGATACAATAATTACTACCTGTTTTCTTAAGAGAAAAAGTAGTTACGTTGTTCGATTCTTATTGTAATACAAATGGCTGCAATAACCAATTTGGAAAGCGGAAGTATCTTGCTTGACATGCGCTATACGTGGTTCCGGTGAAAACAAACTTCGGAATGTGAAGCATGAATGACATAAAAAAGGAGAAATACTTGCCTGATCCGTGAGGAATAAGGACCAGAGATGTTTTCAAAGTTCACTACAATTTTCCATCAAGCTGTGGAAGTGGTATGTATGACGATACTTAGTGATCAAAACCAGCACTCCCGTGCAAATTTAACAGTTCCCCAAAACACTAAATTAATTTCAATTTCACAATTTTCAGTGAAATTTTCAGTTCTCAGTATCAGAAAATCTCAAGAGTTAAAGACGCAACGAGCAATAAAGTTCATTTCCGGAAACGCTGGCGTGATTCTTTGTCATTTTCCAATATATAATTTCCTTGACTTCTGAAATCATAAATATTTACGTTTTAGTAGCAGCATTAATATGTAATCAATTCTCTGTTGTATTTGACTCGAGTAATATCATTATTGTAAGTTAGTATGGTTAAAATGGTTATTAGTAAAGTTAAGGGACTGAAAGTAAATTGCTGCTTTCTCAGGTCAGAACGACCACATATTTACTCTTTCCTCACCCTTCTCCCTTTCTCACTGCTAAAAAGGCACAGGTTTACAACGAGAGAGCTATACATGAAGATCCATCAAAACTCATTACAATATCATGAATTACATATTTCAGAAAGCAATTTCAATCACTGCTATTTGAAAAAGTTTTGCTAGTTCTGGCATGACACAAATTCAGAATGTAGATACAAGTGTTTAAGCAGCCCAGTTGTACAGTTACTGAATAAGTTGAAAAAAAAAAAAAAAAAAAAAAAAAAAACAATCGGGTCCCTGTGAGTGAACTTTACTTTGAATATAATGAAGAAAATTGAATAAATTTGTAGTGTTTGTAGGATGATGTACTTATGCAACACTTTCATTTGAGAAAATGAGTTTTGAGTCTACAGAACAAGCTTGGTTTTTCTAAATAAAGTTACCCTGTTTTCTTGGACTAAAATTGCAGCTTGCCCCTACCCAACCTGTTCAAGGAGATTTTCTTTACCACTGGAAGGCCATAACAAACTATTACCTGGAAAGAAAAGGTAAAACATCATTAATTTTTTAATATACTGAAATGTTCTGAATTAGGAAAATATATTTATAAATATAAAATATATATGTAAAATGATCACAAGGTGTAGATGTTGTGAAAGAGTATCTAGACATGTTTGCACTTGCAATATAGGATAAGTATCATATATCCTTTTATACTCAGATATTGACATAAGTGCTTACATCTCAAACCTTTGACTTAAGGATCAAGGATTGCTTGTATATGTTCTGGACAAATAAAAGGTCATGTAATGATGTGTATACATGTATATGAAATAGCAAACCACTAAATTCTTTGTTTTAACACTGTCAGTAGTGTAGTCTATTCTGCATGCCTGTAAATGTATGTTATTACAGGGCTTGACACTAACTTTTATCGATACTGGCCCGAGATGTCAGTAAATATTGTAAGGGTTATTTGGCACATGACATTTTACTTGCTCTCTGGGCCAGTGACCCCAGCGATTCAATGGCCCTAGGTTGGATTTCAGTGGCCCAGGGCCAGTGGGCCACCCTTAATGTCGAGCCCTGGTTATCATTATTTATGATATATACATTGAAAGCATTTCTTTACATAAGTAAACTTGCCTTATAATATAATGCCTGACATTGATATAATTCTAATTTTGGTATGTTTTAGATGAGCGAGTATCTATAGAACAGACTAACATCCAATCACACCTTGACCAGATGCTGGAGACCCTGGTTCAGGAGGAGAAGAGCAGTGAGTCTGGGAGCACTGGGCCTTGTATGGAGTACATGCTGCAACACAAACTGCTGGAGACAATGTACACGTTGGGGAGATCAGATGTTAGTAATTGTGGCATTCTGGAACACTGAACTGTCATTTGCTCTCTTACAGTTATTCACATGCAACCAACACAACTGGTTTGAGACAAAATGCATAATAAGGAGATAAAATGTAATAAGTAAAACCATTCTGAACAAATATTGCTGCCTTACAATTATTCTTAAGATGACAACACTTACTGCTAAATACTGATATTTCACAAAGGCTCTATGCTAAAATGGATGTGCACTTGCTCACATCAAGCTAAATATTAAACATATGTCAGTGAGACGGGCATTTAAAATGTTATGAGTGGAAATATATATTCATTTTAAGATTGTGCAGTGTGATATTTCAATTTATCAATTGTGTCTTCCAGAGCCCTCCTGGAATGAAGCAGGCAGTACTGGTTTTCTTCACCAAACTGTTATCTTGGATTCGGCAGCCTCTCTTGCCTCATATCAATGTTTACAGGCCAGTCCATGTAAGTATATATGACAACCTGTAGCAGTTGCAACATTTAAAAATGACAACATTAATTCATTTCATGGAAAAGGGCATGACACAGGTAGAGCAAGTACACCAACTTTTTCAACCTCTGTCAATGAGCATATGGTCTTCTGTATCAATAGATAATGTGTCACTTATTTAGTGTGTTGACAACAAATATCCCTGTTAAAAATAGACCAGCTATTTTTCCTGGATCTGTGTAATCTTTTTTGTACATTTTCAGCGCTTGATTCATGTTTGTGGTGAAGTGTTGGCTGCTCCAACAGAAAATGAGGAAATCCAGTTTCTTCTTACAGTATGTGCCAAACTAAAAGCAGATCCTTATTTGGTCAATTTTTTCATTGAGGTAAGAGTGAGGATTTGGAGTTGTTTGAAATTATTCCACAAATATATATGATTTAACTGATAAAGGTACAATAACAGAAAAAGGAATTTTTTTAATGTCTACATTCAGTATGCTTTCATTTTGTTAAACCTTGCTAAAGTCTTGTATTTATATAGAGTCCAAAGAACATGAAATCACCCAAGACATCACAGTCAAAAGATCAGGAAAAACAAGGAGAGCCCAAAGTGAAAAATCCAGAATTCAGTCTCATTAAGTCTTTACTGGCTTTGATCAACAGTGCAGTAAGTGACTTGCTGTAAAAGGATTAATTTGATAAAATGTCAGCCAGCTGCAGTGATCATTAGATATTGCCACATGCATTTGATATAGCTAAATTAATTTTCTTAACAATAGTCCATTGCAAGGTTTGTTGTTGACATTGCAGTGTTCAAAGACATACTATTGTTAGATAAAATAACAGCTAAATTTTGAATGGAATGTTTAGTTATTTTTTTATTTCACATTTCATTTTTAAAAATCATATTTTTGATATAAAAATACTTTCTCAAAACAGGATGGTCGTGTATGTGTCAAATCCTGTGAAGGGTTATTACTATGTGCCAGTTTACCTGAGGACTACGCAGCCTGCTGCCTGATAGAACACACAGACTTCTGCAGAATCTTGTCTAGCAAACTTTGTACACTGTATACAAATATACCAAGGGCTCTAGATCCTGCAGATATAGAGCTGGCGGAGGCAAAGTGGGGGTAAATGATCATTTTGGTATATTGCATGCAAGCTTTGTGAATTATTAGTGTATAATAGTAAACATTATTAAGTAAATTTTAATCCAGTTTGACTTATTTGACAATCTTATTGCTTCTGCAAATGAGAAAGCATAGACAGAGGGAATGGATTTTATCTCAGAAAGCTTACAATGTTGGAGGCAATAATTTCCAGCTGTATCCCACTTGGTAACTTTCTACATGGTAAACTTAGTCAATGTATCTTGAGTCAAAATGCCCTTCCTTTTATGTTATTTTCTTTCAGAACTGAGAAGTATATTTATGTTTTTCACTCATTATACATTTTCAGACTTGACAGAGTAACAGAGAGTGATGACACTCAATCATTCCCAGGAAAAAGACAGTTGATATCTTTTCTGTCCTGGCTAGACTACTGTGATCAGTTGATATATGTAGCTCACCCTAAAACAGCAATCGCCATGTCCAATGCTATCATCAGTGCTTTCTTTGAAGGAGTTCTTTTGACTTCTATCCTGCAAACGTAAGTAATATTTGTATGTTAAGTCATACCTGTTGTATTTGTTATGATCTTAACAATGACATTAACCTCAGATACCTTAAAAGCAAAAAAAAAAATGTGTAGAAGATGAGATAAAAAAACGGTATTTTAAAATTAATATCAAAATATTAAGCCTCATTGTGTACGTGTTTTCAGTTGTGATAATTGCTCTGACACAATTATTTACTTAATGTTACTTAATGCAATTAATGAAACTTCTCACATGTTACATGCAATGTATANAAAAAAAAATGTGTAGAAGATGAGATAAAAAAAACAGTATTTTAAAATTAATATCAAAATATTGAGCCTCATTGTGTACGTGTTTTCAGTTGTGATAATTGCATTGACACAATTATTTACTTAATGTTACTTAATGCAATTAATGAAACTTCTCACATGCTACATGCTATGTACTTCACAATACACTGTGTCTACCAGGTGTGAGTCCACTGCCATTACTGCCACTGCCATGCTGACCAGGTGTCTCAGACTGGTCACTTCAAAGCCACTGTCCAGAGGTATGGGTAATAACTGTGAGGAGGAGTTGCATTAAATAGTCTGAAACTTGTTTATTTGAGTATTGACATATCACATCAGCAGTAGAACAGGCTTGTTGAAAGAATTTGGGAAAGGAGAATGGTCGCGTCCAATCTCAAACCAAGATTTTTGTTTTACCATGACTTGGGGAATCACTTAATTTTAGAGTAGCATATTACTATTTTTATTAGCTCAGTGAACCGATTTCCACTTTTATAATCAATCTTCATAATTGAATAAACTTTTCAGGTTTAGTTGAGTTTATCCTGGGCAGTGACAGGGAGCCAGAGTACCCACAGCAGGAGGGACATAAACTCCGACATAAACTTATTATGAGGTGCAATCATTTGTCTCAAGAGGTATGTTGTTGCAAATGTACTTGAAGACAACTTTAACAGTGTAAATGTGGTTATGACTTTTGCAAACTCGACTGTCAATGTATGTATTATTCCAAAGTAAAGAAAGTTAATTTGTTTAATGTGAAAATTCTTAACTTAACTCACAATAGAAATGGAAAGTCTAGTTTTAAACATGCAAAGCAAGTGATTTGTACAGTTGTTTGATGAGTGGCTTCTTTAGCAATTTATCGTACAGAGTAAGTGCTACTTTATTTCTTTCTAGATGAGTCTCGCTAATCTGAAGCTGTTTGAGACATTACTTGTAAAGCCAAATGAACATACCTTCCACAACCTGGTGCTTAGAAACCTCATTGGTAGGGATTATTGCAGTGAAGAAGATGGGGAGGAGGCCCAGATAGCTGGAGAAGAAATTATACAATCAAAAAGCCGAAGGACAATCTGTAGTGAAAGACACGATTGAGGACAATGATGTGCAAGGTAGTCATATCTTTAAAAAAAAAAAAATTGTTCAGCTGTTTTTCTATTAAAAAAACATTTTATGTCTTTTCCTATGTTTTACATTCTAACAAGGAGGCCATAAAAATGATTACCTGGTACATTAAGACTGTGTTCTTTAACCTCTAACCTAAACTCATGTTATTCTAGATAATGTAAATGGAGAGTCCAGTTCAGTGGCAACCTCAGATTCTGTCAGTTCCTGGAGTCCCAGTTGTAGTGTGACTAGTAGTCCTAGCAACAGTCCCAAGAAACCAGCAGTACATAAGATTGTAAACAGGTAGTGCTTTTGTTTGTTTCCTTGAACATAGCAATTCTCTCTTGTTTTATTGTGTTTACCAAATAATGATCATGGTTTATGCTGTACATAGAGTTGTAATGTAAATATTAAAATATTTGTCATGCACCCTGTGTTTAAGGCTAAATTCAGTTTTAGGATTCGTTTCTTATAACTGAATGAATTGAATTTTTGCTTTGGTAGAGACATTTGTTTTAGGCATCATTTGAATTGGCATTTACAGCTTTATCTCATGTGCAGAAAATTTTCATCAGGATTTATTTTCTATTTCAGTTTTTTATGCCTTCTCCCAGAAGATGTGAAGTCCTCATACCAGATGACTGACAGTGGATATGACACTTACCTCAGAGATGCACATGTGCAAGTAAGATAATTCTCTACAGTTATACTTGTCAGTGTACATTTTCAAAGTTAAGTGGATTAATACTCACTATTGTACATGATCAATATAATTGAAACTCAGCAAGAACACCTAAAAATTTTTACTTATAACTTTTTCAATACCGTTGGCATATGTTAAGATTGTCTGATATCTGTATTTCAGTTTGCTGATGTGTGTTCAGCATGTCAAGCCTGGGGTTGGCCCTCGTCTCCTACAGCTGAGCCAGAGTACAAGAGAGAGCAATTCTTTGAAGGAGCTTTCCTGAAAATGCTCTTTGATAAATTAAGCAGAATTCTAAGCCAAGTAAGAAAGATTCTGATGAGTTAGCCTTCTTGATTCAGTCAAGTGAAAATTGGAGCATGGAAATGTTTGTCCGTGCTTAGATTTTACATGAATGATGAAAATGCAATGAAAATAAGAGCACAGTTTATTTATGAGTACAAAATATTTAATTATTTGGGTAACTGTTATTAAAATACTCATATTCATTAGATCTTAATTATTCCATCCATAGTCATATGAAACCAACCTCCAGGTGACTTCAATCATTTCAAAGCTGGCCTTACTTCCCCATGGCAACCTCCATGAGTACTTGTTGTTCCCAGACCTACCTCTCAGTCCAGGGGCCAGGTCACTCTTTACCATATTTAGGAAGGTAAGGATGGAGGATTGAACAAACATACATTTGAATGATATAGTGCCAAAGTAGCAGTAGCACCACAGCAGTAGTAGTAGTAGTAGTATTTATATCAGAGAAGATATGCAATACTGGTGATATATAATGGTGATATATATAATAATTTTCTGTAACATAAAACCAAAAAGCATGCATTGTAATGTACACATAATTTGTAGTTAAATGTGAATTATTAATTTAATTTTTATTATAATTTTAAAACTATTAAACATTGCTTGGGGAAAATGTTTTTCACAATTATTTCCAGGTTGTTAATGACCTAGAAATACAGATCAAAGTTATCCCAGATTTGAGTGCTAAATTGATGACAATCAGACAACAGCTGGTAGGAGTTCTAGAAGAGCAAAGGAAGTAAGTTAAATGTTTTACATTAATGCCTTTTAATCTAAACGGAAAATTGCATGTTATCAGTTAAAAATTAATAAGCATGAAACCTGCATCTGCATGTTGAAGAATAGATAATTTAGAGTTTTGCCCTGAAATGTTCCTCAAAAACATTAAAGCTATGTATTACAAGGGTTGCATAATTGAGGTCGTGAGCTGATGTTGAAATCATCAGACTTTAATAATTATTATTATAAACTTTGTTTTGCCTCAGCATTTGGAAGAAATTGTTGAATTATAATTTACACCAGTTCATGGCATGTAGTATAATTTATGTAGTTTTCAATAGTAGACCTAAAGTTGCTGAAAATGAATGAATGAATTAATGCATTGTGTTTTTGCTATTTCTTTGCGCAAGGTATATCTTTAATTGTGGCAAAGGTGGAGGCAGTTTTCTTAGTGACATATGGTCAAGAGCTAATGTCTTTTATCTTATTGGATTGGTGATGTTAATATGAAGCATAAATGTGCTTTTTGTGAGCTGGTGGCTGCCTTGGCTTGCTGTCCCCATTCTGTCACTGCCAATGACTGTAGAACTTGATTAACCCTACGCCCATTAGATAAAGCTACTGTAAAAGGATCATGTTGAATAGTGTTCAGGGTGAATATTTCACTTTTAATTATTTATAAGAAAGGGTTCAGTTACTATAAGAAAAAAATTCAACTTTATTTTATGATGAAGCCAATATGTGTTTAAAGCATGCAAGGTAATTTGAAAAATAAAAAAGCCAGGACAAGATTATGAAAATGCATAGCCAATGAAAGCTAAAGCTAAAGAGCTTAAAAATTAAAACTGATATGCCTTAAAATGATCTTTTAAATTTCAATGACTATACACAAATTTCAAGCAACTTATTTTTAACAATATTTCATTTTATCGAGATTTGTAACTCAAGTCACAAAAATATGCCTTCTGACATGAGCCCAAATTTCTTTTCTTAACTTTCATATCATCTTCATCAGACAAAACATTGCTTTGGATAATAAAAGAATCATTTTCAAAAGCTAGTAATTAATTATTATAATTACAAGTTTGATCAAATTTAGCAGACTTCTCTGATGAATTTTTGTAGTATGTTGTAAATAGGTTGTGTTACTCCTCCCTTGTTCTTGGATGCTATAATTCTTTTGGGATTGTTTTTATGTATATCCTTTCCATTGTATCTTTACAAAGGTAGCCAAGGATATATGAATTGAACAAGATTTAAAAACCTGTCTCTCAGTAAATATTTAAGGAAAACAAGGTAGAGAAATTGTGCTTGGTTTAAAAGCTTTATTCGGCTTTGGCACTGCTTATCCCTCCTCCTCTCCCTGGTGTGTGGCTATCACTGCATTGTTTTCTGTAGTTTTAGTTCTTATCATATTTGACATTCATCATCCATTTTGCAGAGCTAAACACAACTTACAGGTGTGGTAAGTGTATGGTCATCAGATCATTCAAAGTTAATAACTTATCAGCTGTTGTAAGATTAACCTTGATAACAATATTTCTGCTATGAATCTCTGATTACCCTTTTGCCATGAAATACTGAAAACCTAAAATAATAGATTTATGATAATTTTTATTTTGCTCATCTTGATTAATAAATATGCATGGTAATGCATGCAACCTCACTTTAGGGGAAGGTGAAGGTGTTGAACATAGCACTGAATTCAAAACGTGCTTCACTGAAAATATAGCATGTTCATAAGCTGTATTAAATCACAAGCACTCTGCCTGAAGAAATACACAGAAGGTTCTTGATCAGTTACCATTTAGTGACTGTTATACAGTTTGATAATTATTTTGAAAATATTCCAATTTGATATAATATGCTTGTAAATCTTTTTAGCTAAGGTATATGACCCATTTTGATGTTGATAGTACCTAAGTCTTAGATCATTGTGTAATTTTCAATTTTTTTTTAATTTACAAATATGGCTTAAGGGCATACTAACTTTGCTACTTTGAATTCTAGCATTGAGAACGGCACTATGCTGCAAGGGGTCATCATTATGGAGGAATTCTGCAAGGAGTTGGCAGCCATTGCTTTTGTTAAACATCATGACATAATGGGAAAATAAAAACCAGTGAAACTAACAGTTTGAAATGAAAACAAACCATTCAAGTTGACAATGAACTTACCTTCGACATGGCATTAGTAGTATATCTGGCTTTTTTTCTCCAGTCATGTGTCACATTTAGACGAAATGAATACAAACAGCAGTTTCATTTTAGGATACAACTCACTGGCATATATCAGATTCTGGTTATGTTCACTGTGATAGTGTCCTTTCACTCAAATATTATGATCATTCACGGCAAAATTGTAAATAACTTTTAAGAAGAAAAGATTCTCGGCATAATATGTTTATGTTACATGTAGATCTTTATGTAGCTTTGCATATTATTTGGCTGCATTTAATAACTTACAATCATAAACATGAATTTCTCAAAGAAGAATGATGTAGGTAAAGTAGAACCTATAAGCCATAAGGGAATTATGTTATCTGATTGTTTCTGAGTTTTTTTTTTGTGTGTGTGTGACAACCTGGTCTACTCCACAGGATATTTGCCCTGTTGAAAGGAATATTAAAGGCCCCCTTGCTCAGTTTCTAAATTTTAAATGAAGATTAAGATTAAGGTTTTGTAGGTTTACCAATTGTTATATGTTCAGAGATATGTTTGGAATATATATGGTATATATTAAATTTTTAAATATTTGATCAATTAACATGCTGTGGGGGTAAAAGACTGTTATGTACATGTGGGTTATTATTAGAAATTCATACTGTGGGGCTGATATCACTTTATGTAGTGATATATTATCACATTCTGTTAAAGATTATAGGTTTCGGATGGACAATGTGTACCATTTACCTTTGTTTGTAAGACAAAAAATGCACTGCTACCATCTAAAGTAAGAAAAAGTTCACTTCTTATATACTACACTACAGATGTATCTCAGCGAGTTTACAGATGCTTGGTCATTTTTGGCCCTGATACAAAATAGGTGTTAACACTCTCTGGGGAGGATACAGCCTAGCATTCTGTATGAGGCACTGAAAGCTAGCAAAGGAACAGTATCTTTCTCTGCCAGGTCAGGAACTTTACCCCTGCTTTAACCCCTAAGTGCCGAGTGCCAAGTGGGGAGACAACAAGCACCGTTTATGAAAGACTGATATGTTCCCAGGCGGGGTTGAACCCACGTCCTCCTGCTCCAGAGGCAGACACTGTGACAACAAAGCCATTGCTTGGCTTGGAATCATGCATATTGGGCTTGTGGGCAGTGCATTATTTAGTACATTGTGACCACTGATTGTGGGAAATGAATTAAAAATACTTGGAAAAGGTCACCTCAATTAAATGTTTGCTTTTTTTTTTGCCTGCCTGCATTTCTTGAATAATGCATTATTATAGTTGTAAGTGCCTTGATTCAGTGAGTTGGTTATTATTATAGCTGGAAAGCAATATTAGGTAAATATGTTATTAATATGTTCTTCAAGCCTGTTTGAGGTTTATACTTGAATGGACTCGGTGTAACGGCTAATTATGAAGTCAACATAGTATGTTAGATATTAAATACTATTCATATTCATGGGACTAACTATATTGAAATGCAGATACCTTGATTTTGATTAAGATATTTTATCTTACATTATATAAGAGGCCCAATGTCCATTGTAGTGTTATCATGATAACATGATTACAAAATTCAGAGTTTCACATTTTGTTCTGTTCGAGTATTCATACATATAGTACAGTTTGGTGTTGACTATTTCTAGTGTTTTGACAGCTTGTAGAGGTGTATGTAAATTTTGTTTTATTCTATTATCTTTATAGCGTTTGTTTATGTGTGTGTGGCAGGGAGATACAAAGTTTGTCTTGTTCATTTTGACTGGAACAAAATATTCATGAACGAATAACATCACATGCAGTGACTTTTTGTCAAAATTACAAGACATGATAAGTAAATTAACTAAAAATTTTTATCAGCATTTTGCATAGGTTCAGCCCTTCTAAGTATAAGCTTACAAATATGTAGCAAATACAAATTTAATATTTTATTTAATTTGAAATTTTATGTTGTACCTGAAGATGTGTCTAGGGTAAAATTTTTAGTGCAATTGGTTTTATAGCCAGTTTTTTTTAACCTTCTTGTCTATTTTTTTTATAAGTGTTATTATAAACAGTGAAAATCTTTTACTGTCCATCTAGTCCCAGGTTCTGTTCTTAATAGTGGTATGTGATTAGTAAACATTTTAAAGGGATAATAACTCTTTGTATGAGATCTATATTTCACAATAAAAACATTGTGAATAACTCATAGAAATATAATATATTCTGCTTTACCACAAACTCGGCAGTTAAAGTTATTATTCTGATATCTGAGCTTGTCTTTAGACCACGTGACCTCCATTGATGGCTATACTCTGAGAAAAAACCAAACTTTTTAGAAAAAAACCAGGGACTAACTTTGAATGTAAAAATGGATTCATTAACCATTGGCAAGTACGGGAAAATTGTTGCTTACTCCAGGAAAATTCATTTTTTGGCCGAAACAAAGTTATTATCCCTTTAAGTATATAATTATTTTTGTCTTTTTAAGGGCTCTTTGTCTCATGGTGTAACAATTAATTTTGTTCCAAGGTCAGTGATGTTGTATATTTAATCAGTTCAAACCACATTGTGCAACAACTGTTGATAAATTATGCACAATAGAGATTACTGTGAAGTATAGAGACCTGGAAAGGTTTGTTCCCAAAATTAGTGCCAAGAAAATTTAATCAAAAAAGAAAAAAAAAGCTGCTCAAAGATTAAACTAGAACTAAACAAATTATGAGGCTGTTATTGAACATTTTCAAATATATCTGTTTAGGATCAATGCTGGCTATTATTTGGTCTTTCATGTTTTGCAATACCAGTTATTTTAAGGTAAATCTGACACTTAAATGAAGAATAAAGATCTGTTTTATTTTTGTATTTATTTCTCATAATAAGAAATGTGACACGTTTCATGTTGCACTACCCAATACATACTCATTCTATACATATCTTGTGCAAAAATGGCCATATTTATAATTCCTCTTTTACAACAAATACAATCTTACAGCTATTAGATGTAGGGAAAAAAGGTCAGGCCAGCTGACTACAACTGAGGCAATAAATTACATTTCAATGTAGGGCACCACTGTACTACATAGATTGCATGTGTTACTGCAAACACCACTTAGTGACCACATGGAGGGTGTTTTATGACTCGCGTTTGTTTGTAAAGTTTTTCAAGAAGTCTGGGCTTGTGTGACTTTCTTTTTCCATCTTATTTCAATGTTGCCTATTCAGATTTGGTTAAGAGCAATTGAAAATGCCTTTGTATTGTCTCACTCTACTCCATAGGTACTTGAGATGTTTGCCTATACATTTCAATGAGGCAACTTCACCCCAACACAACCTGTTAAAAAGTTGTCCTATTTAAACTCTCCATGCCATTGTAAGGTTTACAATGGATACACACTGGATGATAAATGTACTTTCCCTTTTCCTAACTAAAGTGTTCAAGACAGCAAATATAATGGAAAAAATAAATGGAAAAGGGAGTATTAATCAAGTCATAAATTATTAGTTTTAAGTTTTCATTGCTGATATCATACCCTTCATAATCCTTGCAATTGCAACCTCCAGACAAAAATAATATTATTTCAGTATTACATTATCACAATGTTTTACATTTACTAAGAATCTCATAAGAGCAAATGTTGTCTATGTCTGGTTTCTATGTGGACTTTTTTTATTGAACTAGGTCTTGAATAAGCATTTCTATGGTTGTCATTTTACTGGTATGGGATTTCGACTTTCTCAGTCATCTGCTACTATGGATAACGACTTGATTTCAGATAGTTTTTGTTGTAGGCTAGTGTCATATTTTTCATCAGGAGGAACTTCAGTTACTTTGTTGAATTGTAAAGATAATTCTGTATAAATTTTAAAAGCTTCAGTAAAATAAGCCACCTGAAAGAACAAAGATAATATTTGTCAGATGTTAAATTTGAATTTAAACAGCAATTTTATCAAGTGACCCTATACACCTTTTAATTACAATGCAACAAACTTATCACTGCAGTTAAGTAATTCTTTATGAAAAAGACAGCACAACTGCAACCTACCTGAGATCTGATCAGTGCCTGAAAACAAGGCCTGAAATATTCCATCCTGCCTTCATAAAGCCTTGGCATATCTTCCATCAACTGGCTGTTCAGGTACTCAAACTCCTCTTTAGCTGCATTCAGGGCCTTCTTTGCCTGAAAACAGATAAATATAAGATGGCTAAATATATAACTGATATTAAATGATGAAAACACTGTTAACAACAGATGGTTGAACCTACGGTTTTTTACACGTATCTGAATGACAGATGCTTATATAACATAAACTACATAATAGGTAAAAAAAGAATTCACCAAATTAAAGTAAACAATCTGCACATTATAAACCAATAATTGTAAAGACTATGGCCCCAATCACGTCGAGAAGAGCCGAGGCTGAGAACTTAACATGACGGATATACATGAAAGGAAAACCGCCTAATCCTTTAATGGTCTCTCCGCCTTTCACACGCCTCCCCAGGTGTGATGCAAGCAAAAAAAAAAAAAAAATATATATATATATATATATATATATATATATATATATATATATATATATATATATATATATATATATACTGTCTGTTGGGGAACGTTTCTCATTTCATTGAAGCCTATAAACATCAGGAGTACATGATAGCAAATGAATGCCTTACATTTTCCAATTTGACAACAGTGGGCCCAGTTCTCTCTCTGTCCTGATATTTTTCAACCTTTGACTGGCATTTATTGTATTCCTGAAAAAATAAAAATGAGACTTGATTAGTATATTGCACTATTTTTCATTTTGGCAAATTGGTTAAGGAAAGCATGCATCCTTTGATTTAAAGTGAACTAGATCATATTTATCAAATTTTCTGATGCTAAATATATCATTTCAATTAAACCTTGAAATGAGTTGCTTTACATCTGATCCCTCAGCGTAGTTTAAATGGTGATATAAAGAGTTTCTTGGAATTGAGGTTAATAAAAACCTGCCCACTGGACCACTGCTAAACAACATCACACAAAGGCTATTTGTTCACCTTATTGTCTTGTTAAGAATCAAATGAAGTTTTCTCTTATAAGGTCAGATAACAAACATTGCCACTTAATGTTGTTTCAAGTGGAATCACAGACAAAGTCAAAGACAATCACCTGTAAACTCTGCTCTCGTTTCTTAATGGCAGACTGGACACTGGGGAACACACTGTTGAACCTGAAAAGGTCAGACTTTTTACACTGGAGAAGAAAGAAATCACAAAGGAAGAATCACACACACTTTAGGTCAAAGCTGAGAAAAAAGGTAAATAGAACACAAGTCATAAACTCTGAGGTCTCTTAATGTTTACCCATATAAAATGAAACAATGCCACCTGCACATAAGTTAACTCTTCAATATAGCTACATAGAACATGACTGCATTTTGAAATGATTACTGAATAATTAATATGACCTCTGTCAATAAATCAAGAATCCATATTCAGTGTCTTTGCCAACCACTAATCCAATATATATTTAAACTACTCAAAATCAAACTAAAAATTTCTGGTGATTCAATGCTATTTTTGTAGACCACATTTACAGTACTCTTCGCTCACTTTTTCATGGGCTCAACAACAGCCTTTTGGGCATTCGTGTTCTGAAATAAAGACAGAAATAGCAGCCTCTGTAGACAATGACAATCAGATCCAGTTAAAGACAAATGTATCTAATAAGCTCATCAATTTCAATGGCATGAAAGTAACTTAGTTCAGTCACCCCTCAAGAACTTTTTTTTTTTTTTTTTGTCCCTGAACTATTTGTAGGACCAAATCTTCACATTTGTCAAGCATAATTATAAATTAACTTATTGAAATAAAAATCATTGTGTATTCACAAAAATATTCTAAACAAAACAACAACACCGGAAAAATGAAATGAGGCAGTATAAACATACTACCACAGCACTGCACACATCATGGCACAATAAATCCAAACATTCCAGGAATCTAATATTCATATTATTCAGTTCGAACTAAAAACTGCAGGTAAAACTGTTCATTCAACCACCTTACCATCTCCTGCATTAAAAGATCCAGCCTTACAACAGCAGCATTCCAATCCTCCACTAGTAACAAAAGGTCTGGTTCACTCTGGCATAAGGAACTGGCCACTAAATCCTGACTCATCTTACTTTCACATTTAGACAGTGCTGCAATGCAAGAATTCATGGCTACTTTCACAATTTCAAAATTTGAAAACTGGTAGATAATGGCAACAATCACACACAGTGAATTTGGTTACAAATTAACTGAGTATATGTATGACATTTAGACTGCATTCCCATAAACCCGTCATACTGGCTGGATCGATCTAACTCTGCAGGGGTTCTTGTTAAAGTGCTTTCCATGTAATTAGCTCGATTGCCTGGCACGCCCTCTTGAGTAACTGGGGTTGGGGGGGGGGTAATTTTTAATTATCCCCTAGCAGTTTGAGTAAGCATGCCAAACATTTAAGCTGCTTGCACTGAATGCAATTTAGGAAGAAGCCCCGCAGTGTTAAATTGATTCAGTAATTGACCTAGTATGATGGGTTTATGGGAATGCTGCCTTAACCAAAGTTGTTTATTTCATATTCTAACACTTTTCAAGTTTCAAAAGATGGAAGAAGGAATATTTTTTAAATTATCTCTCAGACTATTGAAATTCCTCATAAAAAAGACCAATCATCAATAAAAGAAGACACACTAATGACATGTGATTTGTCAATATTGCCTTCCATGCACCTGCAAGACATGATGCATTGGACAGGTTATCACTGACTGAAGATTTATATAATAAGAAATCCTCCCATCAATAGAAATCAATTTTTAATATACCTGCAGCAGCTTCTGTACATCTCTTCATGTCCTTATATAGCTTCTTACTCCTTTCATCTAGACTAAAATAAGAATGTCAATATCCCATAAAAAAAGTTTACTGCTTTTCTTACAAAAAGAACATTTCCCTTCCCCCTAAACCAAACACTGCTAAATCAATGTGGTAAAACTGAAAACATAACCAAAAATAATTGTTAAAACTTATTATGGGCATATGATATCAGCATGATGAATCTTAGACCATTTTTGATCTGCCATGTTTCAAATCAAGTTAATCTTTACAGACAGAATGAAGCCCCTCAACTCAAATATATAACAGTTAATAAGCTTAAAAACACTACTTGCAGTGTTGATTGCTAATTTAAATAGTTCCTGTGTGCACTGACAAGATACAAAACAGAAACAAGTATTTCAAACTAAATCTTTGACAAAAAGTGTAAACATTTTAAAATGTCACCAACTTTAATTTCATACCACACCTGCCAAACAACCAAAGAAAAATAAATAAATAAACATCATTTTGGCCTCTTTTTGACACAAAAAACTTGCTTATGCAACAGTAGTATTAACAGCCACTGAGTGTACTAAATGGAAAAATACAGCAGCATGTTAAACAGTAAATTAAAAAAATATGCAATGGTTATGGAACCTTTGTCTTCATCTAACCTTTCTCTAATTCCTTTCTCTAATTTGGTGTTGCATTTAATGAAACTAAGTGGATGACAATATGACGTGTTTATTTTTTTCACAGATACTACTTCCAGTATGCTTTACAGAAAATTGACTAAATATATGTCTTTGCATTCTGTATTTATTCTTTCAAGTGAAATATCACCTATTACACCTAAATTCAAATTACAGCCTTCCAAGAAACAGATAAATGATACATATTCGATTTAACACCTACATTTCTAGTTTCTTTTTTTCCCTTTCAAAGTCTTTCTCTGCCTGAAAGAAAACAATACAACGTGAAGTGTGTTGACATTATAAAACTAGACAGAAAAGAATGGCAAAATACAGACACCAAACAGGATAAAAAAGATTTTAAAAGTATTTACAATACAAGGCAGCAAATCTTTCAAATGATCACAAAGATGCCAATGTGTGAAAAATAAGAAATAAAAATAAAAAAAAAAAACAAACTTTGTAGCTTCAAGAATTTATGATAGGTTTGTCATACTGGTTTTTGAAATTGAGCTGTATATTAGCACTTTGAATCATTTCTGTAAGTTACAGAATAATAAAATACCTGTTTTTTCACTTAATAAAGTGCACGGTAACTCTAATGCCAAGCTAACACTATCAACAGACAGGTGATTGCTGGATGTCCAGACAAATGGTGTCTGTCCAAAATAATAATAATAATAATTTAAAAATGCAAAACTGATGTGAATGACAAAAATAAATAAATTAATAAATAAATAAATAATAAAATAATAATAATAATAAAATAATAATAAATAAAAAAATAAAGAAATCCCATTTTAGGTGAAGAAACAATTTACAACTGACAGGGGGTTTTCATAGTCTTAAATTCTTGGACAAAGCTTTGATTGTTAAAACCAAATTGTAAAGCCAATTTTGCAATATTGAAATAAGATCATAATAGTCTTAGATGGACATTACAATGTCAATTTTTTAAGAGTTAATATGAATGATTGACTAAAGTCTGATGTATTAGACAAATATCAAAATGGGCAACTGTCACCAGCGAGAGTTGAAACCTTTGTCAAGACAGTCACAATTTACTAAAATGGCATAATTAAAAGACAGAAAAAAACAAAACAAAATAAGGCAAGTGACTTTTGAGATTTTGGAAATGTAACTTAGCTGACTAAGCCTTAAGTAAATATTACTGATGCTTAAATTTCCCCTCCAAAGTTTAGACTTTAGACTTCTTTTGAAAACGCCCCAGCACACTTCAATGCTGTGCACAAGGTAGGCCACGTGAAAGTATTGCTTAATGTAAATGTTTTGATACAATATTAAAAACAGTACCTGATCTGCTGTGCAATACCCTGACTTTCAAATTCCTTTCTGATCAGCCTCATCATTTTTAAATTCACTCATATGCCTGCCTATAAGTGATAGATGCCTTCTAGTCACTGGCAGGGAGATTTCAAAATGAAGAAGCTCGCCTGCAGGGTGCAATGTGATGTTTTTAGTATAAACCACAAAGTCATGTTTTCCATCATGTTGGCTAGTGCAGATAGTGCATAGCCTCCCTATTCCCTGGGCACACGATAAGCTTATATTCACATTATACTTCACTGGCCATGTCAATTGCAATTACGAGATAATGTGAGATTGATGGTATATAACCTCTCCTCAACAAATCATACACTGCCGCTTTATTTAAGTGGACTGTGTATACTTTATCCTTTATTTATTTATTTTATTGAACACTGGTTTCACTGAGAAAAAAATTAAAATTAAATCACAACTCATTCAACTATTTGACAAAGGTATTAGAGGAACAAATAATGCCCACCTTTAGGACATATATTTCATAACAAGAAATTTACTCACTGATATGGAAAGAACGCTCCTTCTGGGAGTGGTAAATCTGTTAAACCTGAAAGAAATTAAATTGATTTAATAACAGTTTTCAATCAAATTTAAGCTTTTTTATCACAGGCAGCAAATGAAGTTTTGTCATAAGGCAGTCACATCCATGGAAGATTCACATCTTTCTGTTCAACCCTTCAAATCCCACCAATTACTAAAATTTCATGCAATTCACTTTTCACAACTACTGAAAAAGGATAAGAAATCTTTATTTTACGAATATAAAATGAACTTAAAGAAAATTATGTATAATGAATAATATGAATATCTCTTTTTGAACTTTTCAAAATATTTATGGGTGTATGTTTGTTGTCAAGTGCCTATGAGTCACAATCACATTAGGAAACAAAACTCCCACTACAAAATTTACACTGAGACACATATTAAAGTACCCAGCAGGAGACAAAAAAAAGAAACAAAAAATATGACATTTACAAGCCCATGGATTTCCTGGTCAATCACGTCATTGCGATATTCTATACTTTGTGAGATTCTGTACAACAGTCAGGAAATGATCACATGGACTTTTTACACACACACACACACACACACACATATATATGGAAACTATACAGACATTAAATAAAGAAATTCAAAGAAACTGATCTAGAGTAACTGACGTCTAATGAGCTTGGATGGTAAAAGAGTTATTAAATATAATAAAAATATGGCAATATTATATATCAACAAAATAAATAAATTTTAACCTAAACTGAAGTAGTTTATCAGTTATGCTGTGAATGATACTGAAATGCCTCTAAATACAAACAAGGCAGCAAAGCTGTCAAATGTACAGACAAAAAACAGAAAAAAAAAACATGCAAAATAGGTCATTTTGTCAATTTTGATGCAATAATGTATGCTTATTATAGCACAGTCAGTCAACACTAATTCNCCATCGGCATCGGCATCGGCATCGGCATCGGCGACGACGGCGACGACAGACGCAGGTGATGGCAATATGTACAGACACATCTGTGTCTGTACATAAAAAAATTGAAATATTGTCAAATTGTGCCACAGTGAAACTCCTAACAGATTGAACTAATTTCTTATTAACTAAAACACACTTAAACTGTCTCTTTCTTAAAAAAAATGAAATGGCTTAAAACTTAATTTATTTTTAAAATGTGGTTTATCGACAGTTATTGGGTTAATATCCCAAATATTCATCTTTAAAAAATCAGCAACTTCTATGACAAATTGTTTCACTGATTTTTTAAAAACCCTTTCTTTTAATCAAATGAAGCTCACTTGTAAATTTTAAGTAAATTTATTAACTAACAAAAAAATAGCATTTATGGGAAAAAACATCACCAATACAGATTTTTAAAAATCAATAACTTTCATAAATAAGATCTGATCATGCTAATTTTCTGACTTAACCTGCATTTTAGCAAACAAACAATCCCACTCTGTAAATTTGAAGAATTTACAAAACATAGTTTAGAAGTTATAGGGTGAACAACAACCTTTTTGGACACCAACAATACTAGAAATGGTAACAAGAGAAACAGACAGTGATCTGATGAATATAGACCCTTATATTATGGAGTTTGTAAATAATTAGCAAAGAAATCAATAATTAGCAAAGAAATTAGATTGTTCATTAGCCACCCATTTTTTAATAACTTGAATTGAATAAAGCTTTATATACACAAGTACTGTTAAGTAGTCCAATCATTAATGTCAATATAATATTATTATACATTTGATATAGAATGTAGATCACTGTTTACATCCACAGTGGTGCCAAGAAAAAAAAGATAAGATTATGTGGTTGTGCAAATATAAAGAATACAAAATCTCTACATTGCATACATCCACCCACACTGATAACAAATGAGATTCAATTATTCTGCAAATAGTAGGTATATGTACCAACAGGTTAAGTATCATGATTTTACCCTATTCTAATTAGTTTCCATTACTAGTAAGGTTTTGCCAAACTAAATGTGTTAAAGATCAAATTGTGATTTGTGTCAAGCTAGTATATTAAAGCTATACCATATAAGATGTGACAGTACATGAAATTTGGCCTTCATATTTCCCTTTTCCGAGAGCATATTTGAAATCTCCACATCTGATTTTCGGTCAGTCATCTATAGAAATTTTTCCCATAATTCCTTCAGTTTGGGATATATTTAGCATTGATTTTTCAAAATTTTTGACAAGTGTGCGTTTCAACAAGCGTCACGCCCAGGCCAATGCACCGACAGAGGAGATACAATCTCTCCTAAACTGTTCACAGCAGCATTGGAACGTATATTCAGGGATCTAGACTGGCAGGACAAGGGCATAAACATAGACAGTACCAGGCTCAATCACCTTAGGTTTGCAGACGACATCATAATAGTAGCAGATGATGCAAAAGACCTTGAAGAAATGCTACAGGCGTTAGCAGATGAAAGCGCAAAAAGTGGGCTAAAGATGAACACCAGCAAGACAAAGGTGATGTTTGGACCACTAACCACCCCTTGCACAGTGAAGGTCAACACAAAAGAGATAGAAGCAGTAGAAGAGCATATATACCTTGGGCAACGGTTCAGCCTAAGTGATCGAACACTGGAGAAAGAAATCCAACGAAGGATATAAGCAGGATGGGCAGCACATGAGAAGCACAATGACATCTTCAAGAGCAACCTTCCTACCTGCCTGAAAAAGAAAGTGTTCAATGCTTGTGTGCTGCCGGCAATCACCTATGGTTCAGAGACCTGGGCACTGAATGCCTCCATGGAACACAAGCTACAAGTAGCTCAGAGAAAGATGGAAAGAATTATGTTGAACATCAGTCCAAGAGAGCGGAAAACGAATGTATGGTTATGTGAACAGACCAAAGTTAAGGACGTACTGCTCACAGTTAAAGAAATTAAATGGAGGTGGGCAGGACATGTCAAAAGAATGAAGGACAATAGGTGGACAATCAGGCTTACAGAATAGACCCCAAGGTATGGACAAAGAAAAAGAGGAAGGCCGGTCAAACGATGGAGGGATGAATTAGATGACTACTGGAAGTCTTGGAAGAAGAAACCTTGGCCAAACTGGAAATCTGAGGCTCAGGATAGGAAACAATGGAAAAAGCATGCTGCAGCTAAGGCCTTTGTCCAACAGTGGAACATTATAGGCTCTAAATGATGATGATGATGATGATTTCCCTTTTATTATTGCAATTAATGTACAATTAGAATAATGAATTATGTTAGACAATAATTTTGTATTTAAATTTTTGTTTTATATTTCTTAAAACAAAATTTCATGGTAAAACTGTAAATTTCACTTGACTATTGTAGATCTATAAATTTTGTTATGCTTTCATAATAAGCCTGTGTTGTAATTTAAATTTATAAATTCCATCATCTTATTTATGTTAAAGTGATGAAATTAACATCCAGAAACATTCATATCCTATACCCTAATAGTATTAATGTAATTTTAATTCTGACGTGTAACATGATTTAATTTCATCAATTAGGTCATCTATATGTGATGTAATTAATATTTAGAAATGCCCATATTCTAGCCCTTAACTGTGTTAAGAGAGGTTTCATACCATTGTTATTGAACATTGTTAGCAAATTCACCAACTTCCGCTAACACTGTTTTGTTTTTATAACGTACTAAGGGTTGAACAATGAAAAATCAAGTAAATACTAAAACTAGTAAAAGTTAATTAAAACTAATTTATTTGAATAACAGATGCATTGCCATTGATCAAAGCCACCAAATAAATGGATTTAGAAAAATCAAAGACTTCAGCGTGTATAAGACTTCTAGGTAGAATAAACAGTAGTTACGTATGCACTGTAGATCTTATGCAAATAAGTAAAAGATAATTTACCTACCAACTCATTTAAAACTGCTTTCCTGTTTACACTCAGTGAAGGAAGGTGAAGGTCAATATAATCCCGCACCCGGATGAATCGTTCTAGAACAAAATCTTGGCTTTATGAGGAGACTAATTACTACTCACTTTAAAAGTACATAAAATATATTTTAAATAGCCATAATCATTTGACATGACCCAACATCCCTTACTCTTCCAGAGACGTCACCTTTCCCAGCCTGTACCACGTGAGCAAACAAACAAATGAATATGGCGAATGTCGTCCAGAGGATAGGGCACCTGGCGAGGAAAACTTTCCTTGATATCTCCAGTAAAGTTGCGTTAAAGGAGAATATAGCGGATCTTAAGGGTGTCCTTCAGACTTTAAATGCATCCGACCTAAATTTTGAGGAGCGTTTAGTTGAAAATCGGGATGTTTATAGGCCGGAAACCCGAGGAGCACCAGTTACCTACGTGCATATTTACGAGGATAGAATACTTAGTATTGGAATTTTTGTTATCCGCCATGGTGCAAGTTTGCCATTGCACGATCATCCCGATATGCATGGCCTCATTAAAGTGATTCATGGACAGGGCAAGATAAAGAGTTTCACGTCTGTCCCAAAGGAAGATATTCCCTTTCCAAAGGAAATGGAACTAAATAGTTCGGTAAAACCATGGCACAGGGACAGAATAATACCAGTTAAACTCCATTCAGACACAGTGGTGGATTCTGATAGTGTTTGTGAGCTTGGGCCTGAGGAAGGAAATTTGCACTATATTGAGGCTGTTAACGGGCCCATGGCTTTTGTAGATATACTGTCTCCACCCTATGACCATGACACTGGAGCAAGGGTGTGTCATTACTACAAGGAACTAAATATAGAGAAAGATGTCACAGGAAGCGGGATACAGAATGACATATGTTGGCTTCTGGAGATCCCGCAGCCCTCTGATTACTGGACAGCTTCTGCCAAATACAAGGGGCCACGCATTGCAATTGACATGGATTCATTTTGAATTCTTGAACCAGCTATGCCAAACAAAAATGTATATATTGAAATCCCGAACAAAATTGAACACTGATGTCAATCTCAATGTTTACTATGGTGACCTTCATGCAGAATGCTCTGGCATTGACCACATTTAAAATACATGTTAATGCTATTCAAAATTCTAACAAACATTTCATTCCATTTCAAAAGAAATGTATATTTCATATGAGAAACACTCATTTGCCAAAAGGAAAAGAAAATTTGTTTAGCTGATCTTGTTAGAGATCATTACCAAATATTTATGGATGTGCAAAGCCTAAACAAATCTCATCAAAGCTAACATTATTTAAAAAATTGGTCTATCAGGCATCCAAATAAACTTACTGACATAGTTTATATAACCTCTGAAAGTGATGATGGTACAATATATTCAGGGAACCTTTTATGGAGAATGTAATGGCCATGAAGGCCATTTTAGTTTGTATAATGTTGTATTGTGATTTGTATTCTATTATATATTAATTAAGGCTACTGAGATATGTGAGGCCCCATTGCAGGGAGGACATTATGACATTCATTTAGTATGATTTTCAATTTTACCTATTAATATGCTGTGATTTAGCTGTATTTGTATTTCTTGCTCATAAAAAATATTACTATAATTGACATAATAGATACAGGAGGCTTCATGGTGTTTGGGGATTGTATACTCGAGAGAATAAACTAGCAACATTGAAAATGTCAGCTCACATGTTAAGTAATCCATGTGGCTAATGAACACTAAGCATACACTGCTTGAAATATGTGTAAGATTGTTAAAAAGGGGACAGAAGATGCATCTCAGTTAGGTTTTCATTTTCATTTCCAAGTTTGTATTTACAGAAACTAATTTGGAATTGGTGAAGATGATGCTGATAATTTCAGTGTTACAGTGATATGAACTAAAACTCTGAAGACTGCATTGATACTATATAGTATATATAATTATTACAACTGTGCCTTCACCTGAAAGCTTGCACTATCTCTTGACTTCCAACAGTCTGTTATGTCTCTTGACCTAACATACCTCAGATATATGTTGTTTTTCTTTAAAAAAAAGGGTAACTTCATTTTAATTGCTTTTTTCCGTTCTCGTATCTGATTGTTTAAAAAGGATTATAAATATGGTCCTCAATTCTTTGAAAATCAGTTGAGATATGCGGAACATTGACTCTTAACAAATACTTTTATTATTGGAAATTTGTTATCAATGAATGATTAAACTTACACCATGTTGGTGATGACTGATCAACTCTTTAAGTATTGAAATAAAAGTGACAAAAGTAAAACCTCAAGGTTTCATTTTCGTTTATGTTGTTATTCTTGCCTGTTACTTCTGTTTTTATATTTGCTTACCTTGATTTCTATCCAAGTATATCAGAGGCTTTAGAAGGAAGCTAAGGAACTCTGTCCAATTTTTAACCCAAATCGTATACAGTTATAAAAATATGTTTTGGACCAAGTCTCCAGCCAACCAATGTTTAAGTTATTTTTTATGTACAGACACGTGTCTATACGTGTAGCTGTCACCTGTGTCTGTCTTTGCTGTAGTTGTCGCTGTGGACTTTTAAGTTTTATAGCAATAAGTGGAAAATGGTTTGACCTTTTGTCTTCAAATTTACAGAACTGATGAATATTCATAAAATACAAGTCAACTTTGAAAATCAGCTTGATCGGACCATTTTTTCAAAAGTTATGCTGTTCTTTTTTCAGCATATTTTAGCCACTGTTATGCAAATAAAATGGAAATTATTTTACTTTTTGTCCTCAAACTCTCAGAACTGATGAATATTCATAAAATACAGTTTTTTTTTTCAGCATATATGCAACACTGATAACACATTTTAAGGAAAACCAATAGGTCTATTGTCTTGAAACCTACAGGAATGATCAAGATAAGGAAAACACAGGTCGACTTTAAAAATCAGCTTGATCGGACCATTTTCTGTTATGCATTTTTTTTTTTGCTATTTTCAGAATATTTAAGCCACCGTTATACAAATAAAATGAAAACCATTCTACCTTTTGTCTTCAAACATGCAGGACTGATGAATATTCATTAAGCACAGGTCAAGTTCGAAAATCAGCCTGATCGGACCATTTTTCCAAAAGTTATGCTGTTTTTTTTTCAGCATATTTTATCCTCCATAAAACAAATAAAAAGAAAATCGCTTTACCTTTTGTCAAAAACTTTCAGAACTGATTCATAGGTTTATTATACAGGTCAAGTGCGAAAATTAGCTCGATCCATTTATTTTTTTGAAGTAATTCTGTTTTTTTTTTTCTTTTTTTTTCTCAATCTTATGGAAAAGAATGATAGGACTAAAACCATGCTCTTGTTGGAAAAACAGCCTAAGTGGATTCTTTTTTGAAAGTGATGCCATTTTTAGTGAAATGTTAATTCTTCACATTTTCAAGGTATTACTTTGAACTTCCATGGACTTGAAGACCTTTGCTAGTCACCTTTTCTGAATATCCATGTTACTTAAAGTATATTATAAAAATTGGCGGTGGTCATGCTGTTAAGCATTATGTAATATTGCATTAAAATTGATAAAAGAACTTTTTGTGTACTGCCACTACAAATGCCCTAAAAGGAAAAATGTGTTTATTATTAATATTTTGTAACTAACAAGAATCATTGATATACAGTTGAAACTGGCAAATCAGCTTGACTGGATTATTTTTCTTTCTTAATATCTGTACATTTGACAGCTGTGCTGCCTTGTTTTTTGAGACCAGACCAGAGCAGTAACTCTCCAGTAGAGAATAATTTTATAATGGCCGACTTAAAAATGATGATAAAAAATAGAAAAATGTTGGAATTAAATATTTCAGAATAGTCCTGTTATCCTTTGAAAACAAATCATTCATCTAAAGTTTCTCTTTTTTAAAATTTTCCTTGAAGGTAATTTATAAAAACTCGTCTGTACCGTATAACCATATAATTGTTTGTTTTCACCTGCTTTATCCACCGCAGATGCTTGGGTCATATTATTTATGCTTATGGCATACCACTGACAGTCGGGCGAAGACATTAACAAACTAGTTTTCTTTCCAGATGCCGCGTCTATATTTAGCTGCGGTTCAGCAGCCTCTATACTAAAGCTTAAATTAACCTCAAGCATTCCAGGACTCTATGACGCGAGTTAGACGTCACTACTGACCTCGAATTTTGTTTACAAATCCAGACATAGGGATTCCCTATTTGGTTTATGCGAGCAACCTGTTGCCAGACTGCTGCCTGAGAAGGAATTATAGGAGAGTTGTGAGTTTTGGGAAATATCAAAGATTTTTTATATAAATCGTATTAGGTCGTTGTATTCTGCCTGTTTACCGTAAATAGGCTTTTACTTGCGATCGCCACGTATGAATGAGAAGAAAAAAGACCGTAATCATTTTGGAACTTTATTATAGTTAAATATATTTAATGACAAATAACACTGTACAAGATCACCATTCTTTGCCAGCAAGAACTTTGGTATTGAATCCATGTAACGAAAATAAAATTTCAACTGGCAAAATATATATATTACCATTAACAAAGAAAAATTTACAGCGCAGTCAAGACACATGTATAAAAAGACATAACAAAATATCACATCTCCATGACAAATTACATATAAACATATACCACTGACATTTTGAGCACAGAAATCATATTCAATATAGTAGAAAAATAATTTGTATTCGTAATTAAAATCCTTCCGATTTTCTCCACTTGACGGTATAGACCTCTCATTGTAATGAAGCCTAGCTCACGCTATTTGGTTTCATCTGCGTCATACCAAATGATCAGAGCTCAGCTTAGAAACTCAATTACAACAGCAAATCACCTATAACTACCGTCATCCAAATGTCGTTTAACAACAATACAGACAGCTTACGTGGCATTCTACGAAATCGGATGGTCCTCAGGTAACTTACTATTTGATATTAGATTTTACAAACACATCATGTTTGTGGCACATTGCAACACGTATATACATATATGAATAAAATATCAAGTTAAAAAGCTAATGGCATGCTGAATTGACTAACAATGAACATCTAGAATATCTGAAGATGATCAGTGACTTTTAGCTGATAATCAGTTTATAAAATTGACTTTAAATTAAGTGCTGAATTTATCCACCCAGACTTATGAGTGACAGATTATTTTACTGTTTATAAAGCGTTAGCTGTGGTTACAGTCAAAGGAATGGAACTGCTGATAGCATTCTCTGAGCTAAGCTGAGAGTCCGAGATAGGAGTCAGTGGAGCACTGGTGGCCAAAAGTTTCGCTTCCTTCTTAGCCTTCTGTTTCTGATGAACTTTGCTATGGCGTTTTTTCTCATCACTGCGGGCGAATTTTCTACCACAAACGTCGCAACTGAATGGCTTCTCACCAGTGTGTGTTCTGATGTGAGTCGTAAGGTGATCACTGCGACTGAAGGATCGCATACATATCCGACACTGGAATGGTTTTTGACCAGTGTGAATACGAATATGCCTAGTTAGTTCGTCACTCCTAGAAAACCGCCTGTCACAACCACCGACGGGACAGGCATAGGGACGCTCATGGGGTGGAGTCTTGCTTGGCCTGTTAGGGTACTTCCTTGCTTTGACGGGGTACAGTTTTAAAGCTCCTTGTTGGTATGGATTTTGTAAAAGTTCTAGCACAGCTTTGGATGTAGATGGGAATGACTGGATAGGTTGAGGCGAAGGCGTGAAATCCCCCATCGTAGTCATGGGATAGTCATTCAAAGGCTCTGTTTTGATTTGAGGAAATTGGGATGAGCTAACTTGAAGTTGATCAAAAGCTGGGATGTTAGCTGTCGTGTTCATTCCAGAGGACCAGCTATTATTAAAATTACTAACAACCATTTCTTCGGAAACTTGAATTACGGATTGTTGGATGTCATTAGGTGAAGATTGTTGAAAGTTCATACTTAGTCCACTGTTTTGCTGTGTACAGCTCGAGTAAGTTGGCGGCTGTTTCATTGGGTAGTTGGGAAGTGAAGAGTATGTCGAAGAAACTACACAGTCGTAGGATGATTGTCTTGAATAGGGTGGCAGTGTGGCGAAGTTGTCTGGACTGCCAATTCTCTGGGAAAAGCTAGGCTCAGGTGTAGCTGGACAGGACCTTGTCATATGGCTGCTAGCATTAGCGGTGCTGGGATATTGGGGCGAGAACTGTCCGCTTTGGGGACTGCTTGTATGGGGTCGTCCAGGGGAAGGTGTAGAAAAATTGGGTGAAGTGCGATTCTGCTCCTCCTGTGGCTGAGATTGTTGACGCTGGGACTGATGTCTCTGGAAACTTTGAGGAGACCCTGGGGCGGTGAACTGGGCCTTGTTGGTATAGCTCTGAGACTGCTGAGAGCGACTCATGCCACTGTAGTTTGGTTGTGGACTGTAGTCTGATTGCTGTTGTTGTTGGCCCTGGTTTCCATGAGAGAAAAGACTGCAGATAATCGGTGTGATACTAATACCAGATGGGTATCCTGACATGTTCGGGGCACTGCCAGTTGATGTGGGCGTGGCAGTTGTGGTGAAAGTGCCCTTGTAGGATATCTTCGTGGTATTAGACATGGGCGGCAGGCTAGCGACGGTGGTCGAGAACTGCTGCACCTTATCGGCTTGAGGAATACTGATCACTGCTTCTATTGAAGCTGAAAAGAATAAACACAAAGAATAATTGATAATGTGAATAATTTATGTAATACTTTTTCAGATTTTTAAAGTATCAAAATTCCAAAATATAAATTCAACCGAGCGATACCTGGCAGTGAAGATATAACTGTTTGAAAAAGTAACATTTTCAAATCGTTGTCACCGATTATGTCTTTTTGGTTATCTCCCACAACATAAGCCTATTTGGCTAAACTGCGGTTTTCGGGTTACAAGTGACTGTCCCTAAATCAAATATCTTTCAGTATCAGTAATTGAACAGCTGGACTCTTAGCTGTTATTCCCATAGACTGAAGCAAGTGTATGCCAAGTCAAGCCAGCGACTTTTATCCCGGCAACTCTACGCGTCCCACACATTCTGGGGTTAATATATACGTTTGTTGAAGGCGTAGGTGTTCGCCCACTCATGTAAACACAACAACGTGGTAAGCCAACATGGTGCCCAATCAGCATAAGGAGAACCACTACAATAGTTCGATTTTTGAGGAAAATTATTTGAAAAAATAATAAAAAACGGAAAAAATGAAAATCATCCTGAAGGATCTGCAATAAATTACCAATTGTGAAACTGCTGCAGCTGCAGTTCCGATCAATATAGTAGTCCACTGCGGCTATATGTGCTATGCGGGCACACAGACAAGTCATCATTGGAATATTACTAGCAAAATGACCATTTAGCGTTTTATGACGAGATGGTAGTTATATCTGGACCGTGCATAAAAGTGCAAGCTGTATACCACTATATATGCATTTTTCATGCTTCCCGGTTACGCAGGATAGTGTGCATATAGCTGTGCAAGAGCGATCAGCTGATTCTACTCACCAGTGCCAGTGATCGGTACAGGCTCCACGTTAAATCCCTCTCCAGTAAATGGAAATACATCCGAACTGGCTGTCACCGGTGTGTTAAGGTTGTCATCCCCGAATGCATCTATATTTGTGGCGTTAGGTGTTGAAGTTATAGAAGCAGGGTGGTAGCTATCGAAGCTTATTTCACCCAGGCTCTGCTCCTCCAGTGCCACCTGCGAAAGAGTTTCCAACCCGTCCATAATCATAGTAATGAATCCTTGGTAGCTTCCACGATTATAATAGGTGTATGTCCTCACGTGGGTGAGACTATGTCACCTTTATGGCTGAGGTTGTTTACTTTTCTGAGTCCAGTTTGTATGCTGTGGTCTTGATGTTTCTCCTCGCCGATCGTCTAAGCGAATTCACGACGATCTTTGCCGAACGAATTTATGAATGAATTTGCTTCACTATATCTGTTACCATATATGGTATGCGCCGGAAGCTCTGACCAATCAAAAGCCTTCTGCTATCAATGGACGGTGACGTAGTATTGACGTCAATATAAATAAAAGATTACTATACTTTCATTCAACATTCCCCTGACATTCTCGTAAGTGTCTTAAAGGTAGATTACCAATAATTAATATGCATGTGCATGTAATGTAGACGGAACTTCTTCTCCTCCACCATGTCTATCTTCTCTCTATTTAATTTGTCGAAAAAAATATATATTAAGCAAAATAAGTAAAAGCGCAGTTCTACATGAGCAGATAAATTTGCTTTGCCCTTTGAACCAGCTCGGAAGTCCCATATATGGAAGGGAAGCGCATACCGCAATGACCTACGTCATGTGATCTGCATAATGTAGTCGGAAGTTTCTCTTCCATATATGGCACGTCCAATCAATTATGCTGCTTTATTAAGCAAATGAGCTTACGGAAACTTCCTTAAATGGAACACGAACATTCACGAAAGAAGCCGAATAGTTTCCGGCAAAGGATGTGGTACTTTCATCGCGAACCGAGGTTATTGAATATTGTTTGTAATATTGTTTACATCTTGGGGAATCCGGTGGAAAGTAGAATCTGCAGCATGAATTTCATTTTACAGAGTTTTAGGACAGAGCAATATTTATTAAGCTTGGTTCAAAATTTGGACTGCTTTTCAGGATCAAATAATGCCAAATTTAAGATGGTGCCGACACAGATCCAGATCTACGTCGAAATTAGGATATGAAGGAGCATGGATGTGGGGTCACACTCACAGGATTATCATTGCAGATAGCAGTATCAGATAGGTGCGGAGTTTGCACACCTGGGATCTACTCATAGTATTTCGAACATTTCACGGATGAAATGAGTCGTTCAACGTCTGCGCATGATTCTGGAACATATATTACGGATGTAGTTTTTGTCTCGAATTAATGTACTTAATATTGTGCATCCAATAATGAAGGGTAGAAGGCATGTGGTTTATGATTTGTTTTTATTTTTTTATACATTTGACTTTTATGCCCATCAAAACTCCAACTTCTCATTAATACTTAATTTAACATGCAGCTTTAACCTTCAACCTAATAGTAATAGGTCAGTTTACCAAGGCAACCACTGGAAACCACAAGACTCGGAAGCTCTTTTGTCCTGTTACTATTTTGGAACTGTGTCATTCTGTGGTTTCAGTGAGCCACATCTTTGAAGGCTAGTTGAATGAAAAAGAAAATGTTTAAATCCCAGAGTAAACAGGTTCTGACAGATATTACTTACAAGACAACTTTTTGACCAAATCTGATATCAAGTTTCAGACACATTGTTTAAATAGGATGTTGGAGGGTGGGGTGTCAACCTCCTGTTCAAAAAATCTATTTTTTTTAAATCCAGCCCAACCTCCTTCTTTACTTTCCCAATCTTGATAAAAGATAGGGAGGCACACACTTCCAAAGCCCCCAAAACCAGTTTTCTTCAAATATATTACTCATATATGTTACTTTTTAGCCCAAACCCATGCACCCACTTTTAATACCTCAATTTTTCATTGTCCTGGATTGGAGAATGGTGTGCGTGTGCCTTAATTTGTTTGTAAATTGCAAGAATTTCTATCTGAAATGCTGTCTCCATAAAAAGAGATGTCTTCTGCATGCTCTCTTGTTACATGACAACATTTAAGGGCTCATTCCCAATGAAAGTATTATTCTACACAGATCGATCCAGCTCCATAGGGACTCTCGTTGAATGCAATCAGGTTAACATGCTGTCTCCTGGCATCGAGTAGATTATAGAAAAGCTGACGATTATAATCTTTCTTTCTTTCTTTATTCATTGTATCGTATGCATCTACATAGGTAGATGAAAATGTACAATAGGAATGCAATTATAAATAAATATAAATTATATTAAATAGTGATGACTTCTTGTGAGAAAAAATACAAAACATATTTTGCAGAGCCTAATTGGCTCAACCTACTCAACTGCCAGTACACTTGTTGGTGATTATATGAATATGTTGAAAACAAGAGGAAGAGGAAGTGTGTTAATCTGTTTATTAATCTGATTGCATTTGGCAAGTCCCCACGGAGTTGGATGGATCTACATAGAAGGATAGTTTCATATGGAATATTTGTTTTATACGTATGGCTTACACCGAGAAGTTGACTATTGTTTCCATATTACAGTTATACAATACACCAAATTATTACTTGAAATAGACACAATTCTGGTTCATAAGAAGCAAACTGTGATTTTGAATATAGCCATGATCGATTTTCTTTCTAAACAATATACTAGATATTAATCAAAGAGCATATCATGGAATGGGGACTTTATTGATCTCACAGAAATAAACCAAGTAAGCATTAATGCAGACACAACTGAGAATTATTGCCTTGATTTTATTTTTTGGTATGTAATATGGCCAAAGGCAGCAAAGGTTTTGGCTTTGCATTGCGATATCGTTGATAAAACAAGATCTTTTCAAAGTAACCATCACTACTTGAACTTTTTTCTATGGACTTATTGGTTGAGACTTGCTGCAATATGTCCACAGTGACGTAATAAAAATTCAAGATGTATTAAAAATTTTGTTGAGCAACTAGTATTATGTTACAGGGTAGTTCTTAAAAAATAATGCTAATTATAAATACTGTAGAAGTCTCTGTGACAAAAAAAAAAATAGAACAAAAAAAAAACTTGATGCACCATTTTTATTTGATATATAGATACCACACCCTGTAATGTAACTTTCAAAACCAACTGAAGTAGAAAGGCAGGTTATATCAGAAAAGACTGATTTATTTTAGGTTTTTCACACTGAAACATACACACACACGTGTGCCATGTCTTCTAGAATTTGATGTATGCAAGCACTTCTTTCAACAATTTTTTTTATCTCCATACACAGCTATTGTTCCACAACATCTAAATATAACAAGATATATTGATAACTGATATTGATAATGACTGTGCAAATTGAAATCATTCCAAACAAGGAAACATATCAATCATGTACATAGTTTATGGTGATTCACAAGAGGCATCCCCAAATGATACTATTTTTAACCTGATATCCCAAACTATATAGAAAGTACTAGAGAGTATGAAAATAGCTGCGGTGAATGACGTAGGATTCTGGCAAACTGCTGGGAGACTCTGCCAAAAATATCTTGCATTCCTTGCTGTGTGTATGAGCTGTGAGTAGCCTACTTTTGGTAGTGTTTATTTCTGACTCATGGAATTTCTCATTGCAAAATACCACTTGGTTCCTTATTTTTGGCAGCAGGGTATCCCAGTTCATTGGCAAGGTTATTTTGGTAACTGGAAGCACACCTGTAGTTTCTTGTGGATGGTTCTAGTACTTTCATGCTGGAGGAATCCCTGGCTTAGGAATTTCCTTTACTTATTTTGGTTGAAAGGGTATTCCATATCAATATAGCACTTTTAACTATTATAAATATTATGTTTTTCTTATCAATTCTCAAACTTAATATAATCAATGCATTTTCGAAGAAATATTACTTATTCAATGTTTCAGTTTTAAACTGAAATCCAGCCTCTGGTGTACACAAATTATTTTTTTCCATGAAATCTGCCAGATTAAAGTAGGCTCTGCTACTTCCATCCCCTCCAATTATTTTTTCTGTTGTCTGTTTGAAAAGATAAAAGTTGTAACGATGTACCTTTCCAGGAGGTGGAGTTGGGCCCATATAAGCTGAAAAATTACAAAAATCAGTTTAAAAAGCCACATTAGTATCTTTAAAGCCAATGAAAATGTTCTACAATTATTCAATCTTTAGATACGAGTTGTTTGACCATCTTGTCAGAGTAGCTAGATTATTCCACATTGATAAACATCCCTTCTTTTTATTGAGAAGACTAAACAAACATCCATCATTATTTCAACCCATATGTCTTAAAATCCAGTTACAATGATATAAACTATAATGGCCATAATCTTATGGGAGTTTTCTTTTTCTAAAATTTGGTAGCAAGCTTAGCTCACTTTGCACTTGCTAAATGAACAATCAGTATTAGCAAGTGTAATTAAACCATACTGATCTAGCTCAATTATATAAATTTGACTTCTAAGTAAAGGGGAAAAACTGTTACAGATATTAATAACTAAGAAAATCTCAAACTTTGTCTAGCTGATATTGTCACCCCTCCACCCCCTCCCTTCCTTTCCACCTCCTCACTCATTCAACCTTATTTTTAACATTGCCTTATCCAGGTTAATGGTTATCTAAATGTTTACTGCACTACCTGTGTTTTGCTGAGACTAAAAAATTAAGTGACATAGTGCTTGATTTATTGGTGTTTTGTTTGGAATATGGGGCATTTGTATGCAGTATGTGACCATGAGCGGGTACGAGTCCCACCAATAAGACACAAAAACTGTTTCCATTGGCTGCCAGCACTAGCATCAGTTGCATGTTCTCATTGATGATGACTCTGTGCAGTTAATGTGAACCTAGCATGTGATGAGCAGTTATTAAGGAATAGGAAACAAGTACCAGGTCATTTGTGACATCATATATTTCCTGTTTTTTTTTTTTTTTTAATCTTAGTGCTATCTATATTGTTATAAATAGACACAACTGTAAAGACAGAAAAGCAAACATTCAAAATGTTTTTAAAATGTCATCTTACTCAAGTTACATTTTATCAGATTTATTTAAGAGACAACCATTGTAGGATATAAGTGATCTTCTTTCTACAGCAGAATTACGTAGGTATTGCACAAGGCAGCAGCCACTTTTATATACTTGTAATTGCTACTAGGGACCAGTATGCAAATTCTCTGTCAGACATGAGGATGAAACTCCCTCTGGCTTAGCATCCACTCCTTAATTCCCTCTCAGAGTAAGGTTATTCAGTTAGTGTGTGGGCACAGCGTATGTGTGGTCACTGACTTCAATACATTCTAAATATACTGAATGAATGTGTTAATAATGCAGACTTATAATTTCTATTTATGTTAATTATCAACCTGAAATGTTTCCTTGCTTAAAAACATTTCACTTGCTGCTTCATATTGCAGTTGCCAGTTTAGTATAGTCATGGTAACAGGTTTTTGTGCAAAAAAGAAAAAATATTAGCCAGTGGAAGATAAATTTTCTCAGTACAATTATACTTTTTATTTCTTTTATAGAACATGAAGGGTTACATAACAGCACATTTTTCTACAAATGTATTAGTTAGAAAAAAGTTAATTTCTTCACTCAGATGCTTATAATTACTGTACTATTTGCTGTTTACTAATTACATACTTACATGTTAAGGGGAAACCATCTAAAGTTCCTGCTGAGAGAGCCTCACCCTAGAAGAAGAATATATTCACTTAAAAAAGAAAGATATGGTATCCACTTTAAAAAGAAAGATATGGTATCATGTACCAAATACTTTTCTGTTTTAAACCTGCTGAAACAAAAGGTAAAAACTATACAGGGCAATGTATTGTTCTATTTCCCCTTTATCCATGTGCAGCATGTGCTGCAGTACAGTCCATTTTAATTACAACCAGATGTATAATTACTGTATTTTAGTTTTAAAGTGCTTCTGTTATCCAATATTACCCCCACACATTTTTGTTTTACTACTTTAAAATAATATACTCATTTTCATCACTGCTAACTAACAAAAGAGTTTTATGTGTTTTAATAGCAGGGCTCCAGAATTTAAACATTTTGACTATCATGTGATATTTCTCAAGGAAAAAAAATCATCTAATAAACATACCTGCAAATATGATGGTTAAGTAATATGTCATGAAGATTCTATTGTAAAAAAATCCAATGTGTTCCAGTTTATGTGTATTTGCATGAACCATAAAAGAATTAATGAAATCATGGCCATCTTGACAGCATGCAATTTCATGAATGTTCAATTTTTTCAGGAAATACACATGAATGAATCTGTGAAAGTTCTATTAATACAATCTTAAATGTTTCTAAAAATAACCACGGTCTGTAAATATAGCATATTGGGAGACCCGATTTTAACTCCCGTGATGTCAAAATGACGTCTGATGTATTAATTACCCAAATCGATCAATAGCAAACCTTTAACTTAATTCAACATAGCGTTGCTCTATAAATCTACTTTGAAAGTCTTGTATTGATTGGATGCACCAACTCCACCATGGTAATCAATATATTTCTATGAATACATGTTGAATATAGTACCATTTTAGTTTCTTATTGAACTGGCTGTGATGAACTTTCAATAGCAATTTCCCCAGTGTGTCATGAAAGAATTTCTTGGGACTTTTCATGCAGTCATGACAGGAAGGAAGAGACTGTTTGAAAAGTTAAACTTACATATAGTATATAAACAATGGATTTTGCAGCATTCGTAGTTTTGGCACACATTCACATTAAAATTTTAATGATTATGTTATGTTTACTTAAACTAAAATTTGTGGGTAGATATTAACCCATGTGTGCCATAGGTAGTAATTTATTGTGAAAAAGAATCTTATATATAAAATTGTTTGAAAGTTTTGTTTATTGAGGGGCATTTCAATTATGAATGTATTACAGTACTAGTATTTTTTACGAGTTAAAAGATAAAGACTATCTATTAGCACAAAATTTTAACAGATTATAATTTCTTATTTTATTCTTCATTATCCAAAGCCACTGCATCGATCAGACATGCAAATAAAATGATGGAAGGTATTGCAGGCTGAATTCTGAATTCTAGATATTGCAGGCCCTGCCAAGGCATTGCATGTCCAAACATTTCCTGAGACACAAATATAATCTATAATATATTATAAATATAATCTATAATTTATCTATGGTGTTGAGGCCATAAATACATTTTAACTGCATGTTTTCCTTTGCCAAAATTTATTTGAACCTGACAACCGAAACAAAAATCAGTATAAAAAAGGATGAATTTGAAATTATTGTTAGCCCATATGGGCCTATTAAAGCCTTAATTTCATCAATATTGCTGGCATGACTTCACTATATTGCTGTTATAGGGCCAGGAGCCAACAGATTTCACCATAGCTGTTAATCAAAGCCACAACACTGGCAGATCAATGTTTTACTTACATACGTGTACAAGGTATATGTACTTTCAGAGCAAAATTCATTTTTGTCATGCAGCTCTGCCAGAATGGTTAGAAGTATGTCTTTTAAGTTGGGTCAAAGACCTGGTTCTTTTTTTTTTTATTTTAAGTGTTATAAACTTAACTTTTTGCATGAATGTCAAAGAACAGTAGAAAACAGCTGTCCTGCCCAAGAGCGCACTGCCAGAGCTTTACATGATATTTCTGTTGTAAAATTTTCATCAAAAATTTCTGCAGTTTTCTCATCGAAACAGTGATGATGGTAAGTTGTATCTAATGTCTTACACTATTTGGCTCCTTTTTGGTATTTTTATTGTATACCATTAAGCAGTGTATCATCAATCGCACGCAAATTATAGCAGCCCCATTTATTTGTATCTACAGAAAGCCCTGATATCTGAGACCTTGGATGAATAAAATGTTTTATTTTGTCTAAGCTACGATGAAAATTTGCCAGCCAGAGCACCTTTCTGTCCAGGGAGTGATGCTTAATTTTACAAAAGGTAGCCCCTTTTCCAAGACACCATATTCTATATCTTGTCTCCCTACAGGCAACAGATATTACTACAAGTTCTGACAGTAACAACTAGCTGTTGTATTCCACTCTATCCAATCAATCCCCAGAAATAATATACTATAACAGTCCTTTTTCACTTTTGAACAGTTATCTACTACATTCCCAATGTCTCTTTTTCTCTTCTGGGCAATCAGCTACTATACTTTCATCATAGCAACATATGAACAATTTATCAAACAGATCAAGTACTTCTAACAAATTCCATTTGCTACTTAATCAGCCTTTTTCTATTTACATTAACAATTTTTCACCATTTTCTGTAGATGTTACAGTCTGAAAAATGCCAGCGTGACCCTGCATCTAGTTAATATTAGGTCAGCTATACACAGCAGCAAACTGTTAGTCACATAAAGTGAGTACTATTGTTGCTCTATCTACACACACACACTTATGTATATATTACACTGAGTGCATATAGCACATGCTGGCAGAGACCCAACTGAATGTGTGCGCACTGCTTTCTTGGTTGATGTCTCAATCTTAGACACAAATTAAATTCAATTAAAAACAGTGCCAGCATATAAACAGAAAAAATTAAGACACAAAAAGTATTCTGAAAATCTGAATATTCTCACTTTATGGAGAACAAATTAGAGAGTGGAAGGAAATTACATAGATTATACTAGTGTATGTTGCCATATCTCCTAGGTATATCAACCTCAAGGTCAAATCAAAAGAGAAGACATGTATTATACACTGCAGACATGTATATTCAATAGATCTACAGTAAGGTTAGTTACATGCAGCAAATTATTCAGGGCTATAATAAGAAAATAATCAAAAATGTGGCAGTAAATAAGCAAGAGAAAAACTGCAATTGTAGATTGCCAAATAAGTGTCCTCTGCAAGGGGCATGTTTTCTAGCAACAGTGTGTTTCAAGCAGCAGCTAGAAAAATGAATGTATGAAGTATATAGGCCTTTGTGGTGGGCAATTTAATGTAAGATTTAACACCTACACTAAATCATTGAGGGACAAATAATATTTAACATAAACTAAGCTATCAAAATATTTTTGGAAATTAAAAGAAAGTAACATTCAATATGACATAAGGTGGGACATCATCAATAAATCTGCAACACAAAGGAGGAACCTTTAGACGAAAAGCTGTTAATTATGCTTATGCCAGATACTCTTAATAAAAGATCAGAAATTATAGCCATGTGCCATTACAAAGTGACGCAACTGCCATGGCATGCGACACAAGTGACGTTACACTGTTGCAACTGGTTGAAATATAAACACCTCTTGACGATAGAACATACCCGATGGGTATATGTCCTTGAAACTCAGAGTTGAGGTTTAGACATGTCTCAGGTTTAAGGTTTTTTAGTTGTATATATACTAGCTGATTCCGTCACATCAATCATTGAACCATGATAAGAGATTGGTATACACGATTTACAGAATCACTTTAGATACTATATTCTGTGTGAAAGTCTTATTCCCACACTTGCCCTGAGTCAAAGATTTTGTGCCTTTAACAAAAAGAAAAGAAAAAAAAAGGGACTGAGTGGGTATCAAGTGGGTGTTTGGCAGCCGAGGATGTTAATTACCACTGGGCCACCAAATCCTGCAATCTGATGTGTTATTGACTGTATATGATACCTGTCACACATGCCGAAGCTTTACAGAAATTGCTGAAAACTAGAAAATGCCTTCAAAATATACTTTTAACAGTTATCATCATATGAATTCACACTACAGCCACTATCTTCCCACTGCCCTAAGGTATTGCTAACAGCTGTCAGTTGTCAAAACGTAAAAAAGAGACTTCGGCTGATCTGCTATTATATATATATATATATATATATATATATATATATATCAGAATCTTATCTCATTTATTGTGTGAACTGAATTAAAAATCATATCATTCCATGGAAAAAGCCCATGCCTGATTTATGGTTCCAAAGAAATATTACAAATCATCTCAAGCAATATATCTATAGGAAAAAGCCAACTGGTATATCTTCTGAAATGGTAAGGGAAAGGAGGTGATGGTTTTAGTAAATCCTAGTTGTGGTTAAGTGATTTCTTTATTCAGCAGTTTAATTGTATAACATATATGAGGCCATGCATTGTCACCAGTCCCCCTTTCAGCCTTTTAATGATACCGAAAGAGCATCTGGTTGCATTTTGTCTTTAAATACTCGTTTTCTTTTATTGACTGAGGCAATATACTTCTGTTAAGTCAAGGTAGCATGGCCCATGTCAGTGCTAAAACAAGGTGAAAATGTCAAAATATACATGCATAAATTGTACAAATCATATCAACAATTACACTGAAAATCATGTTCGTACATTCCTACGTCATTCTGGTTAGCACTCATTCTTATCACAAATTAACCACTGCAATTGGGATATACTATCATCTCAGTGCATTAGAAGTTCATGTCAGCTAGTCAAACAAAACAATTTTATGACATCAGAGCCATAATTTCCTATACTTCAACGTGAATATGTCTATGACATGACGTCAAAGGATATTGATCTGTCTTCTGATATAATGCATGGTATGGAAAATGAGGCTCTTATATGAACAAGATCATGTTTATTATGAGCATGTGCACAAATATACATACAGTTGATCCCCAAAATAGGTGAAATTATTGACTTATTTCCTGTGGTAAAATATTCTAAAGATATATAATGCAAACTAAGAAGCAACCCAATTGTTCAATTGTATATATGACACATCTTAAGTGTTTGCCTAACTCCAATTTTGCATGGAGATATTAAGATGCTCATTGTTTCATTGTTTTTGTTGCAAACATGTTGATTTTTTAAGTTAGCACCTGTAATTACCTCCTCCTTTTATCAAGCATACACATCAATGTTATTAGTAGTAGTAGCAGTAACAGCCTCTCAGCTGACACACAACCAGAGACAATGTCACTCTGCTGATGAACCAATGACAATAATACTCATCACCAGGCTGCAACATCACTGGATGTTATGATTATTTGATAAGGCCCCTGACTGGATGTTCAGACAAAAAATGAAAATATTAGATGCTAAAAAATTGCATTTTACTCTTTTTTTTTTTGGTAAATTTATGTATCTTAAGTCAAGAACTGTGCATACAATTTTCAAAAGGCTGCAGATGTCACTGCTAACATTTAAATAAATTTGTCACCTTTTTTTCAATTTTGTTAATCTCTCTTAAATAAAGGTATTGTGGCAATATTTGATGATAAAATGTTTTTATTAAATAAACCCTATCCTTCAATTTTTCAAAAATGTTTTAGATTCCAATAAACAAATGTGACGTCACAGAATGGGTCTTTTTTCTTTTGATAGTATGTGTATGTAACTACAGTAATTACTGGATCTATTCAATGGGGAAAAATCATCAATCTTTCAAATATATAATTTTGGAATCATTAAAAGATTTTTGTCTGTAGCATTTTTGGTGCTTTTACTGTAAACCTTAGAAAAACAAGGTGGCCTGGTTTTAATTTTGTTGCTGCTAGTACTCAAAAGAAATGTTCTAATTTCAAGAATTTATGACTTAAAAAAATACAGAAAAATCTGTAAAATTTGTATATTTTCCTCCCATTAAAAAGATTTAGTAATTACCGTATAAGATTGAAAATATGATGCATGCAAATATAGTCAGTTGTTATCATTTTTGCAACTTATGTCACCAAAATTGAAGCACAGAGCACACTGTGTCAGCAAACATCTCAAATAAATGATTTCTTATAAGACAATTTTCACCTTATGATAGACAAGTGTGAAAGTGATGTCACTGCCCTCTCAGGTGATAAGACTGCATTTCAGGCCAGTATCTAACAGCTCACGCAGTGGTAGACTGCAAACACAATGTGATAGTTGAACTGTCTACAATCCAATGAGATGGTTTGTCTGGTCTTGGTTGCTTTCATACAAAAATTGTAGATGGTTCCCCAATGTGGAAATGTGATAAGTCATGTCATAAAACGATGACAACAATTAGGGCTAAAAATAGTGGGCAGTGAGTTTTTTAAAATTAAAATCGCTATGAAAATGCAAAGTGGGAAGTGGTAGTGCTGTTGAGTAATTGATTGAAAAATATGTCTGCTGAGCAATCACCTACTAATGTCGAAATGGTTACATGGGACTACATAACATCCTCAACATTTATTTTTTAACACCTCTGGATAATTAAAACCTTCAACAGTGATAATAGTAGAGCACTTCTTTATAATTATGTGAAACATTACTTCTGTACAGATTTTCACATGGTTTAAACGTGTTTCACTGAGCAAAGAATGTTTTCTTTTTTGAGAAAAGCAAAACATCTTTAAATTTTGTAACCGTTATTGGTGAAGACAAATGTCTTATTGACTGCACCTCTTTGAAAAATCATAACTAAATTTTACTGTACATTAAAGCCCTGATCTAATCGTTCACCAAGTTACCTACATACTTTAATCATCCTTTTGAACCTAAACTGACTATACTAAGGCTTCGTTCACATGGAATGTCTATTTTCTAAATTCTATTTTCTATTCGCGCTATCTTATGATCACTGTCTGTGCCCTGAATATCCCGCCGCGTGATTACTGGCAGCGCGAGCCAGCTACTTATAGTAACTTATAGTAACTGGCTCGCGCTGCCAGTAGTTACGCCGCGGGATATTCAGGGCACAGACAGTGATCATAAGACATACCGCGAATAGAAAATAGAATTTAGAAAATAGACATTGCATGTGAATGAAGCCTAAGTGTCAGAATTCTGGCACATGCGGCTTCAAAATGGAATGAATGATTCAACAATACTAAAAATGCAAAAAAAATTCCAAAGTTGATGGACCAGAGAACCTAAGAACATTATCAATGTGAAATGATTGTCTCAGTTTTAATCACATACTTCTATATATATGCGGCATATACATGAAACACAATTATGTCAAGTTTAAGTTTTATAATGAATATGACAGAGAAAAAAGAATAAAGCCATATTCAGTACAGTACATGTTTTATAAAGACTCGAACCAATTTAATATGATCTAAATGTCTTAAATCATTTTAAAGATATACAATGTAAAATATTAATGGAGAATCAATATAATCTACAAACATTTTGATGTTAAAAGTTTGAGAATGTGGTAGTTGCACCCACTCCTACTTTTAGTACAACAAAAACAATTATAGAACCCTGGCTGTATGGTACATCCACAGCTTTGTGAGGTAATCTATAAAATTGGTACTTCATTACTCTCTAAATAAAACATCCATAAAATTTGATTGTTTACTTCAATGTACAATTTCAATTCAAACTCTTCAAATGTCAAAAAGATGATTTCTCAGCTTACCTTTTGTCACGTAAGTTTCAAAACACACGTTATTTTCCTAAAGTATGACACTATATGGAAAATATGCTGACTGTAATAATTTTATTTAGATAATTGACAGATTGATCTTTATTGTTACCATAAGCAAGCAGAATACAAGCATGACTTAATATCTTTAAAAAAAAGCATGTTAAACAAACTGTCACACAATCAAGAATCCTTTACCAACAGAGTTCAACTAAAATGGTTACAAAAATAATTTTGAAACAAGTCCTCAAAATAAAAATTCATTATTCACATAATTGATTGCCTTCATTTCAATTTAATTTCCTTTCATCACTTTTTATCAAAGAACTGACAAAAGATTAAGTGTAACCAAACACTACAGAATCCTAGAAATTGTAGCCAAACTGTGAAACATGAGTTCACGTTAAACCCTTATTATGACAAATTACAAGTTGATTACAACTGAAAATAAAAATAAACCCATTAGCTGATGAGATACCAAATCTCTTAATTTAAGAATTTAACATGTCAAACAAGCACTTAACTTCATCTGATGACTTTCCTTATCAGTTCTTTTAATGGAAATGTACTCATTAATGTTACTAAAATTACACCAAAAAGATATTGTGAATTATACATGTTACTTACTTGTGTATATTTGAAGGTTTTGGTTAAGATAACATAGAAAATTTATTTATATCAGCTACTAAGGGCAAGGGTTGTACTAGTAAGTGACTTGTGCTTCCCAAATATCAATTCTGATAACTTATGCTTATGCTCAAACAAAAATAAAATAACAGTTAAATATCATCTTGCTTTTTAAACCTACAACTGGCAGCAAGGCTTATATCTGTTAAATGCATGTTCATATACTTTCTACGTACAAGGCGTGAAAACCATTTTCATCCCTCTTAAAGGGATAACAACTCTTCATATGAGATTAAAAATACCACAATAAATATGCTGTAAACAACATATAGAAATAGTAATAATAAATTCCATTTTACCACCAAAACAGCAGTTTCCGCAATATTCTGAAATCTGTGCTGGCCATTGGATCAGCTGGACCTTCATAGATGGCTGCACTCCATAACAATTTTTCAAGAGATTATTACAAAAAAAAATTAATAATAATTGACTAACTTTAAATATCGGGACAGATTCATTTACAAAAATGAATTATAAAAACATCCTTCTTTATCCCAGGAAAATTCGTTTTATGGCACTTTCCAGCCAAAATTAAGGGTTGTTAGCCCTTTAAGACAAATGCTTCTGACCCACATATCAAAAGAGTATTTGGAGCGCAAGTTGGATAAGTTCAAGGTAGTTGACTACCTAAAATTGTTGTTGACACCTTTGAATAGGTGCCAGTACTTATAAATGATGAAATACTTACTGAAATTCCAGCAACCACCCAGTGTTTCCACAGCTGAGTTACTGGATTGTTGTAGGAAGGAACATCAGGATCCACCATAACAAGCACATACTGCTCATCCTGATAAAAGAGTTTTTTAAAAAATCAGAAAAATTAAAAATCAGTTTTAATCCTTTTTTTAATCAAATGAAATATCTTATTATACTCCCTTCATGTTGCGTAGGATGTTTCAATACTAAAAACCAACCTTGCAAGTAAATTAATTATTGACAAATTTATTTCCCTTTATACTGGTTTTATACAAAATGGAATGATTTATTCAAATGTGGTTTCTTGCTAAGCAGTTATGTATGATCTCTTCTGAGGCATTTTACTTTTGTTACATAATTATATGTCTGTTCAGCTTATATATAGTCAAAACAAATAGTTCAAGACATTAAAGCAGATTTTTAATCACTTCACAACTGAGTCACACAAAACTCCCAAATAAATCCACATGTTACCCAATGTTTGCTTAAGGCTTTCTTTTATGTGTGTGTGTAGGGGCTATTTAACAAATCAAATAAAACTTATCTGACAAGCCACTGATAAATCTGATTTTTAGCCTTTCATTTTAGTAATGGTCTTTTCTTCCAACCAAGGAGACAGGATTTATACCCCATCACAAATGGCTCAATAACATGTCAGTTCATGTGATAATACAAAGTACAATACAATGCAATAAATTTTATTTCATGTCGGGTATAAATTGAAAGGAAACATTAGCTTTACAGCTATTCGCCGACTGGGTGAGGACAAAAACATATCTACAATAATGCAATATTACACATGAAGTCTAGTAAGAGTAAAAAGAAAATCTTTCTACAGAGTATACCAAAAGACAAAAAACTTTCTACAAAGAGTATACCAAAAGACAAAAAAACTTTCTACAAACAATATACAAAAACATGAATTCTATTAAGATAGCAAATTAGAAAAAAGTTTTTTATGGGAAATGTGCAGAATGCTATTCTAAATCAATTGTGAAAAACAGAATTCTACATACAATGCTCACTGATACAGTTATATAAAATGATGTAAGCATGACGTATTATTACACAGTTTCACTAAAAGCATATAGGTTACACAGGTTACATCTGCATTTGGGTCCTTCCCAAAGCCTTAAAAGTGATTTAAACTCATTTGAATTGATGCTTTGCTTTAAGTCATTTGAGAGATCATTCCATATTTGTGGCCCAAGATATGATAAGGATTTTTTTGCCGTATGTCACTGTGTTAAATCTGGGTATATTAAGAGTCTTTTCTCCTCTAAGGTTGTAACTTGTTATTCTTTCCTGGAAAAGGTCGGAGAGGTAGGAAGGTGCAAGTCCATGTATAGCTTTGTAAACCTCAAGTGCAAGCATATGTAGCCTGTTCAAGTGCAGAGTGCTGAGGCCTGACATATTTAAAAGCTCGTCGTAACTGCTTGTGTGGTTGTCGTAGACAAATCTTAGACCCCTTTCCTGTATCTTTTCTAATTTTTTCATATTTCCCTCGCCACAAAAATGCCATACTAACGGACAATTATGAAAGTTTGATAATGCAAAGTGCCTGAAAATGGCAAGCCGACTTGGGACATCTAGATGAGCTGAAAGCCTTTTCAGAGTGTTTAATTGACATGCTGTTTTTGAACATAATTCTGAGATGTGTTTGTTGAAAGTCAGTCTTGAGTCAAAGTAAACCCCAAGGAGCTTGACCCAGGGTTCTGGTTTCACTAATTTTCCATTGAAAGATAATTGCTCTTCACTATGGTTGACTCCTGTTTTGCCAATAAATATAGCTTGGAATTTTTCAGGGTTCGCTTCCATCTCGTTTGAGGAAAACCAATTTATAGCATTTTGTGCATCGTATTCGAGCTACCTTTTTAAGGTATCAAAGTCTGGGTGTGCAGCACTTAAGGTGTTATCATCTGCATAGTTGCAGAGGTTACAATTTTCAATAGAATGAAAGATGTCATTTATGAATATAAAGCAGAGGAAGTATCCTATTTTCTTCTTTTGTTGAAAATAAAAGGTGCAGATATAAGCTGCCCTGGTATGGGCAGAGGAACTATAAAATAATTCAAAAATCTTATTAAATAGGAAACAATTTTACTTGAAATTTTATTAGTCTTATCCTAATTAAACACAAAGGATAAGTAAAAAATGTATGACTAGTTTTCTGGTTTAACTGCAACTGGTTACTTAACTTTGCAAAATGCTGGCATACACCCCATTTCCATAGATTTTTAGATCGATCTATCCCTGTGGGGAGTCTCACTAGATTACTGTCAGCTTGGCCGGCTTAAGCGTCTGTCCCACCTACTAAAAGCTGTAAGGGGGTAATTAACTATGGTGCCCGCTCGGCTGACTGCAATTTAGCGTAAACCCCCAGAGAGTTATGTCGATCTAAGACCCCATTTCCAGAGATTAGATCGATCTACTTTAGATCGACCTAACTCCCTGGGGGTTCACAATAAATAGCTGTCAACCGAGCGGACACGAAAGTTAATTACCCCCTTACAGCTTGTAGTAGGCGGGACGGACATTTCAGCTGGATTACCTGACAGTAATCTAGTGAGACTCCCCGCGGGGATAGATCGATCTAAATCTCTGGGAAAGCANCACTGGCACCCACAGATCTAAATTATTTCAACACTCTGGTATCATGCAAATTATGAGATTTGTACTTATTTCACTTGGCCAATGACAAAAACAGATGCAAATAATGATAATTTTCTTCAAAAATGTCACGTTTTTAAACGAAAAAATATTTTCCATATTACAAAAAGACAAAGTACACGTAAAATATTATTTTGTGTGACGTTACAAATTCCCAACGGGCAAAAACGATGCAATAAAAAATTATTTAACTTGAATTAAAAATACTGATAATATTACCTCACCAACATCTGGAAATTTGACGGTCTCAGGTTTGTCTTTAGTAACACCAAGTTCTATTTTTTCACCGCATGCGCCAAACCTTTCATCAAGCTTGAGTTCTGGGAGTGTGCAAGGATCGGGCGGCACTTCCTTCGAACATAATTCACTTCTTTCGACTTCGTCTGAGCCCATTCCAAAAATGGTAGAGCTGGAGAAAAACAAAAGAAAAGCAACTGGAACGAGCAGTGACATACTGAACAGCTTGAATAGGCAGCGAGTAGAATTGCAAATACAAGGACGTGTTCCCGTGCTTAGTTACAGCTTCAGTCTGCAGGCTGCTTAAAAGGGCTGTCTGCTAAACACTGTCACGTGACAAATATGCGGGCAGATAGGATAGGCGGTAAGAAATATATTTCAAAAATTCATAAATAAGGGCGTGCGTGACAACAATCTCAATAAAAAAATCTCTGTGTAACTCCTCACCTTTTTTGATGGATAGAGTTATTTTCACATAAGTATTGAAACTGGAAGTAGATTTTTTTCATCCAATGATACAACTAGGTTGTAGAAGTCCGACGTGAAACTGAAATGTGTATTTCCTCTCCCGACACTAGTATTTTATTTCCTATTTTGATTTTGACGAAGCACTGGTAAACACACAATCAGACCGCTGCCATATGAGAAATGATGGATTCGCCGCTAAACAAGGTGAATTAAAGAATATATTTTCTGTTGATGAAATATTGCTTCACTGCATGATTTTAATCGGACATTATTTAAAAACAACACATATTCTCGTCTGTTGATATTGACGTGGACTTAGATGTACCTCTCGAAACTACTACAAGTCATTACTAACTCTAAGGCTTGTCAGCATCCTCCGCCATCTTCCTCTATCTTTCGCTGCTGTGCTGTCATTATATTTATAAATTAGTAATAGTAGTGAAGTAATATGTATTGCACTGTACTACCGGTACTTATTGTTAGTGAAGTTCAGTAAAAAGTGGTTAATGTATTTTTAAGTAAAACGTATTAAAAACCACACGCTTTTTGTCCCTTAAATAAATCTGTAACCATAAAATTAGTCTAGTAATGATGTCACACATTTTTTTTTTTCGTATACAAAAGCAGATGTTATAAAATCCTTTCATCTGCTGATAAATAATAAAATAATAATAATAAAATAACGACTCTTATGAAACCACATTAGACCACCATAATGTACAGTATAAAGATTATCGGTATTTTTTTTTTTTTTTACATAGTCATAAGTTGGTGTTAGAAAATCACCATATCCTATTATATTTGTGGCTTGTGAAATACAAATACAGTCTCTATGCAATAAAAATTCAAAATGAAATGGTAAAATGAATCTTATTAAGTTCAAACCAAGCATGCATGCACACACACACATACACACACATCACAGGTTAGCATGTATATTGACCTGTTCAACTTTTACTTAGAGTTACTCTGGATTTGGGAGCTACTAGTAGCATACCACTGTACACCTGAATACAAAAATCGACATTGTGCAAATATCACCCGTCTGCATTTATATGTTTATCTGTTTTAAATACTGATGATTGATTGCATGTAAGGTTTTAAGGCATTTTACATTTTAGTCGAGACTCTACTTCCAAGATTTACTTAGATTGTCTTTAATTTTAGGCCCATCAACAAGAAAGAAAGGCAGAAGCTCTTCTAAGATCTGGAAAATTTGATGAAGCTGTAGAGTGCCATCAGCAAGCAGCAGGTGAAAAATATCAGATGAAATGAAAGGACATTTTTTTGCCTTTTTTTTTTTTTTAAGTTAAGAAACACTTTTGTTACACTGTTCATAAGTTTTGCTCACAGGTAAACCTTTAATCAGACCTCTCTGATTGCTTAAAGTATAGATTTATTTGACTATTTTTGCTTGTGTTACATTACAATATATAAAATAAATATATTGTGACATTTTTAGAGTATCTCCTTAAGGCTCAGTCCCTTACAAGGGTAGAAAAGGCTCTAGAATCCCTTCAGCTACAGCATGACCACCATATCAAGCAAAAGGCTGTCATCAGAGCAAAGCAAAGAAAGGCACAGTTGCAGAAGCAACAGCAGATGGATTCCAATGATACTACTATAACTAACATTGCATCTCTGTCTGACAATCTACCACAGATATCAGGGTATTCAGACATGCCAACAGATGTTACTGATGGCCAGATGGAGGAAGAAACATTTAAGACCATGGAGGAAACAGATTCTTTACTGTTCTTTTTACATAACCGTGCTATATCTTTGGGTATGGATTCACCAAGACCATGGCCAAATAGACACCTCATTCAGACTGCAGTAAAGGCTCCCAAAGATGACAAAATGATTATTGAAGAATTAAAGACTCACAATCTGGCTTTAAGGTCACACATAGAACAGCTTTTAGGAGAAAATGCAAATTTGCATGAGGAATTGAATAAGATTAAAAAAGAAAATGAGGAGTTAAAAACAAATAATCACATCAAACCTGTATACGTTGATGATGAAAATGATGAAGAAGAACGGTTTTACTCGATTCCACCACACATGAATTTGTCAGACTTGCCTTCGCTTGAATTACCTCCACTGGAAATGCCTCTTTTTGACTTTGATTCAATAAAGGCAAAAATGAATTCTAACTCAGATACATAAATCTGAATGGCAGGAGTAATCACATGCATGTTGCAGAGATAGCTTTCAATTGGCCAATTGTTGTAGTGGAGATGTACACAATTTGGGGAACAGTTACTAGTACATTCCTAACATTGAATCATTATTCAACAACTGTGGCACCTTATGTACTCCCAGCATAAGGGTGAATGCTCAGTGATTGAATGTTTTTTAGTCAAGAGTGTATAGTGGACCTTTCTAAAAGTTGAGATTTTCTTAATATTTGATTGATTGGTTTTTATGTACAGACATCGATATCATTGCATTTTGTCATTCAATCATTCACTTTGTTTAGGATTNGTAAGCACCTGTAATTACCTCCTCCTTTTATCAAGCATACACATCAATGTTATTAGTAGTAGCAGTAACAGCCTCTCAGCTGACACACAACCAGAGACAATGTCACTCTGCTGATGAACCAATGACAATAATACTCATCACCAGGCTGCAACATCACTGGATGTTATGATTATTTGATAAGGCCCCTGACTGGATGTTCAGACAAAAATGAAAATATTAGATGCTAAAAAATTGCATTTTACTCTTTTTTTTTTTTGGTAAATTTATGTATCTTAAGTCAAGAACTGTGCATACAATTTTCAAAAGGCTGCAGATGTCACTGCTAACATTTAAATAAATTTGTCACCTTTTTTTCAATTTTGTTAATCTCTCTTAAATAAAGGTATTGTGACAATATTTGATGATAAAATGTTTTTATTAAATAAACCCTATCCTTCAATTTTTCAAAAATGTTTTAGATTCCAATAAACAAATGTGACGTCACAGAATGGGTCTTTTTTCTTTTGATAGTATGTGTATGTAACTACAGTAATTACTGGATCTATTCAATGGGGAAAAATCATCAATCTTTCAAATATATAATTTTGGAATCATTAAAAGATTTTTGTCTGTAGCATTTTTGGTGCTTTTACTGTAAAGCTTAGAAAAACAAGGTGGCCTGGTTTTAATTTTGTTGCTGCTAGTACTCAAAAGAAATGTTCTAATTTCAAGAATTTATGACTTAAAAAAATACAGAAAAATCTGTAAAATTTGTATATTTTCCTCCCATTAAAAAGATTTAGTAATTACCATATAAGATTGAAAATATGATGCATGCAAATATAGTCAGTTGTTATCATTTTTGCAACTTATGTCACCAAAATTGAAGCACAGAGCACACTGTGTCAGCAAACATCTCAAATAAATGATTTCTTATAAGACAATTTTCACCTTATGATAGAAAAGTGTGAAAGTGATGTCACTGCCCTCTCAGGTGATAAGACTGCATTTCAGGCCAGTATCTGACAGCTCACGCAGTGGTAGACTGCAAACACAATGTGATAGTTGAACTGTCTACAATCCAATGAGATGGTTTGTCTGGTCTTGGTTGCTTTCATACATAATCTGTAGATGGTTCCCCAATGTGGAAATGTGATAAGTCATGTCATAAAACGATGGCAACAATTAGGGCTAAAAATAGTGGGCAGTGAGTTTTATAAAATTAAAATCACTGTGAAAATGCAAAGTGGGAAGTGGTAGTACTGTTGAGTAATTGATTGAAAAATATGTCTGCTGAGCAATCACCTACTAATGTCGAAATGGTTACATGGGACTACATAACATCCTCAACATTTATTTATTAACACCTCTGGATAATTAAAACCTTCAACAGTGATAAAAGTAGAGCACTTCTTTATAATTATGTGAAACATTACTTCTGTACAGATTTTCACATGGTTTAAAAGTGTTTCACTGAGCAAAGAATGTTTTCTTTTTTGAGAAAAGCAAAACATCTTTTAATTTTGTAACCTGTTATTGGTGAAGACAAATGTCTTATTGACTGCACCTCTTTGAAAAATCAAAACTAAATTTTACTGTACATTAAAGCCCTGATGTAATCGTTCACCAAGTTACCTACATACTTTAATCATCCTTTTGAACCTAAACTGACTATACTAAGTGTCAGAATTCTGGCACATGCAGCTTCAAAATGTAATGAATGATTCAACAATACTAAAAATGTAACAAAAATTTAAAAGTTGATGGACCAGAGAACCTAAGAACATTATCAATGTGAAATGATTGTCTCAGTTTTAATCATGTACTAGCACTTATATATATGCGGCATATACATGAAACACAATTATGTCAAGTTAAAGTATTATAATGAAGATGACAGAGAAAAAAGAATAAAGCCATATTCAGTACATATTTTACAAAGGCTCAAACCAATTTAATATGATCTAAATGTCTTAAATCCTTTTAAAGAAATACAATGTAAAATGTTAATTGGAGAATCAATATAATCTACATATTTATGTTAGAAGTTCGAGAATGTGGTAGTTGCAACCACTACTACTTTTAGTACAACTAAAACAATTATATACAACCCTGGCTGTATGGTGCATCCACAGCTTTGTGAAGCAATCTATAAAATTGGGACTGCATTACTGTGTAAATAATACATCCATAAAATTTGAATGTCTACTTTAATGTACAATTTCAATTCAAACTTTTAAAATATCAAAAAGATGACTTCTCAGCTTACCTTTTGTCATGAAAGTTTCAAAACATACATGTTATTTTCCTAAAGTATGACACTATATGGAAAATATACTGACTGTCATAAGTCATAAATTAAAGTGTAACCAAACACTAGAATCCTAGAATTGTAGCCAAACATGAGCTCATGTTAAATTCTTAATTATCATGACAAATTACAAGTTGATTACAACTGAAAATAAAATAAACCCATTAGCTGATGTTGCTTAATTTAAGGTTCTAAAATGTCAAACAAGCACTTAACTTCAGCTGATGACTTTCCTTATCAGTTCTTTTAATGGAAAGTAATTCATTAATGTTACTAAAATTACACCAAAAAGATATTGTGGATTATACATATTACTTACAGTAATTGTGTATATTTGAAGGTTTCGGTTAAGAAAACATGGAAAATTTATTTAGATCCATTAGTAAGTATGTTTTCAAATATGTATGTGAAAATGGTTTTCACACACACACACACACACATACAAACACACATTTTTTTTGTACAGGGCAAGGGTTGTACTAATAAGTGGCTTGTGCTTCCCAAATATCAATTCTGATATCTTATGCTTATGCTCAGACAAAAATAAAATAACAGTTAAATACCATCTTGTTTTTAAACCATCAACTGTCAACAAGGCTTATATTTGTTATATGCATGTTCACATACTTTCTATGTACAAGGCATGAAAACCATTTTCATCCCTCTTAAAGGGATGTTCATATGAGATTAAAAATGCCACAATAAATACACTGTAAACAACATAGAAATAATAATAAATTTCATTTTACACCCAAAACAGCAGTTATATACTGCAATATTCTGAAATCTGTGCCTGCCATTAGATCAGCTGGACCTTCATAGATGGCAAAACTCCATAGTAATTTCTTAAGAGATTATTACAAAAAAAAAAATTATAATTGACTAAATGTCGGGATAGATTCATTAACAAATATGAAGTATGAGAACATCCTTGTTTATCCCAGGAAAATTAGTTTTATGGCACTTTCCAGCCAAAATTAATAGTTGTCATCCCTTTAAGACAAATAGTAAATGGTTCCGACCCACATATCTAAAGAGTATTTGGAGCGCAAGTTGGATAAGTTCAAGGTAACTGACTACCTAAATTTGTTGTTGACACATTTGAATAAGTGCTAATACTTATAAATGATGATATTCTTACCGAAATTCCAGCAACCACCCAGTGTCTCCACAGCTGAGTTACTGGATCGTTGTAGAAAGGAACATCAGGATCCACCATAACAAGCACATACCTCTCATCCTGATAAAAAAAGTTTTTAATCAGTTTTAATCCTTTTTTTAATCAAATGAAATATCTTATTATATTCCCTTCATGTTGCGTAGGATGTTTCACTAAAGACACACCTTGCAAGTAAATTAAATATTGACAAATATGTTTCTTTTTTGACTGGTTTTATACATAATGGTATGATTTATTCAAATGTGGTTTCTTGCTTAGCAGCTATGCATGATCTCTTCTGAGGCATTTTACTTTTGTTACATAATTATATGTCTGTTTAGCTTATATATATAGTCAAAACAAATAGATCAAGACATTAAAGCAGATTTTAATCACTTCACAACTTATTCACACGAAACTCCCAGATAAATCCACATGTAACCCCAATGTTTGCTTAGGCTTTCTTTTATGTGTGTGTGTGTAGGGGTTATTTCACAAATCAAATAAAACAGACAAGCCACTGATTAAATCTGATTTTTGGCCTTTCACGTTAGTAATGGTCTTTTCTCCCAACCAAGGAGACAGGATTTATACCCCATCACAAATGGCTAAATAACATGTCAGTTCATGTGATAATACAAAGTAAAAAGGGCTGATATAAACTGCACTGGTGAGGACAGAGGAACTATAAAATAATTAAAAAATCTTATTAAATAGGAAAGAATTTTACTTGAAACTTATATAAGTCTTATCCTAATTAAACACAAACGATATGTAAAAAATGTATGGCTAGTTTTCTGGTTTAACTGCAACTGGTTACTTCACTTTGCAAAATGCTGGCATAGATCTAAATTATTTCAACACTCCAGTACCTTGCAAATTAAAAGATTTGTACTTATTTCACTTTCTAACACTACCTTGGCCAATGGCAAGAACAGATGCAAATAACGTTAATTTTCTTCAAAAATGTCACGTTTTTAAACGAAAAAAAACTTTTTCCATATTATAAAAAGACAAAGTACACGTAAAATATTATTTGGTGTGACGTTACAAACTTCCAAAGGGCAAAAACGTTGCAATAAAAACTTGATTAATTTGAATTAAAAATACTGATAATATTACCTCACCAACATCTGGAAATTTGACGGTCTCAGGTTTGTCTTTAGTAACACTAAGTTCTATTTTTTCACCGCATGATCCAAACCTTTCATCAAGCTTGAGTTCTGGGAGTGTGCAAGGATCGGGCGGCACTTCCTTCGAACATAATTCACTTCTTTCGACTTCGGCTGAGCTCATTCCAAAAATGGTAGAGCTGGAGAAAAACAAAAGAAAAGCAACTGGAACGAGCAGTGACATACTGAACAGCTTGAATAGGCAGCGAGTAGAATTGCAAATACAAGGACGTGTTCCCGTGCTTAGTTACAGCTTCAGTCTGCAGGCTGCTTAAAAGGGCTGTCTGCTAAACACTGTCACGTGACAAATATGCAGGCAGATAGGATAGGCGGTATATATAGCGGTAAATATATTTCAAAAATTCATAAATAAGGGCGTGCGTGACAACAATCTCAATAAAAAAATCTCTGTGTAACTCCTCACCTTTTTTGATGGATAGAGTTATTTTCACATAAGTATTGAAACTGGAAGTAGATTTTTTTCATCCAATGATACAACTAGGTTGTAGAAGTCCGACGTGAAACTGAAATGTGTATTTCCTCACTGGACAGTGTTAGCAGTATTTTATTTCCTATTTTGATTTTGACGAAGCACTGATAAACACACAATCAGACCGCTGCCATATGAGAAATGATGGATTCGCCGCTAAACAAGGTGAATTAAAGAATATGTTTTCTGTTGATGAAATATTGCTTCACTGCATGATTTTAATCGGACATTATTTAAAAACAACACATATTCTCGTCTGTTGATATTGACGTGGACATAGATGTACCTCTCGAAACTACTACAAGTCATTACTAACTCTAAGGCTTGTCAGCATCCTCCGCCATCTTCCTCTATCTTTCGCTGCTGTGCTGTCATTATATTTATAAATTAGTAATAGTAGTGAAGTAACATGTATTGTACTGTACTACCGGTACTTATTGTTAGTGAAGTTCAGTAAAAAGTGGTTAATGTATTTTTAAGTAAAACGTATTAAAAACCACACGCTTTTTGTCCCTTAAATAAATCTGTAACCGTAAAATTAGTCTAGCATTGATATCACACATTTTTTTTTTCGTATTCAAAAGCAGATGTTATAAAATCCTTTCATCTGCTGATAGATAATAAAAAAATAATAATAAAATAACGACTCTTATGAAACCACATTAGACCACCATAATGTACAGTATAAAGATTATCGGTATTTATTTATTTTTTTTTTACATAGTCATAAGTTGGTGTTAGAAAATCACCATATCCTATTATATTTGTGGCTTGTGAAATACAAATACAGTTTCTATGCAATAAAAATTCAAAATGAAATGGTAAAATGAATCTTATTAAGTTCAAACCAAGCATGCATGCACACACACACACATACACACACATCACAGGTTGGCATGTATATTGTCCTGTTCAACTTTTATTTAGAGTTACTCTGGATTTGGGAGCTACTAGTAGCATACCACTGTACACCTGAATACAAAAATCGACATTGTGCAAATATCACCCGTCTGCATTTATATGTTTATCTGTTTTAAATACTGATGATTGATTGCATGTAAGGTTTTAAGGCATTTTACATTTTAGTCGAGACTCTACTTCCAAGATTTACTTAGATTGTCTTTAATTTTAGGCCCATCGACAAGAAAGAAAGGCAGAAGCTCTTCTAAGATCTGGAAAATTTGATGAAGCTGTAGAGTGCCATCAGCAAGCAGCAGGTGAAAAATATCAGATGAAATGAAAGGACATTTTATGCCTTTTTTTTTTTAAGTTAAGAAACACTTTTGTTACACTATTCATAAACTTTGCTCGCAGGTAAACCTTTAATCAGACCTCTCTGATTGCTTAAAGTATAGATTTATGTGACTATTTTTGCTTGTGTTACATTACATAATATAAAATAAATATATTGTGACATTTTTAGAGTATCTCCTTAAGGCTCAGTCCCTTACAAGGGTAGAAAAGGCTCTAGAATCCCTTCAGCTACAGCATGACCACCATATCAAGCAAAAGGCTGTCATCAGAGCAAAGCAAAGAAAGGCACAGTTGCAGAAGCAGCAGCAGATGGATTCCAATGATACTACTATAACTAACATTGCATCTCTGTCTGACAATCTACCACAGATGTCAGGGTATTCAGACATGCCAACAGATGTTACTGGTGGCCAGATGGAGGAAGAAACATTTAAGACCATGGAGGAAACAGATTCTTTACTGTTCTTTTTACATAACCGTGCTATATCTTTGGGTATGGATTCACCAAGACCATGGCCAAACAGACACCTCATTCAGACTGCAGTAAAGGCTCCCAAAGATGACAAAATGATTATTGAAGAATTAAAGACTCACAATCTGGCTTTAAGGTCACACATAGAACAGCTTTTAGGAGAAAACGCAAATTTGCACGAGGAATTGAATAACATAAAAAAAGAAAATGAGGAGTTAAAAACAAATAATCACATCAAACCTGTATATGTTGATGATGAAAATGATGAAGAAGAACGGTTTTACTCGATTCCACCACACATGAATTTGTCAGACTTGCCTTCACTTGAATTACCTCCACTGGAAATGCCTCTTTTTGACTTTGATTCAATAAAAGCAAAAATGAATTCTAACTCAGATACATAAATCTGAATGGCAGGAGTAATTACATGCATGTTGCAGAGATAGCTTTCAATTGGCCAATTGTTGTAGTGGAGATGTACACAGTTTGGGGAACAGTTACTAGTACATTCCTAACATTGAATCATTATTCAACAACTGTGGCACCTTATGTACTCCCAGCATAAGGGTGAATGCTCAGTGATTGAATGTTTTTTAATCAAGAGTGTATAGTGGACCTTTCTAAAAGTTGAGATTTTCTTAATATTAAATTGATTGGTTTTTATGTACAGACATTGATATCATTGCAATTTGTCATTCAATCATTCACTTTGTTTAGGATTTCAGAATAGAGCAAATTGTACATTCAAAATAGTTCTATTGATATTTTTCCCATCTCAACAATTTTCTTTGTTGATCATATAAAAATGACAGTTAATTGATTATTTCATGTAAAAAAAATGTTGAAAATTGAAAGAAACTAATTTCAGTACATGTGTCTCATGCTATTAGAAAGTGAATGGTGTTTTGTAAATTTTGTGATATCTTTTTTCTTTTATAACTGAAGGCAATGGGGAGCTAGTGTTTGGTAGCATTGGCTCCAAATGAAAAAAAAAATTGAAATCCTAGGTCAGCCAAGGGAACTGGTGTTTATGATTTGATTAATAAAATGATCTGTTATTGCTAGAATGCAGGTTTTTGATTGAATGAAGAAGGTGTAAGTTTACCAAGATCAAGAATGAAAATACTATGAAATTCACTTTTTTGCCTTTATGTCATTGTCAAAGATGGGATTTGGTGTAATACAATCCAAACAATTGAAAGATTCTTCCTGGTGTCGTCATCTCCCAAGTAGCTTCTCTCTCTAGTTCCAAACTCGAATACATCCAATGTATACGTTTTTGATACCACATCTTTATTCACTCTGCTTAGGGTAATGGGAAAGATACATGCCTTCTTTGCTTTTTCATGTAGGATAAGAAAATGAAATTCTCAGACAGAATTAGTAATGAATTGTAAGATTCAACAGGCCATTGAGATAAAACTAGGTGCTATCTGAAGAGAAAACCAGTAAGCCAATCCCACATACTAATATAATTTTTTTCATAAAGCACTTTCTTCGATTTTATTTAGGACTTACAATTTGGAATATTACAACAAGTATCTTTTGTCATACACCAAATTAAAAATTCAGATGTCAATTTCTGGTGTAAACAGGAAATGAAGTGAAGCCATGTTTTCTACAAATACAGTAAATTTTAATTTCCACTGCTATCTGTATTGGTTCTGCCAACAAATTATGAGTAAATGGTAAACTTTATTTATCCATTTGCTTGAGAAGGCTTGCAGGCAATAACTTATTAACTATTTAAATAAATGTACAAGATATAACCTTGTTCATGAAGATGCTTGAAATACTTCCATTTTTAAATTTTCAAAATAAGACTAACTATTTATCTCCATTAATAAGAATGTTATTTTTCTTTTATCTAAACTTGAGGAAAGGCACTAACAGCATAAACCACCATCCAGTTAAATCTAACTGTAACATGATTTACCTCATTGTTGAAAGATAAAAGTTACTTTTGCAACAAATTCTAAGGATATTATTACTAGGTGTTCTAACTCTATAATGAAATTAAACAGCCACTGCTTGAGGATAACGGGCATTCAAGAGGAAATGAAACTAATAACATGGTCCAAGTAATATAATGACCTTTTTACTAATAAATCATTCTTCGTGTAGATGGAGGCGGCAAGGTTTGGCTCTGTAAGATGGCCAGCGACACACTGGACAGCAATGGTTATCTCTGGAGAGCCACACCATAATACATTCCTCATGAAACGAGTGACCGCATGGAAGGCCACACAGCACATTTCCAATCTTGTAGCTGTCCAAACATATCACACAATCAGAGCACTCTAACATACCAGGTGGAAGACCATTTCTGTTTCTCTTAGGACTACGACTTTTGCGATTATTCACATTTGATTGGGTGTCTGCCTCCACTCCACAGTTATTTTTGTCTCCATCATTTGACCTTACTACAAACTTCTCCTCTGGAGTTGACTGTGCTGGTTGCTGGTGCCCACAAATGCATTTATAGTTAGCATCCATTATGTAACTGGCTGAATGGGGTGAAACATTCTGAACATTATCATCACGGGAGTGACGAATAAGGTTTCCAAGTTGACATTTCTCACAGCTCTGGGGTGCGATATCCTGCTTCACATCTACATCTGTCTGTTCCTCTTCTGATCCAGAGCTGTTGAAGCTTCCATTAAATCTCCAGACAGGAAGATCCTTGACATAGTCACTGGAAATAACAGGCTGAAGCCAGAAACTTGGTACAGCCAGACGCTCAATAAGCATTTCCATTCCTTCTTCTAAATCAACTTGTGAGTTTAACGGACTGGTCAAACTAGTGGATGGACGGAAGAGGTAATTGTCCAACCGAACAGGTGCCCACCAAGGTACATTATTATTATTAGTGTCTGCCTGCTGGTCATCAACATTCCCTTTTACTCCACAGACATCCTGCCACCACCCCAAACACTAAATAAATTACAACAGCTATGGCTTTGTGTGATATGTAAAAGTGTAAGTCTTTTCTCAGTAAACCTGCAAAATCTGTGCAGTTTACTATTCTGATGATTTTCAAGCCAACTTCACTCATGCTTTTCATCCAAGGGAACTGAAATACTGCAAGAATTGGAAGCCATAAAAATATCAGGAAACAGTTATACTTAACTACTGTCCACAAACATCTCCACAGCCGCCTTATTAATGTATCCTGATTTTGAAATACACTAGACATGCCACATATATTTACTATAAATAAGAAAAATATAAATAAATCATTTACTTCTGGCACAACAGTTCTCAAAAATAATTCCATACTTTTGTAATTATAATATTCCCCTGACTTTGAACCATAAGTATAATTTCTTTCTGGAGTCAAAATATGTAACAATGGTTCTTTTTCGCCTAGTTTCAAACGATCAGATATATTTGGGGGTTTCAGTGAAGAATTCACCACTAATCCAAATATAACTCTCCCAGTGAATTTTACACTCAATGCCGAAAAAAACATAGGTGGTAACACAGTCTTTGAATATAATACAACCCTGACAGGATATTCTGTTCTTTTCTTGACATCTTCATAACTGTACCAATCATTTGAAAAGTCAGTCCAGTTGTGGATTCTTTTAATTCTTGTGGCCAGGATTTGATTTATCCAATCAAATACAGCCTGTACTTTGGTTGAACCTGTGTATGTTCGAAGGATTACATTGTCCTTTGCACGGTAGCCATGAGGCAGAGCCATAACAAGACGAGATGTCATCCATAACTTTCTCTGACATAAACTGAAACAGAAAAGACACAAAAACTTATTTTTAATGATAGAGAAATAATCTACTGGTTATACAATAATAATAGCAATGTCATCCATAACTTTCTCTGACATAAACTGAAACAGAAAAGACACAAAAACTTGTTTTAAATGATAGAGAAATAATCTACTGGTTATACAATAATAATAGCAATACAATAGCCTTAATAGTAAAGAAAAAAGGAAAATCTGATATTCTAGTATAGTAGCATAAACAAAAGCATCACACTATTCTAACCCAATTAAGCTACATCCAGCCTAGATTTTAAATAAAGATTATCAATACACACATACCTTCTGTCTAGAGAACATTTAAACTTCCCAGTCCTGACACCAAAGCGAGACACCTTAGTCTGTATTAGTTTCCAGTCATCTTCAGCTATAAGTGGTTTCTCATCACTCGATACTACCTATTGTAGAGGAGTACGAATATATGTTAGCTACATGATCCCAATCTGCAAGTAATTTAGCAAACCAGTAGATTAAGTGTCATGTCAAGAGGTGGGATAGCTGTGAGTGTGAAATTAGAAGAATTATACTCAGTGAGTTTAGCATAATCAGGTGACCAGCATAATTTTAATAACATTTTAATTTTAGTCACTTAAAAGTGACTGTTAGAAAAACTAAATTAACTTGTATGTTAACATACCTATATATATAGGCATGGTGTACATGAACTGAAGAAATACTTGTTTGCACAATGAAACTGTCACTGGAGAATCATAAACGATCAAAGGCAAAATGGAAATGCACAGGCACATATATAAAACCATACACACTCAATACTTATTTTAATAAAATATTTTAACATTCATTGTAATATAAGTGCAACAGTAAAGTAGGAACAGACCTTAAATGGAATAAAGCACTTGTTAGCACCACATCACCTAGTAGTTCTCAAATGTTTTATATCAACTTTACAGTAAGATAAAAAGGTATAGTTATTTAATTTAAACAAAGCAACTGGGCCTACATGTATTTCACAAAAGTCAAAAGGGCTTAGTTTTAAACAAAATTCCTTCCATATTTTGTAAACTACCATACTACAGAATAGCCGGTCCAATGGAAGCTAATACAAACCTGCACTAGCCAGACACTGTCCTTAGTGTCCTCTACCTGTTCATAGAAATGAGACCCACAAGTGAAGTTTGTCCCCTCTGAAGACTCCTGAACAGTTTCATCATGCATGCAGGCCTGGTCCAGCTCACCCTCTGTAACCTCACCTACAATTTTAGGGTCAACTCCAAGAGTATTTCTTATGATGGTAAAATTATATAAAAAGTTAAAAATGTTAAACATAAGAATGAACTTCCAGTGTAACTCATCAACATATGTATGTATTTCATTAAAAACTCTTAAATACGGTGGGTTAACTTATGTTGACGATCCATCATCAAAATATTTCTACCACCAGAACTGAGGCATAATTATGTACATGATTAATACTTACCCATGTTATCTACCAAATCTTTGAGTTCCCGTTTTTCCACCACCCCTGCATAGCTGACCCCTCGCTGGTCTAGCAGCAATTTCAGCTTCCTTACGCTCAGCGCCATGGGGTCCAAGATCTTACTTGCCAAGTATCCGGTTTCATACCAAGATACTGCCTCAAGAATCCGAGCTAAGACGAACAGTATCAAAATATAAATCATCAAGAGCAAAAGTTTGAGATACATAATGTATCGACTTTGTTTACATATGCAAATGAGTGGTTTGTACACGTCAACACTACAACGAAATATCTTCCCTTTGATGATGATGGCAAAATTGCCTTCTCTTTCCTGTCGAATTAATCGCGGTTCAGATCATGAACCGTTGGTCCAGTGGTCCACAGTGCCTGTCAGAGAACTCCTGAAGTCAGTCTTGTTTTCCTGACAGGCACTTTGACACCACCGAGTTCCAAGATGGCGGATCAACAAATCACATGACCACATAAGGCCCTTTAAAGTCACATGACTTACCTAGTCTTCAAAAAGAGGGAATTTTGACTGTGTATAAACTGTTACTACACAAATTCATGTAAACCGCATTTATTAAGGACCTGATTTGTATATTTTAAGCATAAAAAGCTGTAAATGTGAACCATGTCTGTGTTTTCTGGTTATTTGGATTTTTTAATCACTCAGTAAAAAGAAATGTTACAGTCATTTACCAAAAAACAGCAGCAGCAGCAACAACAACAACAACACCAACAATAATAATAATAATAATAATAATAATAATAATATGATGATGATGATGAAATATAATTATTTTCATGATAATGATTTTGGAACAATAGGTAAAAAGTTATATTTATAATCATTTATGCTACAACTTATCACTATTGTTGTTTCAACCATTAAGACAGTCCTGCATGGAAATTGTATATGATATTTATTAAACATATGGAAATATTTCAAACAAAAAATGGCAATCTATTGATGAAAAGATCTATTAAAGGCAAATACACCGCAAGACTTAAGTCTAAGACTTTTAATATGCGCGTTATTTTTGTGGTGTCAAGTTAAAACTATGCAATCAAAACTATATATAGCATCGCTATTTACATCTGTTTGCCTAGCATTAAAAAACACGTAAATGTAGCACAACGGTAAATATATTGAAAAAACTAAAGAAGGTTAGCATGAGACGGACCATTCGGACTGTCAAACTGTTGAACAGTGAGATAACTATCAAACAACAGCTGAGTACAGGATGAAGCTCTTCAGTTCAATTAATTGCCTGAAAACATTAGGAAGAAGATAATTATTCGTTGCGTCAAACTATCCAGGCGTATTCATACTGTTCTTTTAGAAGCCATGGTGTACTGGATGAAAATAAACCAGTTTCATCTTGAAATACTCGCAGGTCGTGATTACACCCCAACCCCACCAATCTTAAATCACGGGGATTTCTGCAATGATTGTAAGATGTTCGATTGTTCACAAAGGGAAAAATATTACATGCATTTTTTACATCGCCTGTAACATCTCGGCACGTCAATAGCACGTGGCTCTTAAGACAATAATAAAAATTCAGAAGGATGGAAAAATAACAATACTTCAGAAAATTTACCGTTTCAAGATTGAACAGTCAATACGAACACTTGAAAACTTTCAAAATAACAATAATAAACATCGGCTCATCAAACTTCGGTTTGTATGATCGTACTTTTTGGTAAATTTGGCTGTTGTACAGTCCAGTCACTTTAAGACTTTATGACATTCATGGGCTTCCCCTTGTTTCAACTGTCTTTTCTTTCGTTCAAATTTAGTTTTAATTTTTAAAATGGACGACAAAAATCCATGAACTGTATGTGTCACATTTATTTGGGGAAAAACACAAGGCATGGTTTTGTTGAAATTCTTCCGAATTAAAAGATTAAAGCGTTTTCCACGATTAATTAGCTCAATATGATAAGATGACAGATACCCCTTTGATCAGTTAACAGTCTTGAAAGAACCCATATCTCAGATAAAATCGTGCATCTCCAGATAGTTCAGGTGGGTCGCAAATGTCGCTTCTGAAGCCATGATCTGCAGGTGAATGGCGGCGGGATTAAGACTGATCACGGGACACGCCTTAAACGGGACATCCCTTTCGCTTTCCCTTAAAGGTATCATTAACGGGTTAAAAGCAGTTAACACCTAGCCGATCCGTGCCCATAACTTCTGACCAATCAAAACAAACTGCGCAAAGTTGGAAGAACGATGAATCCCTTTAAAAGCTGGAAAATTTTAAACAAGTGTCAGTCATCTTTGCCAGAGCAAGATCGCAGAAGAAGCATTATAAAGAAGCACCGAGGAATAATATACTGTCTCCTGTGTGTTGGAATAAAGCCCGAACGAGAGGTAAGACTGCCTTCTAATTAGGGTTAACTGGTAGATTAATATGGCATTAAAACTAAAAAAAACAGAGGACACTTACAGAAAACCTTCCGGTCAGGAATATTTGGTGAAGAACTGAGAGTTCTGATATATAAATGAGAGAGATAAATTGAAACAAATATCAACGGAGTAAACGAAATGATACCTCCTCTTTTCAGATAACCATGAGTATGTGGATGAACCCCTCCCACCACTTCCCAAGTCATTTCACTGCAGCCTGGCCACCACATCTCCTTCAGCTTCAGTATGATAACGACCAACATAGCTCTGAAAGGTAAGAAACCTTTTCATAAACATTAACTGACCCCACTCACGCTGATAAGTTGCCAGACACTATTTTTCCGTGTAAAATTTGCATTGGAACTACGTGTTTTAAGCTGCCAGACATTATTTTTCCTCGTTAAATTTGCATTGGAACTTGGCCTTCTAATTCTGAGAGTGAATCATTTCGTTATGCACCTTTCTTTAATATAGAAACGTGCTTAACGTCATTTTAGAAATGAAAATACGAATGTGGTTTTAGTTGAAAATATAATCAGAGAAAAGTGACAAAGAAGCCACTACAGTTAACATTCACTATGAACAGATAAACGATTTGTTATATCATTGTTATTATTGAAGGTTCGCGTCTTTGAAGACGATAAATAATATGTGCACATCTAATTGAAATTCATCAAAATAAAAATTTTAACATATGTTTATGTGTATATCTTAGGTTCTCTGGTGAACCATGGGGCAGTGGCTTCCTATTGACTCCTGTTCCTGTACAGCAAGTGTCTTACAACCAGTCAACAAACGACCTCAACCAGGCTATCGGCCGCATCCGAGAACTTGACCAACATTCTGCTGACCAGACAACCAATTTCACAACCCTAGAAACAGGCCAACCTCACATTGACTTCTACGCGGATAATGAAGACAGTGGAAAGGACGCAAGCCATTCAAACAACACCGCCACTTATGATCTGGACGTCAAACAGACCAGTCCAGATGAGTTTGATATCTACAGGTTACCTCCAGCCAGAGAAACTACAGACTTGGCTCTGATTGCTGAAATGCTGAGGGAGGAATTGGAATCTGGCTATAACTCTCCTGACAGCGAATGTGACATTCTAGAGCACGAGGACACCGCTGATGGCGTCCTCAGCCGTCAAGTTGACTTCATTTCACTAGTGGAAGGCTCTGTGGCCCGTACTCCTTCTAATCGTAAACGTCAACGTGACAATACTGATGTCACATCAACATCTTACTCTCCACCCGCAAAGCGACACTTCTGTCACCTTTGTGACAAGCATTTCAGTAGTAAAAACAATCTCAACAACCACATTCGCAGTCACTCTGGTTCCACTGACCGCCCGTTTAAGTGTCAATACTGCAGCAAATGCTTTACGCAGATGTGCTCCCTTAAGACCCACGTTCGCCTTCACACTGGAGAGCGTCCTTACCAGTGTCCCACATGCCATCGCCGCTTTGCTGACGTCTCTACTTGCAGCAAACATCAGCGTATCCACACCGGAGAGAAACCTTACTCGTGTGATGTGTGTGGCAAATCATTTAGCCAGTCTGGAAATATGCTGCGACACAAAAGGAGCCACCACTCATAATGCAAACTATAACATCTACTGCATTAACAATGTGCGTATTTTCCGGGAAAAGCGCTCACAAACTGACCAAATACGAAAAACCATTCCATATATGCATATCCTTTTATTGTTCATATAATATAAAGAGATTGCATATTTCCCCAATTCATATTCTTGCTGGATTCGCCAAATAACTTGGTTCGTTATGTGTAAATATGGGTGTATTGTATTACTGTTTATAGTATGTTCTCATGTGACTCTGATATCTGGTAACGATTTAAGTGATAGATTGCCAATAAGTTGTCAATATTGTATGTATATCTTGTTTATTTCCAAACGCTCTAGACATAAACAATAACGACTTAAGCTTGTTTAGTTATTATGCTTGTTAGATAATCAGTATATGATTATGGAATAATATCATCCATTGGTAAAATCGTTATGTACTGCCAAATATAGAAAGTTTACATTTATTTTGTAATCCTAATAAATGTAATATTTATGACTTATTTTTTTAATTATTTGATATAATACCATTCAGATAAAATTCAAATCGTATTTACCCGAGCCCCGATAAGAATTTGACTAAACCTACACACTTCATTAAACCAGGTATCATTTACACGGCAAAATTTAACGACCGAAACAACTACTACTGTCAAAAACAATTAATATTAACCAGAATTATCGTGTACCGTTATGATACTTAAAAGGCCAAAACGCTGCGTAAACCCCATTTTTATAACATTAAGGAAATCACAGAAATTGGCCAATTTGTCTTCGTCATCAGCAGCTATCATGTTAGCCCTGGTGTAATGTTTTAGTCTTCGGCAGAGCTAAACAGAGAACTGAAATTTAGTATCATTTAGAATGAGTGGACTAATTCGTCCTTAATAAAATTAAATTTTCAGAGTTTTGAAGTTTCTGTCATTTAATATAAGAATAGAATACCTTGGCTGAGTTATAGCTTGTGAAATTAATAACCTTTACTTCCAGCATACGGGACTGTTCGGCTATCTGGGTTGTTATCTGATAACCTCTGATTACAGGTAAACCGTCTACCTGATCAGTACACTGGGGCTCTCTGCCTCAGGTACAGAAAAGAAAAAAGTTAACTGCAATTTTTCCCTCAGGTGTGATCTACTGGATTGCATAAAACAACCTAAAGTTTTATCAAAAACGGTTCCTTACAGCATTTTACGCTGCTTCTCACTATTTCTTTTCCGTTATGGCCCTAGACCTGGAGTATGAACATCAGTTCCTGATAAATAGAAGACTGGTTCGAAAATTTTGTGCCGATTTCACTATCTCTCAAGAATTGCAAGAACTGACTGAGAATGAATCACAATCAAGTAAGGGCGTAAAGAATTTGTCACAATTAAACTAAGAACCCTGGAATTCATAAAACCTTGGCGATTTGTGGAATTCGTAGTCGGTGTGAAATACAGGCACATACCACACGTGTACCGCCGTAGCGCGTGCCCGGCATGTGTCACGATTGACAACTAACTTTATTCATTTTTATTATCTCCACAAATGAAGGGGGTGATGTTTTCATGCTTGTTTAATGATGATTGCTATAGGACAAATTTTCTCTAAAAGGGTTATCGACAAAAGTTGACAAATTCGTCAGCATAGGCATTCAGGAGGGAAAGGGAATTTGCAATTTTAACCGAATCCTGGTCAGCTAATGTTTTATATAGAACTGTCAATAATCTTTTTCCCATCAGCAGTGTTGCGCTTTTGTAACATTCTTTTTGTTTTTGTTTTCAAATCCCTAAACATTTCCTATGAATTAAAATTCTCTTCTGTATAGCACGATTCTTTCATTTCATATCAGAGTGAGAATACTTCGCTGGGTTCTCGATTGTGAAACACCTCTCACTTCCAGCATAAAGGACTGATCGGCTGTCTGGATTGTTATCAGATTTTTGTGATCACAGGTAAACCGTCCACCTGATCATTTCACTGAGGCTGTGTGTCTCGAATATAAAAAATGAACAACAGTAATTTCTTCCTCTGGCATGATCTACTGCATTAGATAAACAGCCAAAAGTTTGATCAAAGACGGTTCATTAAGTTCGCCTTGAGACACTTTCACTATTTCTGTTCCGTTACGTCAAGAACAGTGCGAGGTAACTCGATGCTTGTCAATGTCAGTCGTACCTCTTACTATATCAGACATTATGAGTACCACCTTAGCGCGTGCCCGGCACGTGTCGCAATTGAAGATAAACTCTCTTTCATTATTACCACCATCGAAGGTGTGATGTGTTCATGTTTGTTCAATGATATTTGCTATTAGACACATTTTTTTTTCAAAATGATTCTCGAAAAAAGTTGACAAATTCATCAGCATAGACAAAGAGAGGTAAATATGCAACTAGAACTGAATCCTGGTCAGCTCATATTTTACGTAGAACGGTCAATAATCTTTTTTTTCCTATCAAAAGGTTTGTGCTCTTGTTGCGCTCTATTGTTGCTGTTGTTTTCAAATTTTTAAGCATGACATATTAAATTTAATTCTCTACTATTTTGTACGATTTTCATATAAGAAAGAGATTACTTAGCTAGGCTATGGCTTGAGAAAACCTCTTGCTTCCAGCGCAAGGGACTAATTAATATTGATTGTTATCAGATAAACTCTGACCACAAGTATAACGCCCATCTTATCACCTCACCGAGAAACAAAATGACAGCCGTTAGTTATTTCTCAGGTATGATCCACTGCTTTAGACAAAACAATCAATATTTTGATCAAAGATTAAAACCATTAAAACACAAACATAAGTAACTGATGTCAATGGTTCCAAATTTGTAACATGTACAGTAAGATATGGTAATCTACTTGGTTATTAAAATATATCATTAAATTGAAAATAACTAAAACCTCGAATGCAGGGACGAGACGAGCGATAAAATATAAATAGGATATTTTTTCCCGAGGAAAACTCATTTTTGCGCGTAAACCCCCGTAAAGCACCTTTCACAAAAAAATAAAATAAATAAAATAAAAATACAAACGACGTTTGCTAAGATAGAAAAATTTTGTGTTGGAATGGTTGATTGTTAAGAAGCATTTGCAAGGGATCTAATCCTACTGTAAGTGGTCCGTTAATTTGAGGTGAGAATCAGATAAGACCTGATTACACGTGTCCTTCTCCTCTGATCATTTAATCAAAGGTCTTTCGGGTTTAGATAATTCAGTTAATTACTCCTCGGATCATTGCGCTAGATCATTGAAGTGTGCTGTCACCTTCACAAAACCAAGATATACAGGTAAATGGGAAAGAAGATAAAGATCGATCAAAGGACACGCCTTAACGGGTTGCTCCGCTTCCCCTAAAGGGATAATTAAGGGTGTCATCAAAAGTTAGCTGATCTGTGACCATTGAAAATTTCTGGCCAATTGCAGGACAGAGCGCAAAGTTGGGAGCATGACGGATTTCTTTAAAGGCTGTGAAAGTTTCAAGAACTTTCAGAATCTTCTTTGCTAGAGCTATAACGCAGACGTAACAAGAGACGCACCCAGAACCATTATACTACATCTACTGTGTCGGAAGAAAACCTGAACAAGAGGTATGTGCGTTTTTTAATCTATAGTAAAAAAATATATGTTGCTATGGTATTCATCATGTTGAAAGTGATACACTGAAGCAAATTCTTTAAACTGCAGGTAATGACACACTAAATTAAACTCAATTGCAATTTGAAAAAAATTGATATTATAGATAAAATCGATATCGAATCACTTTTGTCAACGATTTTTTTATTCAGCAGTTGAAGAAAAAAATTGTGATACATTGTGTATTTTTGCATTTTTTTTTAAAATCATATTACCATTTCAGATAACTATGAGTATGTGGATGAACCCCTCCCATCACTTCACCAGTCATTTCACTGCAGCCTGGCCACCACATCTCCTTCAGTCTCAGTATGATAACGACCAACATACCTCGGAAAGGTAAGGAACACTGCATAAACATTAACTGGCTCCACTTATTTTGAAAATTAATTCGATCATATTCTTGGTGAATCTTCTAAATGTCTTGTGTGTTTAATTTATGCGATATGTCCCGTCAGAAATATCACCACGTCATCTTTCGAATTACTTTCAATTTCAAATTTTCAATAACTTAAATGCATTATTTTCATGAATAGCGCATTTGATATTTTTGTATCTTTTATTGTAGGTTACCTGGTAAATCGTGCAGCAGTGGCTTCCTCCTGACTCCTGTTCCTGCACAGCAAGTGTCTTACAACCAGTCAACGTGCGACCTGAAGCATGTCATCGGCCGCATTCGAGAACTTGACCAACATTCCACTGACCAGACGACCAATTTCACAACCCTAGAGACAGGCCAACCTCACACTGACTTTTACGCGGATAATGAAGACAGTAGACAAGACCCAATCCGTTCAAACAAGACCGCCGCTAACGCTTTGAACGTCAAACGAAAATGTCCAAATGAGTTTGACATCTACAGGTTACCTCCAGCCAGAGAAACTACTGACTTGTCTCTGATTGTTGAAATGCTGAGGGAGGAATTGGAATCTGGCTATAACTCTCCTGACAGTGATTGTGACATTCTGGACCACGAAGACACCGATGATGGCGTCCTCAGCCGTCAAGTTGACTTCATTTCACAAGTGGAAGGCTCTGTGGCCCGTACTCCTTCTAATCGTAAACGTCAACGTGACAATACTGATTTCACATCATCAACAGACTGTCCACCCGCAAAACGACACTTCTGTCACCTTAGTGAAAAGCATTTCAGTGGTAAAAACAATCTCAACAACCACATTCGTAGCCACCCTGCTTCCACCGATCGCCCGTTTAAGTGTCCACACTGCAGCAAGTGCTTTACGCAGATGTGCTCTCTGAAGACCCACATTCGCCTTCACACTGGAGAGCGTCCTTACCAGTGTCCCACGTGCCACCGCCGCTTTGCTGACGCCTCTACCTGTAACAAACATCAACGTATCCACACCGGAGAGAAACCTTACTCGTGTGATGTGTGTGGAAAATCATTCAGTCAGTCTGGGAATATGTTACGACACAAAAGGAGCCACCACTCATAATGCAAACTGTAATTTTAACTGATTAGCAATGTACAAAAAAAGCTGTGAAAAAAAGGTCACATATTGACCAAATATGCAAACTTTTCCTTTTTATTACGTTTCCTATTATATCGAGGATTATCCATGTAAGATGAAGTGATTGTACATGTATATTTCCCAATTCATGTTGTTGCTGGAGTCGCCAAAGTTGCTTGATAATTTAAAAATTGGGGTGTACTATATCAATGTTTATACTAAGTTTTCATGTGACTGTGATATTTTGTGACGGTTGAAGTGATAGGTTGCCAATAAGTTGTCAATATTGTATACATGTATATTTAAAAGATATCAAAACACAAACAATAACGTTTTCAGCGTGTTAAGTTATTATGCTTGTCAGATTTATTCTTCTACATGACTCTGGAATAATATCATCCAGTGGTAAAAGCGTTATATATTGCCAATTATAGAAAATGTACACTTTGTATCGCAACCCTAATAAATGAAATATATGTAACTTTATTTTTTCTAATTATTTGATACCGTTCAGATAAAATTCAAATACTGGTCAGTATTTACCAATGCCTCAGATACCAAAAAGAAATTCACTAAACATCATTTCACTAAACTTAATCGACCAGATAAGAGAACTAAGCAAAATGAGGTATTGTATCTTTCCTGATCAGGAGGTGGTTGAGGAGTGACCTCGAGTGCTCTTCACAGACTTTCACAGATAGACAGCGAGGTTTCTTTTAAGAAGTATTAAAATAACATGCGACTTCGTAAGCCTATAGGGATGGACCTATACTAATATATTCATACTTATATATTATGTGTTATATTTGTGTATATTTGTGTATATTTGTGTAAATAAATCTTTTAAACATAAATGTCAAAAATCGGCAGACGTGTCAACGTCTTCGTCATCAGCACAAGTAACGGTTGTTCTGGTGGATATTTTTTTTCTTCACAAGAGTTTTGTTGAAGTTAAACGGAGAACAGAAGCCTGTAGTCCTATAAACTCAATCTTTGGTGATTATTTCACTTTAATTGTCAATCACAGTATAAATTTATGTTTAATTTTTCACTTGGTACTGTTATGTAAAAAAAGTACTCTTTTGGGGGGCATGAGAAAAAAAACCTAAATAAATTAACGCTTTTTTCACATTTGCATTGGTTGTTTCTCCTTGACTTTACCAATCCTCCAGCTTCACATATTTAACAATATAAACAATAATAATGAAAGAAACAGGGCGATATGCATACCAAAATATCCGTGTACCAACCATTTTGGGCAAGAGTGTATGTTGTGTTAAATTTGTGTATATTCGGTACTATCACAGAAATAAATCTTTTAAACATAAATTAAATGGCAAAAATTGTCCGACATGTGAACGTCTTCGTCATCAGCACATGTAGCGGTTTTCCTGGCAGTTTTGTTTCTTCACAAGAGTTTTGTTGAAGTTAAACGGAGAACAGAAGTCTGTAGTCCTAAAAACTCAAACGTAAAGGTCATTGTGTTGCTCACCATCTTTAGTGATTATCTTGATTCAAATAATTCCACTGAAATGCCTGTATCTGTAATATTATTTTTATTATTATTATTATTGTTTTTAATATTAGCGTCATTAACGACCTTCACAAACGCATTATGCAAATTTAGTATCAGTGAGAATGCGTGGACAAATTTGTCTTCAAGAAAATTGGATTTTCAACGTTTTCAAGTTTCTGTCATTTTATATAAGAATGGGATTTTCTGTCTGAGTAATAGCCTGAAACATAGCCTTCACTGTCAGCACAAGGGATTGATCGGCTATGTAGATTTTTATCAGAATACTTTTGATCACAGGTAATCCGACTACCTGATTATTTCATAGAGCCTCTGTGCAGCAGGTATAAAAAATGACAGCCGTACGTTATTCCTCGGGCATGATCCACTGAAATTCATAAAACAACCAAAAGTTTGATCAAAGACGGTTCAAAACAGCAATGTGAGACACTTGCACTATCTCTGCTCCGTTACGTCAAGAACGGTGCGAGGTTACTCGATACTTGTCAGTCGTAACTCTTAAAATATCAGACATTATGAGTACCGCCTTAGCGCGTGCCCGGCACGTGTCACAATTGACGATAAACTCTTACCTAATTTTTATTATTTCCACCACTGAAGGTGTGATGTGTTCATGTTTGTTCAATAATATTTGCTATTAGACACATTTTTTTCAAAATGATTCTTAAAAAAGATTGACAAATTCATCACGGAGGCAAGGAGAGAGAAAATGCAACTTGAACTGAATCCTGGTCAGCTAATATTTTACGTAGAACAGTTAATAATCTTTTTCCTATCCTCTCTTGTTGTTGCTGTTTTTAAATTTCTAAGCATGACATATTAATTTAAATTCTTTACTATATTGTAGGATTCTGCATTTTATATAAGAAAGAAATTGCTGTAATTATTATTATTTCCACCAATGAAGGAATGATGTGTTCATGTTTGTTTAATGATATTTGCTATTAGACACATTTTTTCCAAAATGATTATTGAGAAAAATTGACAAATTCATCACGGAGGCAAGGAGAGAGAAAATGCAACTTGAACTGAATCCTGGTCAGCTAATATTTTACGGCGAACGGTCAATAATCTTTTTCCCATCCATAGGTTTGTGCTCTTTCGCGCTCTCTTCTTGTTGTTTTCAAAGTTTTAAGCATGACAAATTAATTTAAATTCTTTACTATATTGTAGGATTCTGCATTTTATATAAGAAAGAGATTGCTTGGCTGGGTAATCACTTGAGAAATACCTCTTACTTCCAGCTTAAGGGCCTGATCGGCTATCTTGATTGTTATCAGATAACCTCTGATCACACGAATCCACCCACCTGATCAGTTCACCGAGACTCTGTGCCTCAGGTACAAAAAATTGACAGCCGTACGTTGTTTCTCAGGTATGATCCACTGTATTAGACAAAACAATCAAAATTTTAATCAAAGACGGTTCCTTAGAACATTTGAGACGCTTTTAGTTTATTTCTGTACCGTTACGTCAAGAACGGTGCGAGGTGTGTTACAACGTTTACCATACAGTCATTATGAGCGCGTGCCCTACTACACATATCACAAAGGACGATAAACTCCTATTAATTCTTTATTATCTCCACCAGTGAAGGAAGTGATTTTTTATCGGCATTAATTTGTCAGTGGACACCTTTTCTCAAAAGAGATTCTTCAGAAATATTGACAAATTCTTTATCAAATTGGAATAGGAAAAGTAACGAAAGATTTTATCCGAGTCTTGGTCTTTTGATATATATATATTAAAATAATCTATCGGTGTTCTTTTTTTCTATAAAAAGGAAAATGCTCTTGTTGCTTTCTTTAGTTATATTATTTTGTTATTCTTTGCTTACAGACTAGATTGATTAATGGTATACCGTACGCGTTTGAAAATTTCCCCAAGTTAAACCTTCTGTGTCTTCATATCCTAAAAAGCTCTTTAACTTTCCCAATTCAAACCTAAAATATATCATTTAATTGAAAATAACTAACACCTCGAATCAAAGTGCAGTGGCGAGTCGAGCGATGAAATATGGGTAGGAAAATTTTTTTCCCGAGGAAAACTCATTTTTGCGAGTTAATCCGTAAAGCACCTTTCACAAAAAAGAAAATATAAATGACGTTTGCTAAGCATAAAAAAGAAGTACATGTATGTTCAAGGGATCTAATCCTACTGTAACTGGTCCGTTAATTTGAGGTGAGAATCAGATAAGACCTGATCACACGTGCCCTTCTCCTCTGATCATTTAATCAAAGGTCTTTGGGGTTTAGATAATTCAGTTAATTACTCCTCGGATCATTGCGCTAGATCATTGAAGTGTGCTGTCACCTTCACAAAACCAAGATATACAGGTAAATGGGAAAGAAGATAAAGATCGATCAAAGGACACGCCTTAACGGGTTGCTCCGTTTCCCTTAAAGGGATAATTAAGGGTGTCATCAAAAGCTAACTGATCTGTGACCATTGAAAATTTCTGGCCAATTGCAGGACAGAGCGCAAAGTTGGGAGCATGACGGATTCCTTTAAAGGCTGTGAAAGTTTCAAGAATTTTCATAAACTTCTTTGCAAGAGCAATAACGCAGACGTTACAAAAGACGCAACCAGAACCAGTATACTACATCTACTGTGTCGGAAGAAAACCTGAACAAGAGGTATGTGCGTTTTGTAATCTTTAGTAAAAAGATATATTATTAGGCCATTTCTCCTCAATATATGATAGTGGAGGCAAACTCTTTAAACTACATCGAATCACTTTTTCAACGATTTTTTTAATGAGCAGTTGAAGAAAATAAATTATGATACATTTGGTAATTTTGTATTTTTTTAAACATCATATTACCATTTCAGATAACCATGAGTATGTGGATGAACCCCTCCCATCACTTCACCAGTCATTTCACTGCAGCCTGGCCACCACATCTCCTTCAGTCTCAGTATGATAACGACCAACATAACTCGGAAAGGTAAGGAACACTGCATATACATTAACTGGCTCCACTTATTTTGAAAATTAATTCGATCATATTCTTGGTGAATCTTCTAAATGTCTTGTGTGTTTAATTTATGCGATATGTCCCGTCAGAAATATCACCACGTCATCTTTCGAATTACTTTCAATTTCAAATTTTCAATAACTTAAATGCATTATTTTNAGCCCGACACATATCACAAAGGACGATAAACTCTTTTTAATTTTTTATTATCTCCACCAGTGAAGGCACTGATGTTTTTATCGAAATTAATTTGTCAGTAGACACATTTTCTCAAAAAAGATTCTTCACAAATACCGACAGATTCTTTATCGAATTGGAAGTGGAAAAGTAACGAAAAATTTTATTCGAGTCTTGGTCTTTTGATATATATATTAAAATAATCTATCGGTGTTCTTTTTTCTATAAGAAGGAAAATGCTCTTGTTGCTTTCTTTAGTTATATTATTTTGTAATTCTTTGCTTACAGACTAGTGTGAATTCTTTAATATATTTTGTAATGATAATTGTATACCGTACGCGTTTGAAAATTTCCCGAAGTTAAACCTTCTGTGTCTTCATATCCTAAAAAGCTCTTTAACTTTCCCAATTCAGACCTTATAAAATATTAAAACTCAATTATAAGTAACTGATGTCAATGGTTCCAAATTTGTGACATGTACAGTAAGATATGGTTTTCTACTTGGTTATTAGATATATATCATTAAATTGAAAATAACTAAAACCTCGAATCCAAGTGCAGGGACAAGTCGAACGATCAAATATGGGTAGGATAATTTTTTTCCCGAGGAAAACTCAACTTCACGCGTTAACCCCGTAGAGCTCGTTTCACAAAAAAGAAAATATAAATGACGTTTGCTAAGCATAAAAAATTTTCGTCTTGATTTTGAAATGGTTGATTGTTAAGAAGTATTTTCAAGGGATCTAATCCTACTGTAACTGGTCCGCTAATTTGAGGTGAGAATCAGATAAGACCTGATCACACGTGCCCTTCTCCTCTGATCATTTAATCAAAGGTCTTTCGGGTTTAGATAATTCAGTTAATTGCTCCTCGGATCATTGCGCTAGATTCTTAAGGTGTGCTGTCACCTTTACAAAACCAAGATATACAGGTAAATAGGAAAGAAGATTAAGATCGATCAAAGGACACGCCTTAACGGGTTGCTCCGCTTCCCTTAAAGGGATAATTAAGGCTAAAAAAGCTAGCTGATCTGTGACCATTGAAAATTTCTGGCCAATTGCAGGACAGAGCGCAAAGTTGGGAGCATGACGGATTTCTTTAAAGGCTGTGAAAGTTTCAAGAACTTTCAGAATCTTCTTTGCTAGAGTTATAACGCAGACGTAACAAGAGACGCACCCAGAACCAGTATACTACATCTACTGTGTCGGAAGAAAACTTGAACAAGAGGTATGTGCATTTTGTAATCTTGAGTAAAAAGATTTATTATTAGGGTATTTATCCCGAATATTTGAAAGTGATACATTGAAGCAAATTCTTTAAACTAAAGGTCATGACATATTAAAATAACCTCAATTGCAATTTGAAGAAATTTAATATTATAGATAAAATCGATATCGAATCACTTTTTTCAACGATTTTTTTTATAAAGCAGTTGAAGAAAATAATACATTGATACATTGTGTATTTTTGCACTTTTTTTTTAAACATCATATCACCATTTCAGATAACCATGAGTATGTGGATGAACCCCTCCCATCACTTCACCAGTCATTTCACTGCAGCCTGTCCACCACATCTCCTTCAGTCTCAGTATGATAACGACCAACATACCTATGAAAGGTAAGAGACATTGCATAAACATTAACTGGCTCCTCTTACTCTGAAAATTAATTCAATCATATTCTTGAGCAATCTTCTAAATGTCTTGTGTGATTTATGCGATATGTCCCGTCAGAAATATCACCACGTCATCTTTCGAATTACTTTCAATTTCAAATTTTCAATAACTTAAATGCATTATTTTCATGAAAAGCGCATATGATGTTTTTGTATCTTTTATTGTAGGTTACCTGGTAAATCGTGCAGCAGTGGCTTCCTCCTGACTCCTGTTCCTGCACAGCAAGTGTCTTACAACCAGTCAACGTGCGACCTGAAGCATGTCATCGGCCGCATTCGAGAACTTGACCAACATTCCACTGACCAGACGACCAATTTCACAACCCTAGAGACAGGCCAACCTCACACTGACTTCTACGCGGATAATGAAGACAGTAGACAGGACCTAATTCGTTCAAACAAGACCGCCACTAACGCTTTGAACGTCAAACGAAAATGTCCAAATGAGTTTGACATCTACAGGTTACCTCCAGCCAGAGAAACTACTGACTTGTCTCTGATTGTTGAAATGCTGAGGGAGGAACTGGAATCTGGCTATAACTCTCCTGACAGTGATTGTGACATTCTGGACCACGAAGACACCGATGATGGCGTCCTCAGCCGTCAAGTTGACTTCATTTCACAAGTGGAAGGCTCTGTGGCCCGTACTCCTTCTAATCGTAAACGTCAACGTGACAATAGGCCTACTGAAATCACATCATCAACCGACTGTCCACCCGCAAAACGACACTTCTGTCACCTTAGTGAAAAGCATTTCAGTAGTAAAAATAATCTCAGCAACCACATTCGTAGCCACCCTGCTTCCACCGATCGCCCGTTTAAGTGCCCACACTGCAGCAAGTGCTTTACGCAGATGTGCTCTCTGAAGACCCACATTCGCCTTCACACTGGAGAGCGTCCTTACCAGTGTCCCACGTGCCACCGCCGCTTTGCTGACATCTCTACCTGTAACAAGCATCAACGTATCCACACCGGAGAGAAACCTTACTCGTGTGATGTGTGTGGCAAATCATTTAGCCAGTCTGGGAATATGCTACGACACAGAAGGAGCCACCATACATAAGACTACATATTGCTAGCGACAGTTACCACAATAATGTAATCGTATTGTGAGTTGACAACGAGTTGATTACGAGTACAAACGAGTCTATTTATTGTTGTCTTTCATCACTGATGTTTTGCAAGAAGTGTATAGACAGCCCTACTTCCAATACTATACGTCCTATATCAAAAAGTTTATATTGATACTTAAAGTTGAGGTTTTTAGCATGTAATGAATGATATGAAGTTAAATACCAATTACTCGGGATATGTGATCGAGCCCTGGTGGACCCCGTTTGTGTCACGACAACAGCGACAATAAGTTCAGTTCCCTCTATGTGTTAGTGTCCAATATGTTTATTAGACCATTATTTGTATTGTTTTGCTAACGTTTCGTTGTGGATATAATATAGCCAATAATGATGCTACTTGCATCAGATTGTTTCATCTGCAATAGTTTTAATGATATTTTATGAATTTTGTTTTGTTTTGTAGTGAAATGTGTCAGTAATAACACTATCGATCACAGACCATACTTATTAGGATCACATTACATTTAGAGAGGAAGTGCCATTAGTTGCCAATGCCATTGTCAATATTTTTCATCGAATTTTGCAATGTTTAATAGTATCTTCTATGAATAAACTCATTTAAACCGACTTTTTTGCATTTCAATTTGTAATAATTTTAAGATGAAAAGGAGGCGACCTGTTGGCGGGAAGTGCTCTAACAAAAATAACTTCACATTTAACGATGGCGCACACAATTTTATATTTTTAAAACAAAGATCAACGTTTTTTAAAGGTTGCTGACATAACAGTTCTCCGCCTATATATTTTTACAGTGTATGTATCGTTCAACATGTTATGAACATTAGAATGACAGATGTAAAAATAATGAATATGCAAAATATTTATAACTTTTTTTTCATTATTCAGAGAGTATAATAGTTTTAAACCATAGTTTCCTCGGCGTAATGTATCTCTACTCTGTGCATATAATGGAAACTGTCTGTTTGCTTACGTTCATCTTGAGTAATAACAAGAACTAGTGAATGATTAAACAAATATAAACTCAAACTCACTTCCACATTTATAACACCACCACAAAGCATTTTGGTAAAGGTACTACCTACAGCATCTAACTATCAATTAAACCAACATTTGAGGTCGGAGTTCAAATATTGGCAAAATTGGTCGTTTTCTTTATTTCATGCAAGTCACTTAACTTCATGGTGGCGTTCGATTAGCCCCAGTTTATGAGACAATTCATCGCACTATGTTGAAGTTCCGTCTGGCTGCCTTGATCAATTTTTCGCATCGATGTTCAATTATATGGCATGATCGTACAATAGTAAATACAAATACAAAGAGTAATTTGTGTTTGTAGTCAGTGTATATAACGATAAGTTAGAATACGGAAACATACATCAGTTGGCTGTCACAGAAGCGTCTAGAAAAAGCTTGTTTTAAGCGCAGGTAGGCTTAAATAATGGGGTGAGTGATACGCGGATGAAACTACTTCACAACAACGGAACATATACACTTCATATCTAAATCACAATGTCATACTCAGGGTCTTTTCCGCGTCGCAGTTGTTTTGCTCCATTTGGACTCTCGATCGATGACAATCCTGCCTTGACAGAGGCGGGCCACGTCGGCAGCGTGGAGCGGTTACATACGTCACATACATCACGGTCCAAGCAGGAACCATTGAAAGACGGTCGGAGAGAAACACTTGGAATGACTCCGTATCTTTCAAGGCGATCCAGCTCACTTCGTCTTTGTAACAGAGCACAGTCACAAATATTGGAAAAGAGACCCAGGATTACAACGAACTCAGCATCAACTACATTGACAAGATCACATGAGAACATAAACGTTGTGCCAACCTTCAATTTTCGCACGGCGAAAACTGCCGTGAAAGGGAAAGGGAAATTTGTCAGCATATCTTCGCCAACGTTGAACATGGAATCTAGCCAAATATCGGGAAAAAATACACAAGAGACATACGGTTTCCGCGAAGCAGAAAGTGGGCAAATTTTAGATGAGGATACATCATCACAAAACAGTTGGTCTGTACCTAAACCCGTCACAGTGAAGCCTATTCTCTCCCGGCGCAATTCCAGGTCTGCGCCTGCAGTGCTCAGAAAATCTGTGACGTTTTGTGACGTTTGTGACATCAATACTGGCGAAAAACACTCTTCTTCATCCCGAAAGCCAAACAAGCTTTCCGCCCGAGAAAATCTAGAACTATACTTGCGTGGGCGAATGGTCCCCCCTCAGTTATTAGTGACACGTTCACTCACAGAAGTGAACCTTAGAAATGCTAAAAAGATTCAGTGCCATAACCTTCCTGTTTTCTTCCCAAAGCTGAGAAAGGCGAACAGCCTAGGATCTCTAGGTCACAGAGGAGTTGCGGACGTCCCGCTGCCAAGAAACCAGGTGCCACGAAACATCACGAAAGGCGTTTTTTCTTATCGTGATGGTAAAGAAGTCAGCATTCAAATGGATGACAGATGGGGCGCAGTTACGGGAAGAGGTCCGGTGTTTGGTGATGAAGATGACTGATCTTTTCTTTTTACTTTCTTTCATTATTATTATTGTCATTATTATTTGTGGTTCAGGTGAAAATTATGGCTGCGTGCCATGCTTAAGGCAGCCAAGGATAAATTCACTTTCTTTCTAAAAATATGTGCCATATAATATACAAGAGACATGTGCAGTATTTCACAGGATTTTTACAACCTGTTTATTAATATATTTCTAGAAAAATGAAATGCATGGACGTAATAATAGAAATTAAACTTACTTGCCCTAATTTTGTTAGTTTTATTTTAGAAATTTAGAAATAGAATAAAAAACCTACTTGTATATTTGACAAATATCTTATACATGTGTACTAAATAGAATAGTTCAGTCGGGCAATATATAATATTTTAAGATTTACAAGTTTCTATATATAAGACATTACCGAAATGTTAAAAAATATTCTAAATATGTTGCTTCCTTTCATAGAAAAATTGAATGCCATTCAACAATAGCTCCGACTGAAGCTTCCTACTGACAAATAAAATGCTTTTAAATGCCTTATTGTTGTTAGATATTTTTCCTTTTTGTAACGTTGTAGTGGGTTTCACATGTATTGATGTTAAATGCTTGCCAACTTTAAACTACAAACCAGAATATTGTTTCGATCAATGGAAGCAATAGCAGTTGACAACCGAATGTTTCCTAGTTGCTACGGATGACGTTTTTATTGACTTTCTATATCAGTGTTCTATACCGTTAAAATTGATTGATTTCCAATACATGATGTTATGTTTAGAGAAGGTGAAATCGACTATTTTTTTTGATAGTTGTGCGTTACAAAAGATCAATGTCACCCAATTATAAGAACAGTATCGATGGCATTAACTCAAAAGTGGTAGAATAACTGCGCATTCAGATTCACACATCGTACATGCTCGGTCGATCCAACTCTGCGGGTTACTTTAAAGTGCAATCAGCTGAAGTAGTTTAATCAACAGACGATAGTTAATCACCCCTTAGCTGCTCATATTCAAGAATTTGTCACCTTTTAAAATAAGTAAATTATCTTAATTTGCTTGTTCTCATATTGAACTATTTCAACATAAACCTATTAACGTAAAACCCTGCTTAAACGTAAATGTTCTCAGTGTGCACAGTTTGATGAGAGTTATAATTCGAGATGGTATAACATAAAATGTGTTCTGCTGAAACCGCTTACTTCCAGTTCAAGGCTTGCCACTGGTGGGATATATCCTTCTGTCTCGCTACCGGCGAGTCTCCAGGTATCAGTTTTATTTGCGACACCGAAATAAAACAGCCAGCTGCGCTCTAAACACACTTCCAAACAGGCCGTAGATAAAAAAATTCGCTGCGTAGTTACAATGAGTAATTATCGCCATTATGGGCACGGAATACTGTACATCTGAAGAATGCAAAGTGTCTGAAATCCCATCGCCAAAAAGATATGCCACCTGCATGAGGCATACGGGCAAGGAGCCGAGCATGAACAATCCCACCATGAATATGACAATGATGATAAATTCTCTCGTTCTTTTGCCTGTCTTAGCTCTGGACTGTCGCTTTCTCAACGTTTGGATTAATCGAACATTGATAAATACCAGCAACACAATGGGAACAATGAAATATAATATCGTTGAAAATATGTTACTGTAAAGCAATTCAAATAGAAATGACAGTTTGGACTTCCCAAAAACATAACAGTAATCAAGCGTCGAGTTGTTACACGGTTGAAAAGACGTATGGTCAAAACTGAACTTCGGAACATTAAACATTATCGCAAACACTGCCGACGCAAGGAGCCAAATGCTACACGTTTTCACGGTCAGTTGTCGTTTCAGCGGCCTGTGCGTCGAGAGATATCGGTCTAGAGCTACCAAAATAATTATTGACGTATCCATAAATACAAGAATGTAATGTATAGCCGAAAAATGTGCACTGAAAGTCTCCTGCATCTGAACAAATATCGAAAACCATCTTGTATACGGATACACTGCCGGCAGCACGAAGGATATCAACATTTCTAGCAAAATCAAGTTATCGCACAATGCCAACACCTGCAGAAGAAACACAAATGTTGTAACTGGCCTCATCTTGTTAAATACTGCAAAAGAAAGTGTATTGCAAAACAACCCCACGATGGAAATAATCCCAGGGAAAATGCCGCCGAATATAAAAAAGTGCATATTCAGTCCACTGCTTCCTCGCGCCGTACTGTTGTTCATCACAGGGGTAAATTGATTGTAGGTTTGGTTGCAACGCGAGGACGCTCTTCTTTTTATGTCTGTACTTGTAAATGGGAATGGATGAGATTATTAAAAGGACAATCAATTGAGATTGAGAACAAGGCTTGCGTTTGTTTGCTGTTTCGTGTTTTCTGTACAAAGATTTATGTTTAATGTCAACGGTCACCCTGCTACGACGCACTTGAAGATCATTACCATTACCATTTCCCGTGCAATGCAAGGTTACAATCTTCTCCCCACGATCTACGTACTGTATGTTAGCTTTAATAGAAACGTCAAGTTCATGGGTTTTTATCCGGAATGTTCCAATTTTATTGACATCCTATATTGATTTTGCAAAAGGATGTAAAATGTTTTATAAACAATTAAATGAATTGACTTTAGTTTTACTGGCAGAAATATCATTTGCACTCAGTGACAATACAAAAAATACTTGTAGGCGTCTTGCTGCATACCTATTACTAGCATTTTGAAGTTTGCGGGTCGAAAGAACCGTGGTTGGTGAGTGGTTTGTTAGACCTCATGTTCAGCACCAGGACTTTAAAATAACGAACAGGCACAATTGCAACTGTTTGCCACATGGCCTAAAGTGATACGAAGTATAAATATAATAAGCCATCTACAACGATCATCTATCCATAAACCGTCAGTATCCCCGCACTCATCTATTATTTAGAAATAACATCCGTTATTAATAGATGGCGTCTTAATTGTAACGCGGAAAGTACATACGTTAATGAAAAAAAGATCAACGTTTCTAGGGAATATCAGACATCTCAATGACTGACTAATACTTCTCCGTTCTCTCCAAAATAAATATTAGTTAATGTATATTATGAGCATATTTTTTCGGAAAAAACTGTTGAAAAGTTACATAGCAGTGCTATTACTTCTAATAGGCCCTATATTTCTTTTGATTGTCATCGAGCAGTCACATTTACATGTATTTTAGAATGTTTTAACCTGGGTGAACGTTGCCCTTGGTTGATGAAACGATCTAAAGCCAATTCGTTAAGAATAGTTGAACGCAACAATGTTTAATTTCTCGTTTATCAGACTTGTTGCTGTGGTAATACGCTGATAGCGAGTGGACCATAGCGACGGCAATAGCTCTTCATTGATGACATACAATGTAAAACGACTCGTATGACAGGATATCTACTCTGCGTGTAAATATATCGCTAATTTCTTACAAAAGTTCTGTTTACAATTACAAATTGTCGCTAGACACTTGACGAGACCTCACGTAATAGAGGATTAACAGGATTTAGAATTCTCAGTGCATTACAGGAGTGCTGTTGATTTCCTTTCGAGATAGCTTGAATTTGACTATTATTGTTTTCCACAGTTTCAAAATTAGGACAAACCAAAAGATGTATTTCGCCACATGGCCAAGGAATTTCTTGAATATCGAGAAAGCAGATATTTAGGTGCGTGTAATTTATGCGTGGACACATGTTGGTCATTCTCCACTGACCTTATAATATATATTTATGGCTTTCCACAACGATGAGGATTTCACGTCCACGCTGGGCGCCACTCTGACAATTTTGCTGAGGCAAGCGGCGGCCAATCAGACAAATGCGCAAGGAAGCGAAATGAGCAGAAACTACTCTATATTCAGCGATACTTCAAGTAGCGTCTTAAGACTTGTTAGACCACCTCGAAAGAGTAGACTCTTGCTAGCGAGGGAATCACTGCAGTCTTCACTCCGGCAAAAAATCACAGCCCCGTGTTCACGGTATTCCAGTGAAACAAAAAGCCACGCTGAGCATCTTCAGAACATTTATAAGGTGCAAGACTTGAAGACCTCAGCGAGATGTCCCAATAGAAAAGACGTAGATTTGCGGCAACTGGAAAAAAGGATACGCAAGGAAGACTACAGGAATGATGCTCTTGTGTCGAAGAGAGAGGGAAATGATTCAGGAAAAATGTTAGACATAACGCCTCACCCGATGAAAGCCAACGCCTGGACACGTGAGGGGTTGACACAAAATGTGAACTGTCTGGAGAAAGTGACACTGCGACAACTGCAACAGGCCATGATGTCGGAGAAAGAGGGAGGCAAAAATAACACAAAAATAAGTTTTCTTGTGAAAAGGGTCTCTAAGGGATACCCAAACATTGTTCTGACCCTACAGGAAAACACACAGAAAGAAAGAAAAATATCTGACCATGGTAAACTAATAAATCCCACTTACAAACCAGGTCCCCCGCTGCACTGGGGTCGAAGTATGCCGGAGATAGCCATACACAGACCTCCGGTGACAAGAAATAAATCCACAGGCTATGATGAAAAATTCCTAGGGCAATCACAACAGCGAAAAACAGCCTCGGCGATCAACAACAGAAATGGTTATGAGAATCCTGATTTACGTTTCGAAACATTCGGACGTCCCATTGGCATTTCGACGAAAAAGTTCACTATTAATCACGTGCAGTATAGGGACGACAAAGGAAAAGAAAATGCAGATGACACAATTGCGTTAGAGACTCCGCGAACGCAATTTCATATCGCTAACATACAACAACCACGAGAGCAAATTTTGAAGGAAGGAGACAATGATCTTTCCGATGCTGAACTCCGTACACGTAAATGGCTTATGGAGCAAAGTTAATAACTGATGAAAAATTGATACAAAACAAGGAAAAAACTGCTCAAGCTAGTTAGAAGGGAGCAATGAAATATAGTACCGTTGTTATGTTGCTGTAAATCAACTCAAATAGAAACGAATGCTTGAACTCTCCAAAAACATTACAGTAAAGGTGCAATAGGCTTCATCTTGTGAAATTGATAGCTGTTTGGTCGCAACGCGAGATCTCTCACCAGCATTTCCTGAGAGTTGGTCTAAAAAACAAGGGAAGATTTCCTCAGTTGAGCTTTTGTTGTATGCATCGCTTGATATAATTTCATAAGTAAAAAATACAGCCACATGAAGTTACGTTAAAAGGCTGTTTTAGAATATCAAAGTGTTTTTCAACAATGCCATTACCGCCATCCGCACTGAAATTAAATGACACAATACAGTATATTATCCAATAACTCTATCGGTTTCCATGGCGCAATACAATCTTTTTAGATGAAAAACAGGTTTCCATATTACGGAAGGAAACGCTCTGCTTTGTCAGTCAGTGGTTGACAGAGAAGATTAATTAAATGATCTTTAACGTCTTTATGACTATTTCGATTAATTCAATAATGGGATTGCTGTTCAACCAATATACGGATAACCGATTCCGTACGTGCGTGGGTTTGTGCCACCTATTTTGACAGCCTTAACCCTAAACCACATACTCGATATTGCAGGAAGCGAATACTGCACATCTCTTTCTCACCTCGTAATTTAAACACGTGCACAGTAAGTGATGAATAACCATACTGCCGATGTTGTCACCAGTTCAGGTTACGTTACTAAATAGATGCGCGTGGTTGTTTTGTGAGAGCTAATTCAAAACTCAAGGGCGTATTTGTGTGCCAAGGCAAAATATTATTTGCGAACTAGCTTAAAGCAATACAATAAAACGACAATCTTAATTCTACCTTTGAAACCATTAAGTCCAATGGTCTATGTATGAATGTTACGTTCATCGACAGGCCGCTACGTCACAAATCTGTTCAAAGCTCGTTGTTAGTCGCCCATGTAAAATAAGTGTAATCGGCTGTATGTATATAAATATATATGGTTCATGCAGCATTGTGTGTACCATGGCAATCAGTGTTTGTCTCGTATGATTCAAAAGTCAATGCTACATGTACTGCAAAGTGAAAAAGAAAATAAACACGTAGATATATTTGTCCTATCAAGGTAATATTTATCAAATGGACAGGTATCGAGTGTTTTTTTTTTTTATTGATAACAACTTATCGGAGTTAGTATCCACGAGAGAAACGGCTACATGAAAAATTAGGCCTCTAAAGCCACGTGCGTTCTTTCAGGGATTAGTATCATCCACATGGCTAAGTAACACTTCAGCGTCCGCTTTGAATGCTGAAGTCCCTTCAGTTACATGAAAGTAAGAAGCAAACACTTTCCTTTACATGGATTCAGTATGCTGATTATGTAAATTGATTCACGACACAAAGGAAATCTAGTAATGCAGACATTTTAAGAAAAATGGAACACCGTTGCAACGTAAAGACACCGGACAAAAAGGATTTTTTTACATTGAACAGTATGCGGGAGAACAGGAGTGCCGTACAATAGGAAGCCCTGGTCATACATTTTAATGGAATTTAATAGTGCAACAAGCCCTTGACCTTTCTTACTAAATAAGAGTTGATCTTATTATTCTCAAGTCACTCTACTAAGACGTTGTGCGGAGAAAACAAGGAAAGGGAAGCCCAGGTAAGTGTTTCTCATATGATATTCAGTAAAATAACGGTCGATAATATGTTCCTGCTGCAGTTACAATTTTTATACATTATAAAAGCTACATATTTTTAATAAATTTTAACCGAGAAAGATATAGAGTAAAAATATTGTGTTAATAGATACTACTGGAAATAAGATGTATTGGAATTTCGGTCAACCCAACACTTTTTCATACTTATCATCGATATGAAATGTTTCTGTTTGGGTAAACTAATTCAGTTACGTTCGCTATTTGACATCATACACTACCGTTAAACTTTGGACAGAAAAGCTGACGTGCACGTGTGACTGACACCGATTAAAGTTTCAAAACAGAGTTAAAACTGTACTGCTCGTGGATTCACTTTTTTCCTTTCTCCGCATTATTATTTTTTTCTTACAGAGTCGCTTTCTCAGGCCATTTTTAATGCACGTTTATCATTTCTCGCTTGGCACCATTTCATGTCTGTCAACGAAATACATGTGCAACGTCAAAACAGAGCAGGAGAGTAATTTCTACTCATTTCTCTGTAAAAACAAGTCTCTTATTTTCTATATGCACGTACGAATACGTGCTCATACACCGATCAGTATAACCCTGAATGGGCCCAGAGAGAAAGGGATATAGGCAGCAACAAACCAGTTTCAACGACCCTAAACAGCGAAGGGGGTCGAGACGTACAATAGGCTCACCTGGTTAAAGGGAATTTTGATTGAATAAAATGTCGCAAACCATTCATATTATTTAAAAGAAACAGGATATTTGATACTGATGGATTATTTTTAAGCCGCCCAGAGGACGTATCCTTTCAAATCGGGGTTTTCTTCCAAGGTCTTACTGTTTAAGAGAATTTTTGGCGAATAAAACAAGTTTATTTACATTAAAAATTGATTTTAATGAACTACTTTCAATATCAGCATCGTCTATTGAAAGATAATATATATTAATACGGTGCCTACGACGTGTCATGTTACCTCATAACTAGTAAATACAGACGAGGCACTTGATTGTCAAAAGACGATACAACCGATTGACGAACGACAGGACAGGGTGAGTTTGTTTGTAACATCTGAACTTTCTTCTCGGCAGTTTTCTAAATATTGGGCGTGATACTCATAACCAAGTAGGACGGCAGCAGGTCTTCAATTTTGTGTCTGTGCAAACTTGTTTTAAAAAAGTTTGTTGTTAAAATCTATAATCAGATGCTTATCAAACACATTTCACTTAAAATGTCACAGCAATCAACTTAATAGGGATTAAATGTGCTGCACTTTTGGGAATTGATCGTAATTTACGTCATGGGCATTGGGTGCACCACGTTAACCAGTTCACCAGAAAGGAAATCAATTTAATTTCCAGATTCACAAATAATTATAGTTTATACGACGGCATTAGTCTTTCGAAAAATATTTGATAGCTGAAGCAGAAGCCTGATGATTAATTAAGTATATCGGGCATTTTTCGAATCAAATGAACGGTGTCAACAACATACATGTACATAAACCTATTAGTAAAACCATGATTTTACATCCAAATGAACTTCGTAAATATGTTAGTATAAAATCGGATGTTTGCATACATTTATACTGATAACGGTTCACATGTAGAAAACAAATATCGACCGCCATCTTAACTTGTAATCCTTGCATTCATTTCAATGTAACATAACATAGAACCTTCACATAAAACAAGTCTGTGTAACAAATAAAAAGTCGCGAACAAATGCGCGGTAAAGTGAAAAGAAAATCTGCGTAATGTAAATAGCTAATCCTGACTTCTGACCCGTTTAGTTCAGGTCAGAGAGGAGAGTCCCCTGTGAAAGACGTATTTATATAGATATGTTGACATGTTCCTATGGCTACTGGAATGCAACTTGGAAAAATTGAATCCATGTTTTTTATACATTTTAAGAGATTTGCTCTGTTTCAGTGCCCGGCGCAGAATTTGACAAGTAGAGTAGCAAACAACGCAGAAAGTTATCTTCAAAGGACGAGGTTGTTAATATAAAGAGACCACTGCACTATAAGGACTTACTGAAGAGCTCCCACCACCGTGATGGTGAAACGTAAAACATGAGCAACATGAAAGTAACAGGGAGCCCTCCTCTTCGGTTAAACAAAGTGGTCATTAGCTACTTACCAAATACTCAATTCAAAGATTATTCTAGAAAAAAGTCACCGGAAAAACTGTCAGTTGGAAATCCGAGGACAAGTCCCTCCGCTCTTCCTGATATTGCCAAACACCACTCTGTGGAACACGAAATAGTGCGCTTAGATCTCCTCAGCGGGAGAGGGCGGGACAAGGAGCGAAGACCATCTCTGGTCTCTAATCAAAGCGCAAGTTGTCCAGATTTGAACAAGCAGGGAGAACATGACACTTTAATATACGACAAGGAGCAGATTTCACCTAGGTCATTACATAGAAAACTTGTTCCTAGGAAATCAGAGAGCGGTCTAGACCATGTAATGCCAGAGCAGACACACTTTGTTCCATCGCCCCCTAAGAGCGCGGCGGCTACCCACAACGCAAAAAACAATCGACAGAATAACAGCTACAAATTTTCCCAAGCAGATCGAAAAATCCGTGGCTCTAGTGGTTCATTAGTGTCCTTAAGAGGTCATGCGGAGCTTTCTAAAACTCAGTCTGATGGATTTTTCAGATCCAGAGCTCACACTGTTGATGCATCAACGTATTACCCAAGGCCCAGGTATAAACTGCGGGAACAGCAGTCGTCGTTCGCAACACCACCGTTATCAAGAAGGAAGGGATACGTTTTACGTGTAGATTCACACGATAAAATAGATGTATCTAGCAATATCAAAGAATTGGCTTTACACAGAGATGAATCACACACCACTGACGTTACTTCTTCGGATCTAGTCCACTTCTCTAGCAAGGTGTCTACTATATCGAATTCTTCCTATGGCCCCCGCCAGACTCAACAAACAAGGGGGACAGAGGAGGAGGAAAATGATAAAGAAAAAGATGACGATGACGAAGAAGAAGTAGGACCGAGTCCACAAATTGTTGTCAAATGTCAGAATTGGCTGAAGGGATTGGAAAAAGCTAACCAAGAGAAGTGCCTGGATGACATAGCTTGTATCACATACAGCCATGTGTAATTTGTTGTAACACATTTTAGGGTGTTTACCTGATGTTGATAAGGTATTTTGACAGTTAGTGTTTTAAAAAAATTGATTTTAGATACGGGGTTTTGTAGCAACCAAAATAGTCAGTGGCGATTATTCTTGAAGCTTTAATTAAAATCGTGCGAGGTGCACCTGGCTTTGAAGATAATCAGTCATTATTTAAGTGAGACAGTGCTGTGCACCTGACTTTATTACGGCTGTCGAAAGTGGTGGAAGATATGGAACTTGTTTTTCTACTGCCTGTAGTCTTAAATTTTGACGAAGCCAGAGTGTCACTATGTACATTTTTGGAGAAAGCAACCAAAACCTCGTAGATTTTAAAGTTCAGACGGTGACTCACTTATAAATCACACCACGTTCCATTTGCGTCTAAAAAACGGGACCGATCTGTTGTAAGTCGGTTAGTGGGTTGTAGTTGCCATAGTTACTTCGAAATTGAGGGTGGTAAATATAGTGTTGTCGTTAATATCCGTTTGTTGGTGGCTCATGTATGTCATCTACGAAATTGATAAGCTAAACTTATTTAATTGAAAAACAACATTAAAAACTAATAGTCTGATATTAAACTGAATGACGATTAACTAATTTATTTTAATTAACCTACTTAACCTCCCCTCAAAACTAACCACTGTTAATGTTTAAAATGGAATAGTTTGAATAAAATGCACACTGCAACTGTAAATCAACCAGTGGTTTAGTTACTGTATTTGTGTAGGTTGTTAGTAGTTTTACTCGATGCACTATAGGCATATTTTAAAATAGAAATCTACCGCATGAGGTGAGGTGAGGGTACAGGTTACGTATTAAATATTTGACCAGAGCTCTAACGTACTGCGGCAAAGTCAATATTGTGGTCCGTAAAAGATCATGCGTTATATGTGAGACTGCTTGGAAATCAAACAGTGTCGCGTCACCACTAATATTCATTTGGTATTATTTATTTGTTCTTGTTCGATTTACAGACTACCAGTTGTTACAATGAGGGCAAAATAACAACTGAAGCAGGTTTGAGAATATTCTATCTGTACACCAAAAGCTCAGTTTTCAAAGCTTAAAGAGACACTAAACCAATGTGATATCGGTCTTGAATCTTCATTCCCTATTGGATTCATTGAATGAGTTTTGAGTTGCACTGAATAAGAATCAATAGGTTTTATCCAGGATTGTGCGGTTTGAAGTTTGCACTAAATATTTAAAATCCATTCCGCTTTTATGTATCGATCGCATCGCAAGAACAATAACTTATGTTAGCTAGACATAAACTTAAATGATTACAAATATGTTAGAAAATATAACGGAAATTAATATAAAATCCGAGTTGCGTTCAATGTATAAAGAATATTTCATCATCGATTTCATAACGACGTGGTAGATATTTACATTACGGATAGCTAAATGTATTATTCTTCTAGGCCGATCGTAGTGCTGTTGTCGCCATCGTCAGTTTCTCTGCAAAAAGTTCCGAAAAGAATGGTAAAATACATACTTTCTCTCTCTTCCCCCTTTTTATCTCGTTTTCCACGTTTCTTTAATTTGCTTTTCATTTGTGAGAGCTGTTGATCAGGATTTATTGTCGTTCTTTTGCAAAGTATTGGTAGGAAATCTTGAAGCTGACGTCTATAAAACGAGTCTCGATTTCGTATAACTTGGTGTGATCTTTTGTCAACATTCACGTCCATTTCCCTTTTCCACCTCGTCTCATGTACTCATGAGGACACGCAGGTATTTTTGTTTCGTAAAATAAACTAATCTTGATGATTGGTAAACATTATATTACTAAAAGGGGCAATGTTTTGAACATGTATCACTAGTGCAAGCCGAAATCACACGCGGAGGCCTATGTTGCACAGAGAAGGCAGCAGCAATAGAACACTTCACCTACTTTACCAACAGTATTTAGAAAGACTAAGAAAGTGGACGTGTTCATACCATTGACAACTTTATATTGCACACTTTTATTTTTTGATATTATAATTGATACAGTCGTTTTCTTGCTAAAACATGCAGCGTAGTATGTTAAATCAAAACAGCAACCATTACTCAGGCTCGTAACCGCTGACACATATACGTCCTTGAATGCATCTGTCAACAAACCTTCTTCAAAATCACCATTAAAGACAGGCATAGCTGTGCGCCATTCTTTTCCCCAAAAAATCAAGGTCCCACTCCAACATTATATAGAGACATGGTACACTATGAAAATTGCCAGTAATTACTTGGAGGTACATTGTTAGTGACCATACTCATTCTAATTTTTCAGCACCACTAACAAAATTATGAAGCAATGAATATATTTTTTTATGTTATGGAAGATTTTGGTGTACAAAATATGGAATAATTTCCTAAATGACTTGGTCCATGCAGCCATCAAAAAATTTCAAAGCTGGATTATTTTAACGAAATATATACACAGTTTAATACCGACTTCAACTGGCTCAAATATCCACTCCTGTGGAAGAATACATATATTACCGCAAGCCAAGCGCAACAAGAAACCACGTGTTTTCCTCTTTTTGATCTCTATTACCTTCCACACAAAAAAATTAGAAATGGGTCATGACATATACTGTGTACTGATCATTATGAAATATGTGGCATATAAGGGATTCAGTCGTTTCCTTGTTTCACTTATAATAGTCCAGAAATCCTAATTCTTCCTTCAGCACTTGACCTGTATTGACCTCCATCTTGGCAGTTAATTCGTCTATACTCCTTTAAATGTAGAGTTTACTTTAAATGGAAAGATACATATTAAGTATACCTGTAGTACAAAAAAAAAAAAAAAGAAAAAAAAAAAACAGTTCACCACATGGCAAGCCCAGTTTTCAGCGAGCCAGTGTGGTTATTAAAGCTGCACACATTTCAAAGAATTCCAAAGTCTGGTGAACTTGACCTGATGGTGATGAAACTGGGTCATCTTCGGAGTCCATACGTTCAACCATACCTACAGCAATCACATAAATAAAAGTTTTCAATGTAGCATTTATACTTATAACAGTATCAATATTCCCTTTAAATTAATTATAAAAATATTTAACTTAATTTTAAAATTCAACANGGTGCTGTATATATATGCTGAAAAAAGAGAAAAAATAGCCTAAATTCACTAAAAAATGACCCAATCATGCCGATTTTCGAACTTGACCTGCGTATTATGAATATTTATCAGTTCTGTAAGTTTCAAGCCAAAAAGTAAAATGGTTTTCCACTTATCATGTTATCAGTGCTGCATTTATGCTGAAAAAAGAGAAAAAATAGCCTAAATTCATTAAAAATGACCCAATCACGCTGATTTTCGAACTTGACCTGCGTATTATGAATATTCATCAGTTCTGTAAGTTTCAAGCCAAAAAGTAAAACAGTTTTCCACTTATCGTGTTATCGGTGCTTCATTTATGCTGAAAAAAGTGAAAAAACAGCATAAATTCCCTATAAGTGACCCGATCATGCTGATTTTCGAACTTGACCTGCGTATTATGAATATTCATTAGTTCTGTAAGTTTCAAGCCAAAAGAAAAAACAGTTTTCCACTTATCGTGTTATCGGTAAAAGTGCACGACGGCGACGACAGACGCAGATGATGGCTATATGTACAGACACATCTGTGTCTGTACATAAAAAAGGATGAGCATAGAAAAACCCACACAGTTTGCACTGAAATATATTTCAAAAAGAGAAAATTTGAAGGGAAATTTTTAAAGGAGGGTTTGTTTACAGGAAATCACTAAGACATTATACAATATGTCCACATTCATCCTTACCACGTGGGCTAGGAAGCCCAAACTCATCTTCAAGGGTTACCATACCTTCCCCTGTGTTTGGTGGATTAATTGTCGGAGAAACATCAGCTGTTTCATGTTCTATTGAGAGGCTTTTGAAATCTAACAGGTAGCTCTTGTGGTCTACTTGGTACAGTTGCAAGGCCATTTTCACCTAGATTGACAATACAAAATAGCTAATTTAGCACAGCAACAATATTCCCACACCAGCAGCTACAGCTCGAAAACTCTCAATGCTACTTGCCCTCTTTCATGTAAGTCTGAACTATTTTACTGAATCCAATATTATCAGGAATAAAATTAATTTAAAAAAAGACCATTCAAGTGCCTTGACTGTCACCGCTTAGCAACAGCTTCAATTACAATTTCTATTTATATCACTTGTCCAATATGTTTCTAGTTTCACCACATCAAGGGGTGAAAACATGAATGACCTATCTTTTTGACTTACATATCTTCCTGTCACTGGATTTTTTCTTCTAACTCGAATATAGAAGGGATTAATTATCTTCCATTCCTAGAAATAAAATAGATCTTTAATCAATAAATGGTGATAACAATTCATGACCAGAACATAAGTTTCTGTCATCAATAAATTTTAAGGTTCATCAGACCAAATACCCCACTTAACAACTGATTACCTCCTCCTCCTAACCAACCACAAATGTGAATAAAAAATTTAAGATCAGAATAACTTACAAAATCCAACTGCTTCATTGCCCTAAATACTTCATGCATGATATCCTGTGGCTTGCTCTGTGACCGTATACCTGGTAGAGGTTAGAAACAGTTGCTGTACTAAGTGTGATGCACTTACTATTTAAAAAATGAATTTTTTAAAATTTAGGTGAAGGACAGTCCTTTACTACAATAAGGAAATAATTTATCTTATAAGCTATGCTAGCCCAAGAATTAGACACATATATACAGCTGATGTTGCAATAAACATTAGTTCCACATTTGGCTAAACAGACATATTTGAAAATTGTAATGGTTAATATTTCTGCAACAATCCTGTGTAAAATTGGAATGACAGAAATGTAAAAAGTTAAAGGAAGTATTATTACAATCCCTATATTCCACCTACCTAAATGCCACTTAGCTTTTTTGCCTATGGCTGCAGCCTTCTTGGTCTCTGCCTGGGGGTCCAATGTAACTGTCAAATTTGTTGGGGCTAAAAACAAATCTTTTTTGGTTAAGTGGCACCAGAGTCATACCCCATTTCAACCTCCAGAAACTTTAAATTTTCAACTAGATACTCATTATTGATCACATTCATTCTTCTCTTAAATAAACTTGTATGAGACAGATCAACTTAAACTAATCTTCCATTTCTAGATTTTTGAAATATGAATTTCCCAAAGGTCACCCTTTTTATATCAAATATGGAGAGATAAAAATAAAATATCAAGAATCCTTCTAAGGTCTCAGTACCTGCCATTCTCTCTGGGTGCGGTTTGACAGGACTGGCATTCTGAAAAGTAAACTGGAAACTCAGTTTCTAAAAGCCAAAGAAGAACGTTATGTTAAATATTACAAAAGACAAAACCAGAGTTATCATAACCATAATTTACAGATTCAAAACTAACACTATGCATTTCACAAAAAAATATTTAAGTATATGTGCTGTGGATATCTTGACTGCTTTTTATGTGCATCTATGTAGCAAAATCTTCCATAAATAAATCTTACAAATATTTATCATTTTGTCAAGCCAAATTATTAGAGAAGACTCACCACCATGAAGGACTCTGTAGGTGGACTAGATGCCAGGTAGAACTCCTTCATCTCCATCTGAGAAGCTTTAAAGCAAGTACACATTTAAGAACTCTGGATAGATTTCATAAAGAATGCTTTAACCACATGTGACCAACTTGCTGGTCTTTCAATACGGAATAATAATCTAGAAAATACTGCCAAATTTCAACTCAAAAGCAGCATATCTATTAAAATATGCAGGTTATAAGAATCTTCATTATATTGTATTATTCAATTACTGTACTAAAAAAATAACTATATCCAGTGTACGGCAACATCAAGATATTAAGTCTACTTACTGAGATCTTCCATCCTCTTGTTGTCCACCATAAGGTGATAAGCTATGGCCAGCTGGTCATGTGGGTCTCCAGATTCCAGGGCAGCTATGACTTCAGCTTCTGTGCATTGGAATTTCTGAAAGTTACAATTGATGCTCAGTGTTTAACTATGCAAGGCATTGTGTTTTGGTTAATTATAAAATAGAAAGCCATCATTCCCTGTAAAACACAATTTTCAAACACCATATAGCCATATAGTATTTCTGGACATACTGTTAGGATAGGTCTATATTTCACAATTGCGTCAATATGACAAAGAAATTATTTTAAAAAATACAATGATATAGTTTCAAGTAATTCTTTTCCTACCTCACAAATTTCAAAGATGGCTTCATCATCAATATCTGACAAATCATGGCCACTTGTTTCAGGGAATAGATAACATGGCAGGTCAATCTTAAACCACTCGTGCTCCCTAAAAACAAATGTGAAGAAATATAAGCTAATGCATTTCCCTAATCAACTAATATTACCATGATGTTCTTTGTTGATTTTAGAAATCTTAGTTCCCTTCTTTAAGCTGCTGACATTTTAGCTTTCCCCTGACAATACTCTGAAAAAGGTGCCTAGATCTTTTATATTCTGTTGGTGGTATAGTGACTGGCTAAATAAGCAATGGCAAAGTTATATTTTTTCAAACATTCACATTCAAGGATTCACTTGTATATTTTCTCACCTAATAGTGGCTATGGTAGCTCGCTTCATTGGATCTACAAGCAGCATTTTCTCTATCAAGTCCAATACTGACTTATTCAAATAGTCAGGTTTTGGGAAAATGCCAGCTGAAAGAAATAAATCTGTCTTATTGCAAAAATCTTTAACACAAAAACAATTGCTTTTTAATTGTATCTTTAAAGAATATATACATATATTAATTTCTTATCACACACAAACATATATTGATACTTCTATAATTTTCTTTGCTTCTCTTCTGAATATGGGAAATGAAAATCGTGTGTGATATAAACACTTATATAAAACTTCTTGAATAACATATGTACTGCAAAACAGAAAGAAAAATTAAAAATTCACAAAGCTCGTTTCTAACTACACAGAACAAAATGTGACTTACATTTTATTTTTCTAAACAAAGTTGGTACATGCTCATCATCAAATGGCAACTGAAAAAGTAAATGGTATACACATTTAAAAACCTCATTCAATTGTAATTCTAACTTCTTAAAAACCTACTTTATCCAATCTCTATCTTACAACTATGTCTTGCATAAAATCCCAATAATTTAAATTTGAATCAGTAGGATAAACAATGTCAAAATGACTTTTCTCAACCTTGAAAATGCTTATTCATCCAACTTAAGTTATCCCCAACTATGCAATTTTAGAAAATTTGTTTTTACAGAGTTTCAAGAAGGAAAAAACAAGAATTTTAAAATGCATGTGACTAAATAAAAGATCCAGTCTTACAGTTCCACAAAGTAAGGCATATAGTATGACTCCACAGCTCCAGATGTCCACCTCAGGGCCTGCATACAATCTGAAATACAGCAATTTAACACCATCTTGGTTTACCTTTGAATCTGTTTTCCATCATCTATTAATTTGTTAAGCTCATCAGATTTTTAACCTTTTTTATACACTCATGTGTTTTCAAAATATATTTTTTCCAAAACTGTTTGAATACAAATAAACATTATAAAATTATAAAATATTACATTTATGTTTAAAAGTTAACTTTAATCAAAAAGTCCTTACTTTCCAGAAATAACTTCCGGAGCAGCATAATTTGGAGACCCACAACTGGTACGAAGAAATTCTCCATCAGTCATCATATTGGACAAACCTAAAAAATAACAATGTGGTGGTCACATAATCTCTCGAATTCTATAACAAGCGCTTCTGTGAAAAAATTGCAATTGCTGCTGAAAGTACAAAGAACTTCCACAATTTTATCCAAACTTAAGACAGTTAAGTTCATCCTTTTTTAATTCATAAATCTACTGATGTATAACAGATAATTAAATCAATCCATTATTAGCTTTTTTGTACAAATTTGTTTAAAGTATAAAACAAAACTTCCCCAAACATGCAATATATGCTTGGTGTATCATCTTGATATCTTACCAAAATCAGCAATTTTAACATTGAGGCTGGAATCCAAAAGAAGATTTTCTGGTTTTAAATCTCTGTGTACCACCATGTGCCTGTGGCAGTAATCAACACCTGAGATAATCTGTTGGAAGAACCTCCGTGCTTCAGATTCCTTCAGCTAAAACAGTTTTTAAAAGTTACTTTTACATTAAGATTTCCCCTTTCCCTTTCCTGTAAGAAAAAAATCTGACAACCAAGGCACAATTTATAATGTTTACTATTGAACTTTCAAATGCATCAAATTCAAGTAAACATCCACTTACCTTGCCATGTTTGACAATGTATTCAAACAATTCTCCTCCAGAGACATATTCCATTACCATGAAAATGTCAGTTGGAGTGCTGATCACCTGGTATCTGGAAGAGATTGGAATAGTTAAATAATTTCTTGTATGAATCAAGGGAAGTAATCTGGATACAATTCAAATATATATATATATATATATATATATATATATATATATATATATATATATATATATATATATATATATATATATATATATATATATATATATTTTTTTTTTTTTTTTTTTTTTACAAAGTCATATACAGGATCTTTTTAATGGGGGGGGGTGAATTTTACAAATACTATACTTTTTAATTTATAAATTCTTAGAATTAGAATATACCTTTTGAGTGGTAGCTACATAATTAAAAGCAGGCTACTCCATATTTCTTTTCTATGCAGTAAAAGCACCATCTATGCTTTACAGAAATAATTTTTTTGTGATTATACAATTATGCACCTGAAAGTTTGATAATTTTGCCCACTGAAAAGATTAAGCAAGAGAGGGGGTGGGAGAGATAAGAGGAGCAAAAATTCTTACAGTTTAATAATATGTGGATGTCTGAACAGTTTGAGGTTTTGGATTTCTCTTCTGATTTTTCCAACAACATCAAGATTTTTAATTTTTTGTCTGTTTAAGATTTTCACTGCAACTTTATGGCCAGTCTTGATGTGTGTTCCAGCTGAAAAATAGTTTTAAAAAACATACATGAAATCCAATGAAACAGTCAATACTCTGAAACACTGAACAGTGAAACAAAAATCACAATATTTTGGATGTATCAAATTCATTTGATGTTATTGAATCTATTGTTTATTAATGCTGTTTGTAAGAACTGCATGACAGCTAGACTTTAAACCATAATTACAGACTTAATCCAAACCATCCTTCATAATACATAGATAAAAGGCGTATTCATATTAATTAGACTATTTACCAACAAGATATCTAGACATGTAAATTATCTAAATTTGCATGTTAATCAAAAGTAAGTAATGTGGTGACTTTGATCAATGTATCTGCTATTCAAATAAATAAGTTTGTAAATGTACTTTCGAGCTTTTCAACATATGAGATTACAGAAAATGTTCACCCCATCTCTTCTTTCATAATTTTTGGAGGCCATAGATTTCATTAAAAAATATCTTTTAACAATTGTCAAACAAAATTACACTGCTCAAAGTCACCGAACTAATCAATATTTGGTAAAGATATTGAAAATCAGTTTTATGGAGGATGCTACACAAGTGCCAAAATGTGTGGATATGTATTGGTCTCTTGTAAAGCGCACAAAGTTCAATAACACAAAGAAGCACAGGACACGATAACATGACCTCACTGCAGGTCACTTGGCTTCACAGTGCAGGTACGTCTTTGCCTGCTTTTTAGTAAACAATCGTACGTGCAAAACCGCAGATATTCTCCCTTCCCCCCAAAATAACCCCAGTTTAGGGATAGAAAACAAATAGGAAGTAAACAGGCGCCTTGATCACTGTGAAACTTACTTTTAACTTTTCCAAACGTGCCAATGCCCAGAGTGTCACCCAAAACATAATGCCCTATCTTCACTTGCGGAGGAGGTGAACTCTTGTCCGCCATTTTTCTTGTTTATTTCGTGCTTCGGGAGTTGATGATGTGCAATTGAAATTTTGCTTCGTAATATAAGACTACATTGTTTTCTTTTCGCCTCAACATCACTATTAATTATATTGATAAAAGTATGTGTATTAATTTCAATAAGTTAAAAAACCGAACAATTTTTATTCGGCTTATTACGGAAAAGTCTATGACAGCCAATCAGTTCATGCCGTTACATTTGACGTCATTTCCGCGCACATGTTCAGTTTAGTGAAGAGGCAGGCAATTTTCTCCAAAACTGTTTAGAATGTTCAGTTCTAAAGAATACCTGCAGAAGAAGACTGGTCCTTGGGGAATTGGTCGCTTTAGCTATCTGCAATCTTTAGTAACCGAATTTCAGGACACCTCCAGCGAAGGTATATGGATGTTTTAAAATCATTCCTCAAGTGGACATCGTCTAACACTGTTTCAGACTTGTTTATTATTATAAATCAGTAAAATGCTAAATGTTAATGATAACGTAGAATCCACAGACAGATTAAAACATATCGGAGCATGGATAAACCGTTAAAGTTATTCAAGTTTTAGTGATATCATGTTTGTAATTTTTTTCAGACGCTATTTACTGAGATGAATCCGATTTAAATTTCACCGGGTGTCAATAAGAGACCATTCCCACAGATATTTAGATCGATCTATCCTCCTGGGGAGCCTCACTAGATTGCTGCCAGCTTAACCAGCTTAAGTGTCTGTCCCTCCTACTTAAAGCTGTAAGGGGGTAATTGACTTTTGTGCGTGCTCGGTTCCCAGAAGCTGACAGCAATTTAGCTTGAACCCTCAGGGAGTTAGGTTGATCCAGATGGATCATTCTAAATCTGTGGGAACCCAGTCTAAATATACGAAATACAACCTTCAGATTATATGGAACATCAAAATAAATCCTCTTTTTTTTTTGGGGGGGGGGGGGGATTCTGAACCCCAATTGCCATTTGTCTCAGTGTGGTAACACCAGTTATTCTTGGTCAGGTGTCAACATGTCCAACATAAACATGCTTGCTTCCATGTATGTTGTTTATCATTTGTCAAAACATAAGTGAGATGTCATATTATGTAAAATATATTTTCCCTTTGCATTTATTTCTAGAGTCCAAGGAACAAGTGCTTGCAAATTTGGCCAATTTCGCATATGATCCTATCAATTATGACTTCATGAGGAAGTTGAATGTTTGGGATCTTTTTCTTGGTAAGTTGAAGGTATAGCTTTTGCAAATATATTTTTTGTGTCATAAATATCTCCAGATGATATGCACTTCATGACTCCTATCTTTACATAGTTTGAAGTCATAGTAACTGAGTACTATTGAAGTATAGAAGGCTACTTTATTTTATTTTGAATGTTTACAAACTGCTTATAAAGGTATATAGAGTGTACTTGATGGGGCTTCATACAGAATTTTAAAATAATGAGTGAAAGGAAGCTGACATAAGACATGAAGAGAAAGTATCAAAGTGAATATTTCATTCAATATAAGTGTTTTCATTCAACTTACACAGTCACTGTTATAATATGTTTGAAACATTGCCTTCTTTTTTTACTACGTTAGCACTAATATTGTATTAGAGTAGGGTAAATCTAAAAAAATTTCCATAATAGGTGTTTTCTGAGGTGAAATTTGGCACTGAGCACAAATATGACAATCCTTTATTTCAACAACAATTACTTAGGTCAGTTAATGACTATTTTCAAAATGGCAGCCAAAACAACAGCCTACTAAGAGTTTCATCAACAACAATTAAAAGTTCTCTAGTGTGTCATTTGTCTTTTCCTATCTTTTAGGGGTTGTAGAATCCGTTTCTGATATTAATACTCATATTGGTACATTTGGCAGTGAGTTAAGATACCATGTGAGCTCACATCTTACAAACTATGGGTCCTTTAATTGTTGATGTTGAAACTATTGTTAGGGCATTTTGTCTGCCATTTTAAATCGTCATTTTACCAACCTAAATGGCTGTTGTGAAAAAATAGCTGTACATGTATGTCAAGCATCATTTTCTGCCATGTAGAAAACACTTATCAAAATTTTGTGCTTCACCCAACCCTATTCAATACAGGTGTATACATGCATATAGTTACTACAGTTACTGATATGTAGTACAAATGCTTTGTATACGTTTCCAAAAATAGTAAATTACCGACCTAAAGAATGCCCCTATCTCAAGTTTCTCATGAGAAATGAACTTTTTAACCCATTTTGCCTCTAAAATCAACTGTTCTATGAGAGATTTCCAAAAAAAGTTCTTATTAACCCTACCCTAATTGCATGGTCAAGTAACTGCTTGTAGGAACAGTATTGCATTATGAGCAGTGTGTTTACTTATTATTATTATTTTTTTTTTTCAGATTGTTTGACAGAGAGTAATCCAAAGTTAGTTGAATTTGCCATTGGTGGTATTTGCAACTGTTCCCTTGGTGAGCTGAATATAGTATTTCATAATTCTTGTAGTACTTTATAGCAGTATACAGAGAGATTCTCAGTGGTAATCGGAAGAAAATGAAAAAAAACAAAAACAGATTATTTTAATTAAACCAAATTCACAGACAACAGAGATAATTTTAATTAAACATATTTAAAATGGTACTTTGCTGTTGCTGCAAAAGATATTATGTGCTTGCGTGAAAACACCTCAAATTTTATTATAAAAATTGGTCTAGATATACATAATATGTCACAGGCCAGATCCCAGTCTAGTCCACTAATTTAGATGGTGTGAAAACGCATAATCATTAAAGGTGGGGAAAGTAAAGCGCCGCACCGCGCCGTAAAGCGTCTGAGCGGGATAGATGTTATATATATCACTTGTAGTTGAGGGGAGGGAGGAGGAAACAAATTTTAAGATTTCTTACCTTAATTTTGTCTATTGTTTTCTACTTCTCTTTTCTTTGTGAACTTCACATGCAGGCTCCACGGAAACTGGGAATATTCTGCCTAGGGTTCTTCTTCTGTGTTTACGTCACGTGACATGAGCCAACGTTGCCATTGGCCGGAAAGTCAGATTGATTGACATGAACTGGTGCTGTACTTGTACTCACCCGTATTGTGTCATCTTCTCGGTCTCCTATGCCAGTAGGGCGGCTGTACATCTGCTGCTTTTTCTCTTGCGTGCTAGTTAATGGACGACCCCCGCATACGTTGGATTATAAACTTATTTATCCCATGCAAAGCCAGATCCCAGTCTAGTCCACTAACAGACTGACCTAGACCCCATTCCAATGGGGTCTTCAGCATAATGAGCTGTTAAGCTGCCAGTTTGTTTGTATGGCATGTGTAATTAAATAGGGGATGTCATAGATCAAGATATATTATGATATTTACAGGGGTGGCAAATGAAATATAGTTGTATTCATATGAGGATAATTTTTAAAGATTATCATTGTTCCATGCTGTCATAGGTTAACATGTACACTAAGTGAACAAAAACACTGAGCTCAATATTTTTTCACTTGGATAAAATCCACTTTTTTATAATTAAAATGACCAGTTTACTCTTGGGGAAAATGGACAGGTTTTCATAAAATTTATACAGATGAAACATTGCTAGCTTTGCCTGCTACACCCTTGATTAAACATTCCTTTACTAGGTATTTTAATCAATCTATTTTGATATATCTCTATTATATTGTATTAAATTTTAAAATTAAAATGCTTTCCCTTTAAATATTTATGCAATAATCTTTAAAAGTTATCTGAGAAAGTTTACTTTTTATATTGCTCTAACATTTTAATGCTGTTTCAGACAAGGACAACAGAGATCACATTCTGAAAAATGATGGAGTTAAACTTGTTGTAGGCTGCTTATCAAGGTAAATTATTCTTTGATACATGGTCATTATGATTGTAAGAGTCTTGAATAATAATTGAATTGATTGCAGCCTACATGCTTCAGTCTCATTAAATTATTGCAGATTAGTGAAAATCAGTTCTAAAAATTTTAATGGGTTTGATTTATATCTTGAAAGACTTTCAGTACAAAAATCCCTTTTTATTTTATTTAGTGATAATGAAGAAACTGTGCTATCTGCCATTACATGCCTAATGTTTCTCTTCACTCAAGAATCCAGGGAAGGTAATTATATGTAACTTATTACTAAATTGAAATAATCATGGCCTATTGAAGGAGCACTTGTACATATATTATCATGATTTACGTATTCATGCAATTATTAAAACATTAACTAACATTTCCTTTTTTTAAACAAATGATACATGAAAAGCTTTCATCCTAAAACAATTATTTGCTAAAAGGAGAATGTATGGCTTTTTAGACCTTACCCATTATTATGACTTATAAATTCCTATTTGAGGTTAAAATATATTACTTGTAATATATGTATGCAATTTTGTCATATTTATGTGTATATCAAATCCCGGCGTAAAGATTAGAACTTCAGCAACTATGCCCTGGTTTATGTTTTGTTCCAGAAGTTGCCAGTCTTCCAGTGGTAGAGTGCATGCTCAGATTTAGTAAGTCTGCCAACCCGAGACTGGGGAACTTGGCCACAGTCTTCTTACAGGTATTCACCAGATATAGGTCTTTATTTAAATTATTTTGCATAAACAAAACATTAGAGTCATAAGATATTTTTGGGATGGTCAGCTCACACTCAGAATAGTAAAAAAAGTAAGGATGACACGTTGTAATGGATAATGATGTACGGATTGCTTTTTTTCCACATTTTAGGAATATTGTTCTGGAGATCAGATTCAGGCAGCCATGCAATTTCAAGAACATCTGCAGCAGCAGCAACATTCACATCACCCAACCTGATGCTTGCAGACAGACTGGTGTCACACAATGAATTAAGGTTTAGTTGGGATTATATTAAATTTAACTGTAGGATATTTGCTTCTGGATAAGGCCTCACTCTTTAATGTTTTTGTATGTTATTGGATTGTAAAGGCACCTTGTTCAGTGAAAGGCCAATTTGTGTAGTCTTAGTAAATAAAACCCCAATAACATTTATAACCTTGTTTTAAGGAAAAGAAAGCCTCTGATGATATTTAGGTCAGTGGTAGCAGTTTAACTTCCACCACATACTGTTTTTAAGTGTACCAGACCTTTTAGAATAAATTGAATTTGATAAAATTTTCCATGCTTCCTTATATCCCCTGCCCTTCCTCAAGTTGCATACTTTAGATGTGTTATATTCCTCTTTCTCTGCTCTATGTTTAATGATATTTTCATGAATGATGGTGGTCTTTATTTATAGTTCCAGGACATACACACATTCCACTTCATGTTTACATATGCAGCTGGAACTGGGGGACTCTGCAAAGTGCAGAATAGATGCAGCTTCCATCCTGGTCATTATAACCTAAGCCTTTTATTGGAGGCTTCATCTGCCCTTGAGGATATTGCTGGTCATAAATCTCATCTTAGTGTAGGTTAGATTATGTGGATAGATATGGTTTATAATGTTTGGCCTCTTTAAATTATAGAGTCATACTGCAATCAGTAGAATTACACATTAAAAGAGACACATTGTAAGAGACAAAGTACATAGTAAACCACTTTGTAATGCATCCTTTTATGTCTAAATACTAGGTAATACAGGGTCTTTATCTGTTTTCTGATTTTTCAGAACTTGCTGCTAAAACCTCAATATGGAAAACTTGTAATATTTTTGGCTCTAAATCAGATGTATATATTTTTTCAATAATAGATAATCAAAATAAACAGACCCACTGATCAGTTGTAACAGCTCTATATCATTCATTACTCTTGAACTTTAGATATTATATGACTTCAAGCCTCATTGTGGGGGTTGGCTTTTGTATTATTTGAAACAACCCTGTTTGCCAGAAAGACTTGGGAGCTTTTGACAACCTACCTGACATAACCTGCAATAAACCTCTTTGCTATCTGTCCAATATACACATTGGTGTGCTATCATGGCTTCGGTTGGCCTTTAGCAGCTGCATGTTGGCCCTCAAGCTGTCACTGATTTCCCTCAGACACTCTTCCTGGGCATCCTGTATCCTCCTCTTTGTGCCACGACTGTCTTTGGTGTGACCTCTTCTGTCCACTCGGCTCACCGTCGATTGATTCCTGCGTCATCATATCTCGGCCGTATGACAGACGTCGCCATTTTGGAAGTAGTGCAAACTACTCTAGATACCAATATAATAAACATGGCAGCACCCTGACAGGACATGTTTATTTAGGCATAATAAATAATTATACATTCTTACTATTATTAACAAATTCTTTCTTCATTTTAATTATATATTCATCGTTGTTGTTATTAAATCAAGAGCAGCAATAATAACCCTATTTGTTATTAATATTGTGATTTAAATTCTGTGAGAGAAGAGGAAGAAAACGAAGGGGAATCTACCTGATATATTGATAGTACACGCAACTATGCCTACTCTTCTCAAATTTGAAATCTGGTCTTGTATTAGGGAGTTTAGTGGGGAAACCACCAAGACGATCATCGGTTGTTTTTTCTTGAGTTTATGTTGGAGAAACCAAGGCAGCAACTGAAAAATTATGCTCTTCCCATAGCCAGTTGGTAAAATGGACACGCAGTCTTTTCCTTCGAACAATATCCTCAGTGTTTCCAGTTGTTTTTCACGTAGTTTGTAGTCTTGATCTTTAAAAAGTGGGCAGGAAGATAGTGCATATTCAATACATTCGTCGAATGACGCCATATTTGTTAGATCCACGTGTTTTGGGGGAACTATATTGTTTTGATTGCGGTATACATTAGTGATGCGGCGCCGTCCATCCGGGTTCTTGACCTGATCACATATGTTGTGCGTAGGCGACATTTTTTACTGTCATACATCCGAGACTAGTTTCAAGGCGTTCGGAAGATAGCCGGAAATTGTCGAGGAGTTCCGAATGCTTTTCTGTCCTCAGCATCTTTGGTAGTGAGGCCCACTATTCTTATGATAGAAATGGTGTTTTTGTCATTTTAAAGGTTTAATAAATCTTCTATTATTTAAGCTGTGTTCTTTATTTTCTATTTATAACAGCTACGGATTTTTGAGGAAAATAAAAAGGCGGGATTTTTTGCTCTGTTTTATGGTTATATTTCAACTCTTGGGACATTGGAGTCACTTCCAATTTCGTGTTAATACAATGGGTGTTAACCCATTGTTCTAATTCCCAACCTTGTTTGGGTAAATGCACTTTACCAGAGATGAATAACACCTTTATATTTTTTAAACTAATAGGTAAAATAATCGATTCCTATTGTGTAATGTGGTGTCATTTCCTTTAACCATAAAAGGTGGGGAGAAAAAGCACCAAAGCATTGTTAAAGTGAGTACCGCAATTATGTAGACATATGGCTGAATATAGTAGGAAAATATTTGGAGTCGAGGGTTAGATGGGGAGGGAAGGAGAGTAAAAGAAAGTGATCATAGTAAGTTCACCTTACCTTTTCTTGAATATACTTAATATATCATCTGAGCGATGCTTCATACAAACTTCTCCCTCCACTTTATCTCTTCTCTGTAAAGTAGCGATCTGCTGGTGTTTTGTGTTCTCACGCGCATTACGCGTTGTGTCACGTGACGCACATGCATAAGTTATTGGTCTATTCTGGTGTAGTAGGAGGAGCCACTGTCGGGTGTATATGTCAGTTTATAACACTTATGAGCCACAGTTTACCAGAGATGAATAACTCCTTTATATTTTTTAAACTAATAGGTAAAATAATTGATTTCTGTTGTGTAATGTGGTGTCATTTCCTTAAACCATAAAAAGTGGGGAGAAAAAGCGCCATAATAAACCTCGAGAAAGGTTTATACCCCCACCCAAAAAAATCCGAGATTATAGGAAGACTACAATTGTGTTTGTGTTCTTACTAAGCACTTTTATTAGTGTAAACATTTTGTAGAATGCTTGTAAGGAAAAGTCTATGCTGACATGTTGACGGTTTTTGCATTTGTTATCAAAGATTATATTTGTATCATTTGATTTGGCACTAATTTTTGCTTATTTTAAAACATGTTCTTAATACTGCCTTTCATAGAATTAAAGCTGATAATTCACCTGATGTATCCAGGAATTTAAGCATAGTCTGTTCATCTACATGTTTTGTATACATAAGATAATGATACCCATATTATATGCTGCATAGCAGTTAGTATCTAAAATATTGTTTGAAGGCATCTGAATTCCACCTTCCAATGTCCCTAAGCTGTTGGTCAGAAAGACTGCACTGGGCGGCTAAAGTAGTTCATCCAATGCGAAAGCTATGTGGCTTGATGTTTAGATGCGAGAGTTGAGCAGCTTGAGTGCACATATTCTGAAATCTACAGAACTCACGTCTGTGTACAGGAGAAGTGTTCTGGTCTCGTGGAGGTAGAAATATCCATTTTGCATGTTTGGACAGATTCTTTGATAATTTGCTAGCATTGTTACTGGGCACGTTGGTGAGTTTTGTTTATTAAGAAGCACTTTGTTCACTGAGGTTGACTTGGAATGTTTAAATGTGGGGACAGAAGTGCCCAGCCCTCAGGGGGAATTGATTGTCACGTTCTGCACCAGTAAAGTGTGCTGAGAGTCACCTGTTGTATATTCGCCTAGTCGTAGTAATCCATAGAAGGCAGCAAAGAACATCGTGGAGAAGAGTGTGATTTCATAACTGGATCGTAAAATAGAGTGGATGGCTAGCATCGAGGCTTGTAGCATCAGAACGGTGATCGTAGCTCTGTGTTCAGGTGGAGGTGCTGTGGCATTAGATTCTTCTTGCTTTTCTAAGCCTTTTAGTGCTTGCTTGACAAAAAAGAAGTGGGTCGTCGAGATGCTTCATTTTGTATTTTTAGCTCAAGGTGGATTTGAATGTTTTTAGAGAACTTTTTTTATATCTTTCGCTTAGAAACTGGAAGAACAGTGCTGTTACAGATGGATTGTTGGGAAAAGCTGAAGTGCCTGTCAGTTCGTAGAACTCTTGTAAATGGGATTCTATTTTCTCGTAAGTGGCACGTGCTTGGAGTGAGTGCTGCCTCCATGGTTTTCTTTAGGTCAGCCATGAGGCGATTGGCAGCTTGGTTCTTGAGATCAATGGAAAGTTGACTCGTCGCAGATTGGGTCCCCTGTACCCAAACGACTACAGGTTTCAACAGGTTGCTGAGCTGCCATTCTTGTGGTACTGGTGTTGGCTCCTGTGCAGCAAGCAGTGTTGACTTGTGGAATCTCTGTAATTCAAATCGGGAAGGCACCAGCTGCCGCATGGAGAGATCCAGGAATGTGAAGTGCTCTAAACTTCTAAAGTGAGTATTTTTGTTGAGGCAGGTCAAAACTAATTTCCTTACAAGGATCATAATGTGTTGGTCTTTGAAGTGCATTGTTTAAAATGTATATGAGAGCCTCGTTATCAGACCATATTGTTAGCTTTTTGTTTTCCAGGTTATCCTGGCAAATTAAATCTGATGTCACGATTGGATACAGTTCTAAAAGTGAAATGTGTGACTGCTCTTTATTATCTTTTCATTGTCCATAGAACCACTTGTCATTGTAAATGGCACCAAATCCACAGCTTTTCGATGCATTGGTGAAAATACTCCACCCTTCTTCATGGAAAAACCCTTTACCATTAGAATTTGTAAGAAATTCTTGCCAGGTAAATAGATGGGAGTGGGATTCATTGTTGAGGCGTATTCTTTAGAAGAGTTTGGAAATGCCTATTGTGAGGTTGATTAAGTGTCGCAAAAATGCTCTACCCACTGGGATTACGAAACAACAAAAATTAATAAGGCATGTGATGGACTCTAGGTCTTGGAGGGTTATTTTCTTTTTAGATAGATGGGTTTGAATGAGATTGAGACAGCCCTCTATTTTTTTCAGGTGGTAGCCTTGCTTCTTGTCTAATTCAATGCCTGCAAAGGAGATGGTAGTCATGGGGACTGTGGTTTATTTCGGACACTAAAGGGACACCAATGTGTTTACATAAGGCACAAAATTTTGCAAGAGAGTTCTGACATTCGACTTCTGTTAGGGCAGCAATCAGGAAATCGTCCAGTAAGTGTATAATATGTGGTATATTGCACTTGTTTTTGGCTATCCATTCCAGTGCTGTGGAAAATATCTCGAATGTTTGGCAGGAAGAAGATAGCCCCATTGGTAAAACGATACCTAGGATCGATTGCTAAGTTTCTAAAATCGAGATTGAGATTGACCAAGGGGGCTGCCAGATCAAACTGGGGTATTACCGAAAATTGGGGGGGGGGGAGGTCTCCTGTTTGTCTCTTGGGAGCAGGGTATTGGAGGTGTGTGGTATAAGGCCTTTGAGATCAACATACTGGTCTTCTTGAATTTTAGTGATGGCTGTCTGGGAGAGGTGGTGAGTTAATGATTGATAGGCCGTATCTGTAGATGCTGCCAGGGTTGAGTCCCCTGAACCCAACTGGTTAGTTTGCCAGTGAAGAAGGGTGGGTGAAGATGCACAGTTGAATGTTCCGTCTGGGTTCACCGTTATAACCTGATATTCCCCAGAATTCAGTAGTGAAAGCAATGGGTCCCCTGAACCCAATAAAGCTTGATTGCCAGAGCTACCTGAACTAGTGCTGGGTGTCGGATCTGCGTGTCCGGGCTCTGGATCTTCTGTCACAGAGGGAGAGGTGGTGGGCTGATGGTCCATTGTGTGGATTCTTGGGATTGGTGGTCTTTCCATAATGACGATCATAGTAAGTTAACCTTACCTTTTCTTGAATATACTTAATACTCCCGCTGAGCCAACATGTCCTGGAGCGCTTCCTCATGCTCAGCTCTATCAGGTTGCATCATATTTAAACAGGACTGGAGGGTGTCCATTTTAAAATGGTGGTAAGTGACAAATTCATTCAATGTGTTAAGATTCAAAATGATTCTAACTTTTCCATTTTTCTTAGGACGGGTAAAAATAGTAGAGATAAATTGTCCCTCTTCTGGCAATGAGTTATGACTCCTTTAGATAACAATTTGCCTATTTCCCTGTCAATTATAATGAACTCTTTCTGGTCTACAGATCATATAGGTGCAAAAATCCTGGACAGGTGCGAGATTAAATTCAACATTCATGCCACTGTAACAGCTTTAATGAGGAGGGACTGTACTTGCAGTAATTTTAGATCTTTACTCCTCTTAGCATCCCCGTCACTTGTCCAAACCTCTGGCTGGCATTTTGGTACTTCTAGATACTGGCAATTTTCCAGATGTAGAAACTTGTCCTTCACTTCTGTGAGCCGCTGTTCTGAAATCCCGGTCGACATAATACTGTTAATCTTCTCAGCCAGCTCTGTGTCGTTAGCTTGGCCACATGTCTCCTTGGCTTTGAGCGACTGCGTGAGTAAAGCCAGCAAATTTTCTGTGTCAGCTGGCACAGTGACGGCCGCACTGGTAGGTTCCTCTGTGGCAAAATCATCCTCAACATTATCTCCTTCTTCGTTAGTTGAGTCATTCCCTGCCATATTGGCGCTTATTTGCTGAACCACAGGCAGAATTGTAGAGACTGCTTGTGTTAAAGTGTCTATTTGAGCCTCACAATCCACATCTTGCACATGCTCAGAGCACTTATGCCAACACAACTATGTCTGACCTATTTATGTTCAGCCAGTGTTAGCTGGGACTAACCTTTGTGCATCTTATGTGATCTCATATGCAAATGAGGGTGGTAGAATGAAGGTGAATCAGTACAAGAAAGGGAAGGAAATACAAATAACCATTTGGAAAACATGACTTAGAGATTTCATGGGTGCTGAGGATCAGTGTCTAAGCTCTCTCTGGTAGAAGGCATTCTTTTGGAGCACATACTTCTCATTTCAGTGAACTTCTTGGCAGCCTGGCAAAACTTCACCCTGTTGAGTTTTACATACCAGGAGTGCGCGCCTCTCCCTCAGCCCTGGAGATGTTCACCTGTCACGTCCAGCTCCCTTCCCTAAGCTTCCCCTAATGCCTTCTTTCTGTTGGTGTCCTTAAAAAGCCTGTGTCCATTTCTCCACAGCAGCTCTTTCTCCTACAGCCACTCAAAGACGGCATCATCATCTTCTTTGGTGAAGGTGAAATTCCTCCTGGGCTTCATCCTTTCTGGCTGCTGATCAACAGCTTTGCCCTTCTTGCCTCTGCCCCTGTCAACAGTAGGTGCGGCTGAAGAGGGTGGGGTGACTGGGACGTGGCCCTCTCTTCAGCTGGAGGGACTGGGGTGGAAGTCTGTGGCCTTTCTTTAGCCAGAGGGGTGGGTGGGAAACTGGGTCTTAACTCCAGCTGGAGGGAGTGGGTTTGGAAACCATGGCCTCTTTTCAGTGCCATCAGCAACCGTGTGTCTCTTCCAGCCCAGCTTCCTAGGGCTCTAGATTTTTAATGAGTTTTACTGCCAAAACATTACCTTCAACAGATCCAGAAGCCTATTTGCCTATGTAATGTCCTCACATACAGTATTTGAGGACTTTTTGGTGTCTGGTTCAATCCCATGGTTTTACTACTAGCCTTGCTTAATGAGATTGTTTCCCCTACTTGATTGAATAACTTTTCCCACATTGTGGGCTTTTCATCTTACTTAATTACATCTCCAAGTCCTTTTTGAACTAGCAACAACTTGAGGTGTGACAGGTTTCTCATTAAAAAAACGATGAAGCTAGTACCTTCGCACTGCTTGCTACCTTATTAAAGCCTTTCTGTTCACTTTCATTCTGGTGAAACTGTATTCTTCTCCAGTACCTGTTCTGTTGGTGCTGATACAAGTTTTAACCCCCATCATTAGTTTAACAATGATTGCCAAAGAGATTGAACACTTACCAGACATGTGGGCTGGAGCAAATTAAATTTTGACAGCCCACACCTTTTTTTTTACCAGCCCACAATAAAATAATCAAGCTGTACATTTTCACCATTGACGAATGTTATTGTCTGGCTTTTTAAATCGCTGCTTTTCAATTTTCAGGCCAAATGTAATAAAAATTAAGAAGTTTAAACATACTTTATTTTGGTTGCTTTCTGGCATTTAAATTTTATCCTTTTTACATCTGGGTTGCTTATCTTAATTTCTAATATTTTAACACAAGACCATGTATCTGTTGTAAATTTTTATTCCAATTTTTTGCCTTAAATTAAAATGTAAGTCATAGTGATGTGGAGCTTCCAACTTTTCTAACTTTTCATTAAAGGTCCTTGTTGCTGTTATAGTCTTTATTCACACAGGATGCTTCATTGAAAGTTATATATATATTCAATGTAAGGGAAGTAAGTGAAGTAAAAATGATTAAATAAATCATGCTGGTAAGGTTGCCAAAAATATGTCAAACAAGATTCTAGAGTTCAATGTCCATGTCATTTGCATCACTGTCACTATCAGTGTAATATCTCTCATAAAATCATTCACTTTGCCACATTTTTTCGGATTAAACGTTTGTTCTTTGTCTTATCATACTCTTGGAAAAATGCTTGTCTGTTAGTGTTAGTGGTCTTTGTGGTCTTTTTTCATTATTTTTTTCTACAACATCGAGCCACGAGGAGATTTTTGACATCACCATCACGCTGGCGATACTTGCGGTCACATGACCACATACTCTCCAAGCAGCAGCGAGTATCTTCTGCCTGGAGAGAGAGAGTAACATTCGTTTTGATACAGAAACGTCCATTACTGGTTGTACCACCCAATCGGATAAAAACCACGTCCACTAGGTCTTATGGACAGGCTGGCATGCATGTATTTGATACGAAATATCTAGTGCGTGTTCAGAGCTTTACGATAAATTCAGATATGAGGCAAGGTGTCGACTTTAGTCCATCAGTCATGTGGGCCAATGAGTTATAAGGGTTTTCCATCCCACAGAATTTTGCCAGCATATGGCCGTGGTCCGACGCCTTTCGCAATCACTGGTTTTATGTCAGCATGTACTTCGTGAATTTTTTTCCTACCCCATGGTTGTATGGCAGGAAAAGAGTTTCCTTGTCAACCATGATATTGTCATTGCTGGTGACTAGATCATTTTACAGATCATTCAATTCTTAAATGGTATCAGACACTCTGTCTGTGGTGTTGTTTGGGCTTATCCATTCTGCTGTATTTTTGCGCTGATGCAAAATGGAGGCCATTGTATTCAAACTTAGATGCAGCTTATAAGTAAGGCCTCGGTCTTAAAGTATACCAGTGTGTCCTCGAGTGACTGGGTGATAACCAGAAGCATTTTTTATTGAAATGTTTGGTTGGTGTTCCATGCTTTGACACAACAGAAGTGATAAGGTGAGCTATTTCACAAATTTGTTAACATAGCTGAATATGTTTGTCAGGTATTGTCTTTTGAAAATTTAACAGTACAACTGAACTGTTTTCACCATTCATTTTGATTTCAAGTGACTAATTGGCTGTTATTTGTTGTGAATATGTTTTCAGTATTTATTGCATAAAGCTGAAATAGATCAATATTGGGATCATTTGAAATTGCCTGTTCTTTTTTAAAGATGGTTAATTTCTAGGATCACACATCCTTCTGTGGACAAATGTGATAGAAATGCCAAAATATAAAATTTAACAGCAGAAAATACAATGAACCCAATCCAGCACTTTTTATCACAAGATAAAGTCAATCCTGTCTTAACATGCCATGGCTGACACAACCGTGCTGAATAATCAAAATATTTTTCTGTTGGATACGGAAGCCTTTGTAAGAGTGTTTCTAGATTTTAACCTGACAAATGATGTAAGATAAATCTTAATGACATGTTTAGCAACTTTCCAGTACTTGACAACAACCTTCGTCACTTGACTGCATATGTCAAGATATTTTACTAAAGCATTTTAAAAAATACTTTATTTTTAAATAACTGTATTTAATGGTACTCAGTAGCATGCATTGCTGTAATTTTAATGAACACAAAATGTATTTTGAGCAGGTGTTGTAATTTCATTACTTATTAACTTGTAAAATTACATTTATAGAATACAGGATTTCAGCTGATTAAACAGTTGTAATATAGCTGACTTATTGACAAGTCATTTTAAAGTCACATAAAAAATGTTCTCGTTAAGATTATGATTGTGAAATTAAATAGGCTAAGCATTATGAATGATCAAAACTTGCTTCGTGCTTAAGGCTGAATGTGACAATTCCATAATGAGCTAATAAATTCTCAGTACTTTGCAATGTTATAGATACTGTATCAGTTGAAATAATTAAGACATTTGTTTCAGATGGACATGGCAACATCATTATCCATTTACAATGAACTGTTTTTACTGTTTATTTAGTGTATGTACCGTTGTAAAACCTTACAAATGTAATGCTAACAGAGGTGAACAATCATTTTAATGTATTATGTATTTAAGAACATTTTACAATGAAATAAAAAAAAATGATGAAAATTACACATTTTGATTTTGCATTTCTCATAATGCTGCTTCAGCATTCTGCTGCTTATGAAATTATATAAACAACATTTGACGGCATCAAACCACTTATGCTGGTAGATATTCTTGACCACCAAAATATATGTAACAATTTATTTCCTCATAACTGGAACAGAAAATAGATAGCAAGAATTGTTGGAATTTGTATAAAGCCATTTTTCTGTACATCAATGGTTAAAATGTGTTTTTAACAAAATATTTCTTGTTTATTCCTGTCAATGAATCTGCCTTTTTTTCCTCCTTTTACTATAAAAATGACTCCTCCAATCATGCCTGAAAATTAAGAAACAATGTACATGAATCAATTATAAATCATAAATTGCTAAATCTACCAGCATATTCTCAAAACTAGACAGCAAAGCTGACAAATACAGAAACCTGACCAAAAACTTTGCAACAGTATTTACAATAAAAAATGCTGATTTTAAAAGGAGCCCGTCAAAGTTAATCTGCAGATTTTTGATAAAACAAAAATGTGGTTTAATACTTAAAGGGAGAGGGTCACCAAAATGAAAACAATGCACAGTCAAAAACTTGCGAAAGAAATAAATAAAGGGGACCTGAAAGAAAGGTGTACAAAATGTCACAGAAACTTACTCAATGGAGTATGCCACATCAATCACCTAAATGCTGACCAGGAATTGGCATATATTGCATTTCATCAGAATGTTTTCTCATGCCAGTGGTGTATATGATGACTTTATGAAAAGTTCTTAGGTTTTAAGTGTGTACATCATTCTCACCTCTGATGTTTTGTGGAAATTATTACAAATAAATATACCGTTAAAAAAAAGCACTGAAATTTTGCCAATTGTCTCATCAGTTAGAGAAAATGGAATTATAATTTAATCTCATTGGCTTGAAATGAAGTCTTCACATTAAGCCTTAATCGCAAGGGCTCTTTTGGTGAACTGAAGGTGGACTGTCATTGATGTTACATAGTGACAATGTGTTCTCCAAGGCCTGGTTCCACAAGTAGGGTAGTTAGCTTCAAAGGTCGGATTGTATGCTAAATAGACTGAAACGTGTTGATTTCTCATTTAAACATAGGCCCCAGTATTTAATTATAATTTCATTTTTATTTTAAAACAACTAAATACACCAAACTTTCATTCAGTCTCATCAGTACTTACCTATACTCCTCACAGTAAGGTGGCATCCACCCGTGCATACACTGACATATCTCTGGCTCAATACACTGACCGCCATTAGCGCAGGGTTGGCTACATATGGCTGAAAAATTTAACATAGATCTTATATGCCCTTGTAAATAACAACAGCAAGCACAATCTTACAGAATAACGGGGATATCTGATTTACCAAATGGAACACCAATTACCCAGATGCTATCAGTATTTTTTTTTTTTTTTTTTGCAAATTTTTAGAATGAAGAATCTTTTTTAGTTGGGTTATTATTGCCTAGTATGTATACTAGTAGTCAAAAACTTATCAATGACACTTTTGAGTGCTAAAAACTGAAGTAAAAAAAAAAAAAAAAGATTGCTGTAATGGGACACATTTGTAAATATTTTCTGGATTTTTTGCAAAACTGGACTATTTCGGTGTTTTAATTTTATTCTGAATATTTAAATTATTTTGGGTTTATCATATCATATCACTGCTACAGTACCTTTCTCACACCTTGTTCCTGTATACCCAGGTTTACATGTACACCTATAGGGGGCCACACATGTCCCTCCATGCATGCAGGGCAATACACAGATTGCTGAAGCAAAACAAATATATATGCAAATGTAAAAACATGTCATGTCTCAACTTTATATACTCTATATACAGCAACAAAATTTCAGGCAAATGACCATGTAAATATAAACCAGCAGCACCCAAATCAGGTAGTTTACCATGAAAATATGGCTTTTTTTGGGGGGGTCATTAGTGAATATATCGTAAAACTTCTGCAAAATTTCAGGACACTCTTTTCTCTTCATTTTTACCAGTACTGAAACTTTGGCTAATTGAAACCTTTTCATCCAGTAAGAAATGTGAAGTTACAACAATTGATCTATTGTATTACTTTCTTTTTCCTTTGGAGTTTGTTTTTTTATTTTTTAAATTTTATCATTTTAGACTGGACAACATTAGAAACATAAGAAATCAGACTATACTCTTATGACCATACATTTCCAAGAGTATTTTTCCTTATTCTTATGCAAATTTCAGTTGGCTCTATATGAACTTATCAATATATATTTAATGTGCACAAAACTGACCTTGTTCACAGTGTTCTCCTTTAAATCCAGGCCGACATGAACACTTGTTTCTTCCTACACATGTCCCTCCATTTTTACATTTCTGGGCACAAGTGACTAGAATCCAACAAAATTCAGTGCACAATAAACTTTTGACAATATGCGATTCATTCCATTGAAAAATAAAATAAAATTGTGACTGAGAAACTGTAACTTTAACTCACTTACGGCCTTTAATTTTCCTCAAACATCACAAAAATACACATGTTGTCATCTCATACCCTCTTTGCATGCTGCCACTCCATCCCACTTCCCGTTCTCTCTACATGTAAGATAATGATGAGTGCCTGGTGCTAGTCCTGGTTTACACACAACTACCACTCTGTCTCGGTATGTGTAGTTGTCACCCCTTCTGGCAAAAATGTACTGAACAGTTTTCTCATCTGTTTTTGGGGGGCCACAATATACCCCTAGAAAAAATATAAATGATAGGCCCATATTTGTACAGCTCAATTACAGCAGAATATTTCCAGTAAAATTGTAAAAGCATTTAAAGATTATATACCCTGTAACATATAAATCTTATTTGAGTTTTTCTTTCACTTTCTTAATTTTGTATTCATCAATCTTATTTGACATGAACTACAGAATGTGCTGATCAACACAACAAAAACAAGTAGGGCTGCCATTGTGTTAAAGTGCCAGTTTTACCTGTTGAGGCACCTGGAAGCACTGTCTTACATGTAGGGGGTGCATATTAATCTGCATGGAAATTGACTTCCATAATTAATTAATGCCAATTAGCTACATTTGGCATGCCCTTATTCTTTGGGACTTGTTGCTATGATGTTTTGGAGACTTCACAGAAATGCACAGTGAAATAATAATAAAGTCTGTTGCCATTTTCTTTGGTTCACCCCAAATATGTCCTATTCAGCCTGAGATATAAAGGACTACACCAGTAGATCCAAATAAACACCCTCCACATCTTAAAACTTCCTGTGTAATTCTTACTTTCACAGGTTCCTGATGGAGAGCTCCAGCGCTTATTTTTCTGACAGGTTATGGTGATGTCTCCTTTGGCCACATAACCAGAAATGCATGCCAAACCAACGGTAGATCCAATAGCAAAGGTGCCACTGACAGGACGGAATTGCCGGGAAACCCTAGGTGGAGGGCACATGTCAGCTGAAATTGTGAAGACAAAAAATGAATATAAGCTGTATAGAAATTATAAAAAAGAGCAATTTTTAAGAAAGCTGCAGAGGAACATCCTTTGACTACAAAATTTGTTTTGAAAAGTGTTGAATGCATTAAGACCTGATATTTGTTGTTACAACACACTTTCAATTATTTCCCTGCATCTACAACATTCATGTTCTGTTTGAAATGTTTCAAACATTTTTAAAAGGTACTATTAAAGTACAACACAAAACTTACCAGAACAAACTGGTACTTTACTACTCCATTGTCCTGTTTCCAGGCAAATTGCACTTTCATTGCCGACCAAAATATGACCAGAATCACAGAAAAATCTAACTCTATCAAGATAAAGAGAGCCTCTTCCCACCACACGGCCATTCTTAAGTGGAGAAAGTCCTCCACAAGATTTTTCTAAAGAGGTAAATGTAAAGAATCTGATATGATAATTATAAAATGACAAATCTGTCAAGAAACATCAGGGCTCTAAGGTTTGAATTTCAGTTTATCAATGACAGGTACAGATTAAACTGCAAATGGAGATAAGTTAGATCTGTTACAATTGTGGTAAAAAATACAATTTATTCATTTTAAAATCCTGATTTCATGAGAAGTACAATTATTTTGCCAAAAAAATCAATTTCTATCAATGTACTTATTAAAATGTTGATATAAATTTTATTAAATGAACCTCACTTTTACAGTATGGTTGTTCGCCTTCCCAGGAACCATCCTCTTGGCACATACGAAGATTTTGTCCAACCATTTCATATCCAGGTATGCAGCTATACCTTAAAGTTCCACCAAATGTAAAGTCATGACCCTCAGCATCAGCATTGAGAACTCTAGGGGGAGGTCTACACACCACTCTTTTACAGGTAGGTACCCCATGACTCCAAAAACCATTATCTTTACAAGTAACTCTTTGAGATCCAACTAAAACATGGCCTTTTTTACATGTGTAACTTGCTATGCTGCCATAGGTGGTATCAGTGAGATGAACACGTCCATTATAAAGAGGGTCTGGCTGCCCACAACTAACAGGCACACAGCTTGGGGAATGGCGGAACATCCATGTTCCATTAGCCATGCATTCTGCCATCGATTCCCCTTGGAGGAGAAATCCTTTATTACAAGAGTAACTTACCCTACTGCCATATGTGTAGTGAGTAACATAGGTTGAAGCATTAGCAATAACAGGGGGAGGTCCACAGGATATCATCTTGCAAACTGGAAGTCTACCTCTCCAACGTCCATCTCTGCCACATTCTAATACATTGTTTCCCATAAGTTCAAATCCTTCAGTACAGAGATAAAAAACATAATCATCATAAGCATAAGAGGTGCCAATCACTTTTGCATTTTGAACATTTCTTGGCCTACCACATGATATATAATCACATTTTGGAATTCCACTTGGCTCCCATGTTCCATCAGCTTGGCACTGCTTTTTATGAGGTCCAGATAAAAAATGTCCAGATAAGCAGCGGTATTCCACAACTTCATCATATTCATAGGATGCTCCTACTACAAGACCATTTTTTATTTTGTCAGGTGGACCACATGTGATTTTGTTACATGTTGGGAATTCTCCACTCCACTGTTTACTTGTTAGGCAATGAATGGCATGTGGACCTGAAAGGCTGTATCCAACATTACACTGGAACCTTATCACAGAATGTACAGTGTTGTTGTCTGTTGCAACCCACCATCCGTTTCGAAATGGTGGAGGTTGGGGACATGTCAAAGGTATGCATTGTGTGACTCCACGAGACCAAGTTTTGTCAGCTTGACAGGTTCTAATTGCATGTCCACGCAGCTCAAATCCTTTATTGCATACGTAAGTGATAGACTCAGCAAAGCTAAAATTTTCTCCAACAACAATTGCATTTGCTATGACAGGAGGTGTGGGACAAACAAGTAGTTCACATTTTGGAGTATTTCCACTCCAAGTTTTATCAGCCTGACATGTGCGAAGTATGTTTCCTTTTATTTCATATCCATAATCACATCTGTATTCAATTACAGATTCATAACTGTAATCATAGACGAAAACATTACCGTGAGCTAATTCTGAAGGGTGATTGCAAGTCACTTTCTTACAATAAGGCTTTTCAAAACTCCAGGTTCCATTTTCTAAACAATGTCTTTGTTTAGAGCCTATTAATTCGAAACCTTGGTTGCATTTGTACATCAAAATGCTTTTATATGAGTAGTTTTTTGTGAACACCAAGCCATTGTTCAGGGCTTCTGGGACAGGGCAAGTTACTAAAGTACAAACAGGACTACTTCCAGTCCATGTGCCATCCTGTTGACAGTACATTATATGAGAACCTTCAAGTTTGTAACCCTTTTCACACATATAACTAATAGCACTTCCAAACACATATTCCTCTCCAAACAATACCCCATTCTGGAGGTCTGCTGGCTTTGGACAGGAGACAATTGTACAAGTTGGGTTTTCACCAGACCACTGTTTGTTTGGCAGACAGGTCCTTTCAGGTACACCAGCAAGTTTATACCCAGTTAAACAACTGTAATGTACAACTTTATGAAAGGTGTATTCTGTACCATTGAAATATCCATTTGGCACAGGATCTGGTATTCCACAGGAAACTGGAGAACATTTTGGTTCATTTCCAGACCAGTTACCATCAGTAAGACACCTTCTGAAAGGTGATCCTTTCAGTTCATATCCTTTAGCACATCTATATTCAATGGTTTCATTAAAATAATACTTTTCTCCAAGTATATTACCATGTGGTATTGGCAAAGGCACACTGCAGGTTACAAGAGAACATGAAGGTGTTCCTCCAGTCCATGTTCTATCCTCTTGGCATTGTTTCTCTGAGGGGCCATGCAGGTTATATCCTGAATTACAGACATACTGCACAACTTGGCCATATGTGAAGTTCTCTCCAATAATATATCCATTGTCTAAGCTTGGTGGTGGGATGCAAGCAATGGGCCTACAGGATGGTGTCTTTCCACTCCATTTTCCTTTTGCTATGCATTGCCTAACAGATGATCCTTCCAATCTGTATCCGGGATCACAAATAAAGGCAATGGTAGCACTAAATGTGAAATTGTCCCCAATAATTTTTCCATGAGGAATTTTAGTCGGTGTCTCACAGACATCTACTGTACATATAGGTGTTTTCCCACTCCATTGCTTATTTACCTTGCACTGACTGCTGCTTGGTCCCTTTAAAGTATATCCTGTTTGGCATCTGAACTTGATAACTTCACCATATGTAAAATTGTTACCATAGATTTTGCCATTAGCTAACAGACCAGGCTCTTGGCACTTTATCGGAATGCATTTTGGTGTTTTATCACTCCATGTTCCATGCTCTGTGCATGACCTTACAGAAGGCCCTGAAATTTCAAATCCCATTTCACAGCTATATGAGACACTGGACCCAAAATGTGTTTTATTTCCTTGAATTGTTCCGTGACTAATTTTTGTTAGAGGTGGGCAGGAAATGATGGTACAGTTAGGAGCTTCTTCACTCCAAATACCATTACCAACACACTGTCTCATTCTTACACCATTCAACTCAAATCCAGGATTGCAAGCATATCCAACTACTTGACCATATGAAAGATCACTTGTAATAACATGCCCATTAGGCGGGTCCTCTGGGTGTGGGCACATAATTTGTTCACAATACGGGATGTTGCCACTCCATGTTTTATCAGCCTGGCACGCATGACTTTTGTTTCCAATCAACTCAAAACCTTCATGGCACATGTATTCAACTGTTCCACCATACATGTTGGAACTGAACAATAATTCACCATTTTCAATTTCATTTGGCATTGGGCATGTCACCATTACACACACGGGTGACATACTGCTCCACTTCCCATTGGACAGACAGTGGGCAATTGGTGAACCAACCATCTCATAACCCTTATCACAGTAAAACTCAATTATCTCACTGTAGCTGAAATGGCTTCCATTATGTCCTCCATGTGACACATGAAGTGGTTTTCCACATTTAACAATTTCACATTTTGGTTCAGTTCCACTCCATTGCCCATTTTCTTTGCATTTCCTTGTGCTATCACCATGAATACTGAATCCCTCTACACATGAATAGGTAATGGAATCACCATAAAACAGCGTAGAGGTATTTGCCAACAATACACTTCTTTTTGAAGCAACAGGGACCGTACAAGAGACCTTTAAACATGTGGGGTACTGGTCACTCCACTGTCCATTGCTCAAGCAAGTTAGTGACGATGAGCCAAACAGTTCATATCCAATGTCACATTCATACTGTAGCTGTTCTCCATATAAAAATAAGTTGCCAGAGACCTTTCCATTGGTTATGTGGCTGGGTGTTGGGCAAGTTACAATATCACATCTAGGGATGTCACCACTCCATGTTTTGTTATCCATACAGGTTTGTGTCGCATTTCCAATTAAAATATATCCATCATCACAAGAGTAATTTGCTGTACTTTTGTAAGTGGTACTCTCCACAGATACTTGCAAGTGACTATCAATGGGAGGTTGCTCACAGTCAATAGGCTGACAGTAAGGTAAGTCTCCACTCCATGTTTTATTAGCAAGGCAACGATGTTGTGATACACCAATAATGTAGTATCCTCTGAGACATGAATATTCTATCAAAATATCATAGGGGAAGTCCTTTGCAGTGCTTTGAGTACTAAAAATGCCATTTTCTATTTGCTCTGGATGAGGACAAAATATTTTGCCACAAGATGGATCAGAACCACTCCAGGTTTTATCATTTTGACAGGTCCTTTTAGCGCTGCCAATTATTTCATATCCATTGTTACATTTATATTCAGCAACTTCTCCCACTTTGTATCCATTCAACATTATCATTCCATTTGCCACAGCCTTAGGCACACTGCATCTGATCACTTCACAGAATGGCGCAACTCCACTCCAGGTTTGATTTTCTAAGCATTCTCTGGTATCATTTCCAATCAATTCAAAGTTAGTATTACAACCATACTGAATTATGGATCCTAAGATAAAGTTTTGTCCATTTACATATCCATCTGGAATGGTTGGTTTTGAGCACTTTAGAGGTTCACATATAGGTGCCGTTACACTCCATGTGCCATCTGCTAAACATTCCCGTCTGTAATCACCAACAAGCCTGTAGCCAGAGTTACATTTATAGAGCATATGACCACCATACCCATGATCCCCTGTCATTTCTCCATGTTTTAGCTCTGGTGGATATGAGCACATTATCCGTTGGCACATTGGTGATGGGGCAGACCATGTTGCATTAGACAAACAAATAATGCTGCGACTTCCAATTAATTCATAACCAGGATGACAATGATAAGCAACCCTGCTACTAAATGTGTATTGTGCACCTTCTGCGTATCCATTTTCAATGGGGCTTAATTCAGGACATGAGATAATTTCACACTCTGGAGCATTTGGGACCCATTTTCCATTGAAACTACATGTACGGTGTTTATTTCCGACTAGCACATAGCCTTCCATGCAGGAATATGTCACTGTAGCACCAAAAGTAGTTCCAGTGACTACGTAATCTGAATTTCTTACATATTCAGGCTCCTTGCAAGTTGTAATTTTACAAACTGGTTCTTCACTTGACCATCTTCCATGTTCATTGCAAATTCTTGTTTTATGCCCAACAAGCTGATAACCTTTGGTGCATGTATAAGTTAAAAATGAGCCATATGTTGTATGGTTGTAATGCAACTTTCCATTCTGAATTTGAGTTGGCTGTCCGCAGCTGATGATATTACATGCTGGAGGCACATTCTCCCAAACTCCACTAGCAGAGCAAAGTCTGGAGCGAACACCAACAAGAGTGTAACCAATGTTGCATTCATATTCTATAAAATCGTGGAATTTTGTACCACTGACAATCACTCTGCCATTGAGTATATTTTCTGGATGTCCACAATCTACAGGCTCACAAATTGGGTCAACTTTACTCCATGTGCCATTTTCCAAACAATTCCGCTGAGATGGACCCATCAATTTGTAACCTTTATCACAAGTATAGGACACAGAACTAAACACTATGGTGTCTTTTCCATCAACTTTACCATTGGCAAAAGATGGCAGGTCTGGACAGAATATTGGAATGCAGACTGGCACAGCAAAATCCCACGTGCCATCTCCTAAACATGCTAGAAATTTTGAACCAATGAGCATATATCCAGTGTCACATTCAAAAGTGACAGTTGCATTGAATGTATAGTTAGTTCCTATAACTTTTCCATTAAGGATAGCTGATGGAAGACTCTTACATTGTTTAGGAAAACATATTGGCTCAGAGCCAGACCAAGTTTTGTCCTGCTCACAAGTTCTATTTACGTCACCCTTAAGAACAAATCCATAAAAACATTCATATTGAGCTATGGACCCATACACAGTATCATCCAATTTATAATTTCCATATTGGATGCTTGGTGGTCTTGGACAGTACACCTGAACACAATTTGGAGCTTTGCCACTCCAAGTCTTGTTAGCCTGGCATGTCCTTGATGATTTACCAACCAATTCGTATCCTGCACTGCAAGAGTAATGAGCTTTCAATCCAAATGACAAGTTGGCATATTTTACTTCTCCATAATCAATATCCTCTGGGTGAGGGCATTTAATAATTGTGCAAGCAGGTTCTGTGCCACTCCATTTCCTGTTGGTCAAGCAAAGACGAGTTGAGTCTCCGTGGAGCTCAAATCCTGGATTGCAAGTATAATTTGCCACAGCACCATAAGAGGTACTGGACACAAATACAATGCCATAGAGGATACTGTGTGGCCTGTGACATGTAATTGGCTCACAAGTGGGTGTCAAAGAACTCCATGTGCCATTAGCAAGACAGGTGACTGTTTCATTATGTGACAATTCAAAGCCTAATTTACAGTTGAGAAGTAACTCATCTTGATAGTAGAGCACACTTTTGCTTAGAATTCCATGAGCTATGTCTGGAACTTTGCATTGCACCCTCTTGCAAGATGGCTGAGGATTATGCCATGTTGCATCCTCTCTGCAGACACGTTCTGGAATTCCCTCCAATATGTAACCCTCTTGGCATTCATAGGTAACTGTGCTTCCAAATGTAAAGTCCTCCCCTATTATCTTTGCGTTGGCAACTGGACTAGGTGGCAAACATGGTATGGGCTCACAAACTGGTATTGAACCTGACCAAGAGCCATTTCTGAGACACACTTGCATTTTATTACCAAACAACATATGTCCTGTCCTGCAAGTATAATGCACAGTTGCATTATATGCATAACTTGTGGCATGCACAAAGCCATTTTGTATTTGTTGTGGAACATCACAGTATACTGGATCACATATAGGGGATGAGCCACCCCACTGACCATCTGCATTGCACTTGAGAGTCTGGCGGCCAATGAGCTTGTAACCAGTGTCACAATGATACGTGACTTTGGAACCAAATACAAAGGACTTCCCCTCCACTCTCCCAAATTGTAGACTTGGTGGCTTCCTACATTTCACAATAGTACAAGATGGGGGATCTTTGTCCCACTTCCCCTTGAAATTACACTTGATTTTACTTTTCCCAATGAGACTGTAGCCAACCTCACATCTATAAGTCACAATGGTGCCCATGGAAAAATCTTGACTTGAAACATTGAAGATTATCCCATTGTCCAAACGCGGAGGCAGGTCACATTTCACACTGACACATGATGGCAGTTCTACATCCCAAGATCCATCATCATCACAGTGGACTGAGGTTGGGCCCTTTAACATATACCCTGGATTGCAATAGAACCTGGCAACATCTCCTGGCCTGTACTCTTCTTTTCTCTCTAGTGCCTCCACCATGTCTGGTATTTTTGGAAGTTTACATAAAACCACTGTAAAAAAAGAAAATATTTATGACTTTTATTACTATTATGAATGAATACTTATAATGAGATAAAATTGGTTGTACTATAAAGATTGCCATAAAGATTTTAATTCTGTGATCTGAATAACAAATCATAAGCATAAATGTGGATGAGTGCCCTTAAAATTTAAAATCTTCATGATGCCACACAGCAAAGGTAAATTAAGGCAGAAAACTAAATATAAAGCAGAGATGTAAGTGCATAAGCAGTGTTCCTTACATTCACATATGGGCTGATTTCCTTCCCAAACACCATGTTCATTGCAGTAGATGGTTGCATTTCCTACCAACTTGTAACGATGTACACATACGTACTGGGCAAAGTTGCCATAGGTGTACCAACTACCTGCTATATAACCATTTGGTATCATACCAGGGAAACCACAGCTCACTTCTGAAATGTTTACCAGATACAGTGTTATTTTACCATTTATACTTTAACTTGTATGTCGTATTAAAATAAACATGAAAATGTCAAAGATTAAAAAATTTTCTACAGGTTTCTATAAACTCCTATAAAAGCCAAATCTTTGAATAGCTTAAATTCATTTTAAAATATTCTGTTGCAAACCAAACTCAAAAGATTTATAGAAAACTGACTCCATTCTGAAAAATATATCACACGTGAAAATAGCCATGTCCCAATCAAACTGAATTATGGAGACTGAACAAAATTTTACATGTGACATTACATTTTTAGTCATTTTGGGCATATATTTTAGAGCCTGTTAAATTTAAATTAAGCTTTTTATGTCAATAAGGAATTACTGGTATAATGTATGCCTTTGCTTTTTAAAATCAGATGTGACATATTTTATCCACTTATTCTGGAGACCTACTTTCACACCTGGGAGCTTCACCATCCCACTCTGAGTACACCTGGCACCTCCTGGTCCCTGTCCCTTTCAGCTCATACCCAACATCACAACTGTAGGTGGCGCTAGAGAATGTAGCAGTACCTGTCCACTCTACACTGCCATTTGGTATGAAGGGTGGGATTTCACAGTCTGTGTAAGAAGTGATGTGTTGACAATGTTGGTTAGATGTAGAGCTTTACATCACAAAAATGAAATAAAATATTCCCTTAACTATATGCCTATTATTTTATCTAACATTTAAATATTTTTAACATGTCTTTTTTGTAAAAAAGAACATATTATTATCCACATATAAACATGTACATGTATCACCTAAAATCTAGACCCATGCAAGAATAAATTTGAAAAAAAAAAGGTTATACCTACAAGAGCTTCTTACCTTTGCAGAATGAAGAATTTGTTTTTTGTACTTTCCCCCTGAGACCAGAGAGGAAGTCTGGCCAACTCTTGACATTTCCTATATATGGCTCACAGGTCAGAATTAATCCTTGGATTTCAGAATCAGTAAACACCTTGTCCCATATGTGTAGCTGGGTCATGCTTCCAACAAATGATTCAAGAGCACTAAACCCTCCACCAAATGCATCTTGTTCCTGCCCGAGGACAAGCTTGCCCCCTCCTATATCAAAAATATTTTTTTCTCACTTACTTCAGACAAGTACAAGGTATGGTAATGTACAACATTCTGTTGAGTTGTGAATAGGTTTAATGCAAGATCTAAAAGAAAAATCATATGTGTTAAATGCTCTCCTTTACAAAATTCATACTTATAAAATTTATATATAAATTATATATAAATATATATATTAAATATAAGCCTTTAACCTTTTATAACTGTTCCAGGTGCAAGTCCCTGACCCTGGTCAAGACTTCTTCCATCTCTAAAGATCTGCCATTCCCCATTGGCACTGGACCATGTGACACATATGTGATGCCATTGGTCGTCATTTGCTGTTACATCTGTTACAATGTCTTGGCCATTTACATAAATGACAAACCTGTTAGAAGAAACAAAACAGGGATAAATATTTGAATAGACAAAATAATACAATGTACATGTAACAGATATACCAGTAGTCAGTTGGCAATTAAAATGTAGCATTAGGTGTATCTATCGGCTTCCTAAATTAGTGCTTTGGATGGTTTTATTATCTTTTTATGAAAGTAAAAGGTGCCTTAAGAGCTTGTCCACGAGAGAACCAGCCCAGGGTGGCAAGGTGGGGGTCAGCGGATTTCAACCAAATTTGTTGTATGGAGGCATATTAGGAAGTTATTCATGAGTGAGGAAGGAATCCCAAAAATATCCTTTCTTCAGAGAATTATAGCCTATTATAAGTCATGGCTTATGTAGCCTCTTTGAGACTCCATTTTTACCTTGGAAAAATAATGATATATTTTGTGTAAATTAAACAAAAATGGAGAAAACTAAAAAATATTAGACCTTACAAACATTGAAAACAATCATTTGGCTTGCCACAGATATATGTAGAATTCAGATAAGACCCTGCTTGGGCGAGCCACACCCATTTATAACACCCCTCCCCCCAAAGTCCAATTTTGATACTACCATCTTTAATTGCATATATCTCCATCTTCACAGGGTTTACAGCTATAAAACTGCATGAATATTTTAGGCAGATAT